>CM056049.1:51287995-51840495 GCA_029574335.1 Rana kukunoris
TAATTACGAAAAATAAACGAAAATGCAAACTTACTAATATTCGAAGAACGAAAAGAAAAAACAACCGAAATGCCGAACAAAGAATAATAAACGAAAAGCAAAACTAACGAAAAATAAATTTACGAATCTTCGGAGAAAAACGAAATGAAATAACTTAAATTCACTTTCATTAGTACTGCCCCAATGAGCCTTCTTTCTTATTACCTAGTGGCTCCTTGACCATGTGTCTTTATCTGTGTTAGACTGCAGTGCAATCCATCCAGAGTCCAGGGTGTGTTTGGGTAGGTTGCACCGGTTTTGTGGATCTGTTAAGTCAATCGCAGTAAATTACGATGTTTTACAAATTACGACGAGTAGTAGTGGTGTCGAATAAAACGTAAAATGTATTTTAACAGAATTACGAATGCAAAAAAATCTACAAAAGAACGTTGTTACAATCAAATGAAATTAGACACGAAAATACGGAATGATCATAAAGCAACGAAGATTTATTTCTTACGAAAATACAAACGTGCATGATGGAAAATATAATGTAAATTACGAATATCAAAACAACGAAAAAATAAACCAACGTAAAAATGAATGAACGAATAAATTCATTGTAAAAATACGAACGAGGCAGAATACAACAATTTAACGAAAATACTAATCTCGAATCAACGAAAAATAAAACTAACATAAAAAAAACGGAAACGGAAAAAAAAAAGAAGTGTTACGAAAATACTAAAGAGTAACGAATACGATAACTAACGTCTTACGAAATTACGACTCGTTACGAATCACGATAAACGACAGAAACTAAAACAGAAAATAAACGAAAATTTTTGTTGTGCACATGTCTATTCAGCACTGCGACGCTTTAAATTAAAATTGCGCGGTCGTGCTACGTGCCTCCCAAACAAAATTGACTTCCTTTTTTCCCCACAAATAGAGCTTTCTTTTGGTGGTATTTGATCACCTCCGTGGTTTTTATTTTTTGCAATATAAACAAAAAAAGAGCGACAATTTTGAAAAAAAAACACAATATTTTTTACTTTTTACTAGAATAAATATAATTTTTTTTTTTTTTAAAACATTTTTTTTCTCAGTTTAGGCCGATATGTGTTCTACATATTTTTGGTAAAAAAAAAAAAGAAAATCGCAATAAGCGTATAGTGATTGCTTTGCGCGAAAGTTATAGTGACTACAAAATAGGGGATAGAATTCTGAAAAAAAATATTTTTTTTTTTTTTTACTAGTAATACAGAGATCTGCGAATTTTGTCAGGACTGCGATGTTGCAGTGGACACATCGGACACTTTTGACACATTTTTGGGACCATTCACATTAATACAGCGATCAGTGCTATAGAAAATGCATTGATGGCGTTTTGGGGGAAAACTGGCTGTGTTTGGGGGCAAACTGGCTGCATTTGAGGGGGCAAACTGGCTGTGTTTTGGGGAAAACTAGCTGACTTTGAGGGGGCAAACTGGCTTCATTTGAGGGGTCAAACTGACTGCATTTGAAGGGGCAAACAGGCTGCATTTGATGGGGCAACTGGCTGCATTTGAGGGTGCAACTGACTGCATTTGAGGGTGCAACCTGGCTGCATTTGATGGGGCAACTGGCTGCATTTGATGGGGCAACTGACTGCATTTGATGGGGCAACTGGCTGCACTTGAGGGGGTCAGGGGCAACTGGCATTTGCAACTTGATGGGCAACTGGCTGTCAAACTGGCTGTATTTGAGGGGGCAAACTGGCTGCAATTGATGGGGCAACTGGTGCATTTGAGTGGCAACATGGCTTGCATTTGATGGGGGAACTGGCCTGCATTTGATGGGGCAAACAGGGCTGCTGCATTTGAGGGGCAAACTGCCATGGCTGCATTTGAGAGGGACAAACTGGCTGCATTTGATCTGGCTGCATTTGAGGGGGCAAACTGGCTGCATTTGAGGGGGCAAAACTGGCTGCATTTGAGGGGGCAAACTGGCTGCATTTGAAATGGGAAACTGGCAGCATTTGATGGGAAACTGGCAGCTTTTGATGGGGCAAACTGGCGACAATTGATGAATACAGTGGCTGCAGTTGATTTTTTTTTTTTTTCAGTTTGTTTGCGCCCCCCCCCCGCCCCCCCCCCCCCCCCAAAAAAATTGAGCTACAGAGACTTTGCAAAAAAAACCTTGCCCTGTGTACAGGGGTGGGTGTAGATCCCCCACTGGAATCCAAGACAGCAATGAAGCATAGAAAGGCATACAACTGTACTCTCTCCATCCAACATGAAGCAATTTGTTTTGGGAGAAGAGACATTACTAGCCAAAATAACAAAACTCAAGGCTGACCACAATAGAATGTCACCAACAAGGACACTGATATGCATAAAATAATAATGAGTCCTCCAGCTTTTTAGGAAAAATTGTGTGTATATTTCAATATGATAATCATGTGTTGTGAGCTATCTGGTCCCATTAGCCATGTTTATAGCTCAGGGCTCAAAATGTCAAGTCCTGAGCTACTAGCCAGGCCTCAAGAGTTACTCGCCACCAGTGGCCCCACCTAATTCATACACTGCCCTGTAAACACGCCCTCGTAGATTATCTCATGGAATGACACTGTTAAATGTTTTATGCAGAATCAAGTTACAAAATTAAATATTACCAACAACAACTTTAACAAAATAGGCCTTGGCACTGGGGGCAGACCAGAGGGACAGGGCACTGGGGGCAGACCAGAGGGACAGGGCACTAGAACTGGGTCTCTTCCCCATTCTCTTGCTGTCTCCTCTGCAACTCTCTCTCTCTCTCTCTCTCTCTCTCCCTCTCCTATTCATCTCATCATCAGGAGCCCCTGTGTGTGTGTCTCCACGCTTGCATGTCCCCACTTCCCCCTTTTATTCAGACTGGCAGTGAGGAGAGGAGGTCCCATGGCTTAATGAGAATTGTAAAGAGAGCACCTGTGTACTGCTCTGCCTGTGCGCGGCTCACCAGACTACTTTTCCCGAGCATGCACCTTTCCTCTTCGGCCACCAATCTCATCGGGACTCTAAGTGTAGGCACAGATTGGAGAGAGATTGGTCATGCAGCCCTGTCATCACTCGCCCCCAGCTTAAATCCACTCGCCAAATGCTAGTAGGCGAGTGGAAATTTTGAGGGCTGTTATAGCTGATTCTCTAAAATAGCTTATTAGATGAATGTACCTAGTAACTATGGAATGTCTTTACAACACGTGATATTGTTATCCCATTCTTGGATCAATATTACACATTATCGAGAATCTACTGGCATAAATCCTTCTCAAACCCTTCCCAACAATAACTAGAGTGGAGTTTGGTCAAGCTATGAAAAGAAAGCAAGAGTGGAACGGTTCCTTGTTTTTTGGTGCCACATAATCCTCCCTCAGTGGAATTTATTGGTTGTTACGTCTGTGTTTTATAATCCAAGGCATCCTACGGAGATATTTCACAAGATCTGAGCATTGCAATCTGCAAGGAATGTGTAAACCAACACCATATAGCCAGAGGGAAGACAGAGGATTCTGATAGAAGAATGCAAGGACATCTCTAGGAAATCATCTTGTTTTATTAAACTTCGGTCTCTCTGTCCTGCACAAGACTATTTGTTGTTTTTTTGTATTCACTCACTTCAACATATTTTCCATGGCTTAAGAGAGGCCATAGAACCATTATATGATTTCCTGTCCATAAAGAAGCTCACAGTCTATTGCCCCATTACAGTCACACTGCCACATGACACAATGTTGGCCAGAATTTAAGGAACCCACTAGAGCTGCTTGATTCTGGCTAAAATGAAAATTACAATGTTTTTGATTAAAAGATACAGTAGATCACGGTTTTCGCAGCGTAACATCATCTTTCACATTAAAACAAAAAAATTGGGCTAACTTTACGGTTTTGTTTTTTTATTCATTGAAGTATATTTTTTCCCAAAAATTGCATTTGAAAGACTGTGGGCAAATACAGTGTGACATAAAATATTGCAGCAATTGCCATTTCCCTAGTGCAGGGGTGTCCAAACTTTTTTCAAAGAGGGCCAGATTTGATGAAGTGAAGATGCGTGAGGGCCGACTTTTTTGCCTGACATTCTTTGAACCATTAAAAGTTGGTCTAAGTGTGTTCCTCCGAGGACAGAATTATTTTGCCTTTGTGGCTGTGTGTGGTGAAGAGATGAGCTCCGGCGTGTTTTGTGGATGTACTGTATATATTTCTTTTGTGGCCCCAATGAATCCTAGAGCGCTGCTCAGTACTAAGGATGAGCTTGGGCATGTTATTTGGATATACCATATTTATCGGGGTATAACACGCACAGGCTTACCATTGCCATGAATGCAGCCTCACCATTGCCATGAATACAGCCTTACCATTGCCACGAATGCAGCCTTACTATTGCCACGAATGCAGCCTTACTATTGCCACAAATGCAGCCTTACCATTGCCATGAATGCAGCCTTACCATTGCAACCAATGCAGCCTCACATGTGCCATAAATGCAGCCTCACATGTGCCATAAATGCGGCCTCACATGTGCCATAAATGCAGCCTCACATGTGCCATAAATGCGGCCTCACATGTGCCATACATGCAGCCTCGCATGTGCCATAAATGCAGCCTCGCATGTGCCATAAATGCAGCCTCGCATGTGCCATAAATGCAGCCTCGCATGTGCCATAAATGCAGCCTCGCATGTGCCATAAATGCAGCCTCACATGTGCCATAAATGCAGCCTCACATGTGTCATAAATGCAGCCTAACATGTGCCATGAATGCAGCCTAACATGTGCCATTAACACAGCATTACCTTCGCCATAAGTGCAGTCTGATCGATGCCTATGTACAGCCTTGGAGGGCAGAGGGACGGGGTGGGACGAGTGCCAACAGATTACAAACATGAGAATCTCTTGTTTTTTTGGTGGTCTCTTTAATACAAAGTCCCGCCTGCTATAATAGACAGAACAGTCGTCCAATAGCATCCCAGGAGACGGGACTTCCAATACAGATGCTGCTGAGTAAACAGGAGATTCTCTTCATGTAATCTGATGGCGCTCGTCCTGCCCCCTCCCTGTCCCCTCCAAGGCAGCGCCGATAAATACGGTTTATATATTTTGTGGCCCAAAGGGTCCATATTAAATCAACAGGGGGGCCGCATTTGGCCCGCGGGCCGGACTTTGGACATGCCTATCCTAATGTTTCTGCTAAAATATATATAATATAAAAACCAAAAAAGTGCAGCACAAATAAAACTAATAATAATTATTTTAAATATTCTATATACAATAATTCATAAGAAATTATAGATTATAATAAATATAATCAATTAAAGTGCAATGAAAATGATTTTTCATATAAGCATGTGGCAAGTAAAAGAACTGTCCATAGGAGATAATCCACCAGTGTAAGATCCACAAAAATCGTGTAACAATCCCTCCACCGCAGGTCTCACTAATTACTCTCGCCTCCAATATTGACCCCTGATTTCCCAGGAAGTCAAAAAAAAGCAGAGAAAACAGATGGATTGAATCCCCAAAACACACTTTCTCTCCAGAGGTGTACAAAAGTTCCACAGAAATGGCTAAAAACTAGCTCCAGGCTCAGCAAACAGACAATATATACCGGGAAGATAAGGGAAAACAGATCTAAGCGCTCTCCATTTGGTATCAAAGTATAGGCATTTATTTAAAATTAAATGTACTCACAAACATCTCAGTTAAAACAGCATGTAGTAGGGGAGTCCCTCTGCCCTGTTGGGCTTCAAAGCGGAGCAGGTAGGACGGGCTGTGAGGGACCCCCTCACACCCGCCATTGCCACCCGGGGGCATAGAGAAAGATGGCAGATTGCCTCTGGGGGAGGCCTGCCTACTCCCAACTCCTGCAGTCCGGCTCCTCTCTCGAGTACACACACAAAATACACTTTAGAAAAGAAAAACAGCATGTAGTACATGGGTTCATTCAGCAGGGCGGGTGACGTCATAAAAAGCAGCCTGTCCCCATACAGAACAGGAAGTGGGGATTTCTCAGAAGAAATAAGGACATTTAAAAGCAAAATGGAAGGATGAGGTAAGTGAAGGAGGACTGCACTGAGGTAAAGGAAGCTATTTAGGGAAAAAAAATCCTTTACAACCCCTTTAACCACTTAAGCCCCGGACCAAGATGCAGGTAAAGGACCTTGCCCCTTTTTGCAAATTGGCACTGCGTCGCTTTAACTGACAATTGCGCGGTCGTGCGACGTGGCTCCCAAACAAAATTGGCGTCCTTTTTTCCCCAAAAAAATTGAGCTTTCTTTTGGTGGTATTTGATCACCTCTGCGTTTTTGTTTTTTTTGCGCTATAAACAAAAATAGAGCGACAATTTTGAAAAAAATGCAATGTTTTTTACTTTTTGCTATAATAAATATCCCCCAAAAATATATATATAAAAAATGTTTTCCTCAGTTTAGGCCAATACGTTTTCTTTTACCTATTTTTGGTTAAATAAATCGCAATAAGCGTTCATCGGTTGGTTTAGGGGATAGTTTTATTGCATTTTTATTATTATTATTTTTTTACTACTAATGGTGGCGATCAGCGATTTTTTTCATGACTACGACATTATGGCGGACACTTAGGACAAATTTGACACATTTTTGGGACAATTGTCATTTTCACAGCACAAAATGCATTTAAATTGCATTGTTTATTGTGAAAATGACAGTTGCAGTTTCGGAGTTAACCACAGGGGGCGCTGATGGGGTTATGTGTTCCCTGTGTGTGTTTACAACTGTAAGGGGGTTTTGGCTGTAGGTGTGATGTCATTGATTGTGTCCCCCTATAAAAGGGACGACACGATCGATGCTGCCGCCACAGTGAAGCACAGGCTCTCTCCGTTCTTCAGCTCCGGGGACCGATCGCCGCACTCCGCGGTCCCGGAGCTTCGGACCGTGTCACGGGAGCGCGCCACGGGCGCACGCCCGTGACCCACGGCTGGGTAGTAGTACAGGATGTACCTGTACGTGGATCTGCCCAGCCGTGCCATTCTGCCGACGTATATGTGCAGGAGGCAGTCCTTAAGTGGTTAAGAACAAAATATTTGGACTTTAAGGGACAGATTCAGGATGGCGAGCGGTTATTTATTCCGTCGTAACGTTTCTCATTTACGTTACTCCGCCGAAACTTTACGCGTAAGTACTGTATTCACCAAGCACTTGCTCCTAAAGTTGCGGCGGCGTAGCGTAAATGGGCCGGCGGAATTCTAATTGGGCGGGTAGGGGGCGTGTAGTATTTAAAATAGGCGCGATCCCGCGGCGAACGTACTGCGCATGCGCCAGCCGTCAATGTTTTCCAGTGCGCATGCTCCAGATTATGACGGTGTTTTCGACGTGAATGTCAATGATGTCAATCCGCATTCACGGACGAGTTACGCAAACGACGTAAAACTTTTCCAGTTCGACGCGGTCACGACGGCCATACTTAACATAGGATGCACCTGCTTTATGTTGCTTTATCTTTACGCCGGGAAAAGCCTTACGTAAACGTCGTAAAGTGACTGCGTCGGGCCTGCGTACGTTCGTGTCTTGCCGTATCTCGCTGATTTACATATTCTCTGCGTAAATCAGCGAGAACGCCCCCAGCGGCCATTTTAAAACTGCCTTTAAGATCCGACGGTGTAATACAATTACGCCTGTCGGATCTTTGCTGCAAACCGGCGTATCTTGTTTTCTGCATACAGAAAACAGATAAGTCGGCGCAAAGTCAGAGTTATGCCGTCGTATCACTGATACGCCGGCGTAACTCTACCTGAATCTGGCCCTAAGTGGTTAAACTTCCTGCATTTACACACAGAAGTTTGATCTAAGAAAGTTAATTAGTTACAATGTTTCATGTTCTTAAAAACTTGGCAGACTGCCTGGATTTTTTCTTTACACACATACACACGGAAGTGTATCCCTTTGATCTACGAAGGAAGCATAAGTTACAATGTTTCCTGTTAAAAACTTGGCAGACTTCCCAGATATTTTTTTGACAGCTGAATGAGCAGATAAAGTCTTTCCACTTGTTACATGAAAGAATCAAGCGTCAGGGGGGTTGAATCGAGATCAGGATTTTTTTTAATGATTAATTGTGCAGCTCTATAACCCACCAGAATGTTTTAACCACATCTGCCCTGGAGGATTTGCCTGCCAAATGACCACTTTTTGCGATTCGGCACTGCGTCGTTTTAACCAACAATTGCGCGGTCGTGCGATGTGGCTCCCAAACAAAACTTAAGTCCTTCTTTTCCCACAAATAGAGCTTTCCTTTGGTGGTATTTGATCACCTCTGCAGATTAAATTTTTTGCGCTATAAACAAAAATAGAGCGACAATCTTGAACAATAAGCAATATTTTTAACTTTTTGCTATAATAAATATCCCCCAAAAAGATATAAACATTTTTTTTTCCCTCAAGGGGGATGGTTTATGGCATTTTTATTATAACTTTTCTTTTGCGCTGGCAGGGAAGGGGTTAACCACTAGGGGGCGAGGAACGGGTTAAGTGTGTCTTAGGGAGCGATTCTAACTGTGTGGGGGCTGAGCTACCTGTGACAGGACACTGATCGCTGCTCCCGATGACAGGGAGCAGTAGACCAGGGTCCTGTCACTAGGCAGAACATGGAGATGCCTTGTTTACAACGGCATTCCCCAGTTCTGCCACTCTGTGACACGTTCGCGGGACACCGGTGGACATCGAGTCCGTGGGTCCCACGGGCACAGTCACGGAGCTCGCTGCGCGCCACAAAATTGTATATTTCATATCTATACGTTGCTTTGCGCAGCCGTGCCATTCTGACGATGTATATTTACTGACAGCGGTTGGCAAGTGGTTAAACTCAGTAGTCGAGAGGTATACACTATATTACCAATCTGTTGGCATGGACCATAGGGTAAATACATGGTTTGTAAACTGGCTACAAGGGCGAGTTCAGAGGGTGGTGATAAATGGGGAGTACTCAGAATGGTCAGAGGTGGGTAGTGGGGTCCCCCAGGGCTCTGTGCTGCAACCAATCCTATTTCATTTAAGCTAAGCGGGGCAATAACTTCTCCGCAGGATGTGGAAACCTTTCAAAAAGATCTAAACAATATTAAGGGGTTGGACAAATTAGGTTTAATGTAGAAAAATGTAAAATAATGCATTTGGGTGGCAAAAATCTGAATGTAATCTATAAATTTGGGGGAGAACCTCTGGGTGGGATCTAGGATGGAAAAGGACCTGGGGGTCCTAGTAGAAGTCTCTTGCTTGCCTTTATCTGATCCTTGGGGCAATATTCCTTCAACTAACACCAATGATGATTTGTACTTTGGGTTTTAGTTGGACCAACTTGCGTACACACGATCGGATAAACCGACGTAACAGATTTATTGCCCAACAATTGGTGAGCATGACAACTTTTGTTGTTGTTAATTCAGCCAATAATGGTCTGATGGAGCATATACACGGTTGGATTATCCGACACAACACGTCCGTCAGACAATTATGGCCATAAAGTTGGATCGTGTGTATAGGCTCCTACTCACGGTTGGACTTTTTTTCTAACAAACTTCAAAATTAGCATGTTTTCCAAAAAATCCAACTGTGTGTACGCTCCATCGGACAAACTTTTTCATTTTTCATCGGACAAAAACGGACAAACTTTTCGGCGACAAAAGTCTGATGGTGCCTTGTCCGACCGTGTGTACAGCAAGCCATCGGACTTTTGTACAAAGTGCAAATACGCATGCCCAGAACCAATGTTAAAATCAACCAACAACAGCAGAAGTTGACCAAAGGGTGGCGGTAAAGAGTAGGAAAGAGTTGAAAAACCATGTGATGTTGGGAAAGTTTTAGAAAAGTTTGCAGAAAAGTCAGAGCATGTGTATGCTACGGGTGTGCCCGGCCAACTCCCTTTGGACAAAAATTCAAGGAACATTTTGTTTGAAGTCCGACCGTGTGTATGAGGCTTAAGAGGCTTTACAGATTGAACTGAAGTGCATCTCACAAATCAATATTATAGTGCGCAATCATATCAGAGTAAGAAATTCCAATACTAGAGATGAGCCTGTACAAGTCTGAAGGGAAGGCTGAATTCAGCTATAAATTTGTGTTTGGATAATGAAATCTGTTTTTAGAATCTTTGTAGGAAATCGCTTTTTAGATGTGGGTGAGGCATTCAATGTGATGTTATCGTTTTTACTTCTCATAATGACTTTTGCATGTCTTTTATCAAACAGGAGACCATATGGACGCAGACAGGTGAGCCAGCTGAATATTATATATTCCAGAGCCATGTTTGGAAAGGCCGGGCAGCTTTGACTAATCAGCAACTACGCCATAAAGCCACGCGTTTCCCAAACGCGGTCATATCCTACTGATAATTCATCAGACCAATGGATTGCAATTTTTCTGACACCATCTCTAGTTCTTGATAAATAGTCCCAATAATGAAGAACATCTTGTGTTCAGAGATTAATTATAGAGTATCCCTTTTAAAAGGCCATAGGGATATTTTCCATTTGATATGCAGTTTTTAAAAGGAGTTTAAAAGAGAACTCCATCTCTTCACAAAATAACATAATATACTGTATGTTATTTAGAATATATATACACTATATATATATATATATATATATTATATATATATATATATATATATATGTAGCGCCTGGTTACTTCCAAGTACCGGTACTATTGAAATTTAGAGGGTGATCAGAGTACCAATGATCCAAATTACAATGATCAAATAGGGTCCCTGTTTCAGCTTGGCTGTGCTGTGGGCTCATTATGTGGTTGCTGGGGTGCTATCCCACCCCAGGGCGACAGGTGGCAGCAGCAGAGTCGAAACTTGGGTGTTCTTTTCCAGCAGCCAATCAGGAGGGAGTTGCATGCTGGGAGAGGGTACTTATGGGACAGACGCCATTGAGTCTGGGTCTTCTTCTTCCAGTGTGGCACTCACCTTTAGGGTGACCACATCACGGCGCCCCCGCGTTATGGCCTACCTGGTCGGGGGGCGCGCGTGCCACACAGTGTTTCTGGTTCCGGGACCATGTTGGTCCAGAACATTTGAGCAACTGCGGGGACCAAGTGATTGACTGGGTTCCCACTTTTGAAGATCCCAAGCTGTATAGCTGTTCGGTGAGGAGTCCATCTGAGGAGCGCCAATGAGAGGCTGGCAGTCCAAAAGGATTTCGACAAACCACCGGGGATCAAGGTAGCCGGACACTGAAGGATTGATCACCTGTCAGACGGTACCTGGGCGACGTTAAGAAGAAGATCCAGGCGTAATTCTTCCGAGGAGGATTGCCTCCGCATTTGCAATCAGAGAGGGCCCGTGGCAGAGGAGTCTCCCTGAAGTTCATTCCAGGAGGGTCTGTGGCAGAGACTTTTCCTCAAATCCAAGTTCATTCCAAGGAGGGTCTGTGGCAGAGACATTGTCCTAAAAAGATTCAAGTGATACTCCAGCTGCCAGGTCAATGAGAAGGGCCTGTCTGGGTACGCTAAGCCCACAGGCAGGAGTGGTACGGAAAGTGTCATGTATGGGAGCAGGACTGTTCCAAATACTACGCCTAAATCTGCTGTTCTCCTTCCTATCCTTTCATCGCCGGTTCATTGTTTTTACCCAGCTGGGTAATAAAGAGCACAGAAAAGACACTTGTTGCGGACATTCCTTTACTACTGCTATATGCACCATTCACCCCTAGGAATTCGGAAAAGCCACGAGGATCCAAAGGGAGTTGGCCGGGCACACCCATAGCATACACACTGCAGGACTTTTCTCAAAACTTTCCCAAAACTTTCCCAATATCACATGGATTTTCTGCTCTTTACCGCCACCCTATGGTCAACTTCTGCTATTGTTGGTTGATTTTAACATTGGTTCTGGGCATGTTGTATGTTTGTACTTTGGACAAATGTCCAATGGATTTCTGTACACACGATAGGACTTTGCACCGTGGGACTTTTGTTGCGGAAAAGTTTGTCCATTTGCAGAGCGAACTTTTGTCCGATGAAAACCAAAAAAGTTTGTCCGATGGAGCGTACGCACAATAGGATTTTTTTTTAAAACTTGCTCATTTTGAAGTTTTGTTATACCTGAAGGGTTCCACATGTACTGGCACTTTAAGGCTGGCTCCACCCAGCAGTGATGACAAGGGTCAAGGGGCATAGTAGCCATCTTAGAGAGAGAGCACATGTAGGAAGCAGAGATATGTACTGTCCTGAGATGCATGTTGCAGTGTACAGCCTGTACTGAAATAAACATCCATTGTTCCAGACCAGAGTCTTGTGTCTCTCACAACACACAGGACACAACAAGTTTGTTGTCAAAAAGTCCTACCGTGTGTATGGTGCTTTAGTCAGTAGGGTTCAATATTGAGTTGGCCCACCCTTTGCAGCTATAACAGCTTCAACTCTTCTGGGAAGGCTGTCCACAAGGTTTAGGAGTGTCTATGTGAATGTTTGACCATTCTTCCAGAAGTGTTTTTTTGAGGTTAGGCACTGATGTTGGACGAGAAGGCCTGGCTCCCCAGTCTGTGCTCTGATTCATCCCAAAGGTGTTCTATTGGGTTGAGATCAGGACTATGTGCAGGCCAGTCAAGTTCCTCCACCCTAAACTCGCTCATCCATGCCTTTATGGGCCTTGCTTTGTGTACTGGTCCAAATCATTTGGTGGAGGGGGGATTATGGTGTGTGGTTGTTATTCAGGGGTTGGGCTTGGCCCCTTAGTTTAAGGTGACCAGATTTTTTAAATGAAATCTGGGGATATCTTTTTTTTTCTAGTAATAGCGGCAATTAGTGACTCTGCCCGTTGCCGCCTGCCTCACAGCCTGTCAAGTTTAAAGCAGGCCATACATGGTCGAATTTCAAATGAATTTTCTTTTCGAAATCAGAATTTTTTTTCTGTGTGATTCGATGAAATTTGAAATTCGGTTGAACCAAGCCTTCATATTGCTACAGAAAATATTTTTCGTGGCCGGGATCTTCTTTTCTCTCCGGGAATTTTCTTTTCTTGCACATGCACATTTTTTTTCTATTACATTTCTCACATGATTCTTCCATAATTGATTAGAAAATCGTTCGTTCTTCAAAAAATTTCCAACATGTCCAATTCCTCAAATTTGATTGCAGCACGAAAATTGGCTGGTGCTGCAGCCCACTAATGGTGCGAAATACAAACGAAAATTCTCAGATACGATTATAAATTCGAACCATGTATGGCCAGCATTACTCTCCAGGCCCCGGCTACTACTGGGTGGGGTGCGGAAGAAGATCACTCCGCCAGGGAAGGCAAGGAGATAAGCAGGCAGGTGACTGGCCGGGACTTGAGCCAAGGCAGAAGAACATGCGAGTGGAGCTGAATGGGCAAGCACCCGAAGCTAAAGAAATATTCCCTCCAACCAGCACATGATCATCAGAAAGGGGCACAAATAATGGGAAAAATACACCCCCCTAAGCTAGTAGAAGCCACAGAGATTTTTTAATTTTTTTATTCTGCACTGACTGTCTTTGAAATTGCCCCAGCCCCTGTTCAAATCCAATCCGGGGGAAAAAACGGGGACAGACTTGGTCTGGGGACAGTGTCCTCAATCTGGGGACTGTCCCCTGAAACCGGGGATGTCTAGTCACCCTACCTTAGTTTCAGTGAAGGGAACTCTTAAGGTATCAGCATACCAAGACATTTTGGACAATTTCATGCTCCCAACTTTGTGGGAACAGTTTGGGGATGGTCCCTTTCTGTTACAACAGTCCATAAACACAATGCGAGTTTGGGGTGGAGGCACTTGACTGGCCTGCCCAGGCTTTGTTACAGTGGACGTTACATAGTGGATCAAAGGTACATGAGACTGCAAATGGGCAAAGTGAGGCTGCAAATGGGCAGTGAAGATACAGATGGGCACACTGAGGCTGCAGATGGGCACACTGAGGCTGCAGATGGGCACAGTGAGGCTGCAGATGGGCACAGTGATGCTGCAGATGGGCACAGTGAGGCTGCAGATGGGCACAGTGAGGCTGCAAATGGGCATTGTTGACCCTCTTTCCCACTTACAGTAGCTGCTGCATTTCCCACCTTAGGCTTATACTCGAGTAAATATGTTTTCCCATTTTTTTTGTGGTAAAATTAGGTGCATCAGCTTATATTCAGGTCGGCTTATACTCGAGTATATACAGTATTTCCATCCAGATCACCGGATGAAAATAGAAGGAAGAAAGCCTAAAGAAGAAAACAAATGCAGCAATCACATCTAATAGTTGGTAAGCTGCAATATAATAAATGTTTTGCTTTTGTGTCTAAAGGAGTTGTAAAGGATTTTTTTTTTTTTTTAAATAACTAACATGTTATACTTACCTGTGATTGACATCAGCGCCAGACAATGGCTGCGCTGCTTTCCATAGATCCACTGAAGCCAATCAACGGCCGGGCTTTGACTTGAGGAAGATGACGGGGGCGAGCGTGGGACTTTCGAAGGGTCAGGTAAGTAAAACAGGGGCTGGGGGGGGGGGGGCCATAATCATCTGATGTTTTTTCACCTTAATGCATAGAATGCATTAAGGTGACATTTTTTTTTTTCCTTTACAACTCCTTTAATATCACTTTAAACTCACTGGGCCAGATTCTCAGAAGGGATACGACGGTGTATCTCCAGATACGCCGTCGTATCTCTGTTTCTGAGGCGGTGTATCTATGTGACTGATTCTTAGAATGGAGTTACGCATAGATTTGGCATAGATCCGACTGGCGTAAGTCACTTACACCGTTGTATATAATTTGCAATTTTACGCTGGTCGCTAGGTGGCGTTTCCGTAGATTTCTGCGTTGAATATGCAAATGAGCTAGATACGCGTATTCCCGAACGTATTTGCGCCCCGTCGTCGTAGTTTACGTCGTTTGCGTAAGCGTAAGGTTACCCCTGCTATATGAGGGGTAACCTTGTGTAGGTTTGGCGTACGCCATGTTAAGTATGGACGTCGGTCCAGGTTGAACGTCCTGCTGCAACGGCTCATCCCCCCGGATCAAGTTGGGTTCATCCAAAATAGAGAGGCCAGGGACAACACTGTCCGTACGATAAACATCATTGATACTGCAAAACGCTCCCGTATCCCCCTCTTACTTCTGTCAACGGACGCCGAAAAGGCCTTTGATAGGGTGGACTGGTCTTTTCTCCTGGAGACACTCAAATTTGTGGGAATGCCAGACCCCATCCTGTCCTGGATCTCGGCCATTTATAGGAACCCCACCGCTACTGTACGAGTAAACGGTTACGACTCCAGCCCCTTCTCCATATCCAACGGGACCAGACAGGGTTGTCCTCTGTCCCCACTGCTGTTTGTTCTCTCCCTGGAACCTTTCTTACAACACGTTAGGGCCAACCCATCTATTCGTGGCATCACAGCCGGCAATTACCAACACAAGGTTGCTGCATATGCTGAAGACCTCTTATTCTATCTCTCCGAGCCTCGCATTTCCCTACCCTCTCTATTACAGGAGTTGAAACGCTTTGGTGACCTGTCTAAGTTCAAGGTCAACCTACAAAAATCGGAGGCGCTGGATGTCTCCTTAACGGAAGCTACCAGAGCCAGCTTACGCCCTTACTTTCCATTTAAATGGGCTACCCGCTCGATCCAATATCTGGGCACAAAAATACCCGCAAACCTAAATTACATTCTCCCCCTCAATTTCCATCCTTTTATGGCAACGCTAACCGCTGACCTTAAAAAGTGGGACTCTCTAGCCCTTTCATGGTTTGGTCGCTGCAACGTACTCAAGATGAACGCAATGCCCAGGCTCCTGCACTTATTGCAGGCCTTGCCAATAAAAATACCTCAGACCTTCTTCCATGCGGTTCGGTCGACGTTCATAAAATTCATCTACGTCCTAAGTTGAAGGGCGGAGTGGGCTTCCCGGATCCCGGATCCGGCCCTATACTATACAGCGGTGCATATGACAAGGGTCGTGGACTGGTGCCGACACAGCACCCTGAAACTCTGGGTGTCATTGGAACAAGAGGCAGCACGGGCTCCACTCCAGGGCTTGCCTTGGGCAGGGAACGGTCAAGTTCCACACTTAACTGCCCATCCGTTGATTGGTCCCACTTTGATGGAGGTAGACAGATTTTTCCGACTCTCTAAGTTGAGCAGTTTCCCCTCTCCATTGACACCAATCGTAGGGCATCCTGGGTTCTTGCCCGGTCTAACAGATCCGGTCTTCGTATCGCAGAGTCAGTTGGGACTTTTGAGAGCCTCGCGGTTTTTGCGACCGCACGGTTGGGTATCTCCGGAGGCGTTGCTTTCAGGAGGGGCCCCTCTTACATTGAACCACTGGAGAATATTGCAGTTATCACACTTTCTTAGATCACTGCCTAGCCCGGCTCTTTTCACTCGTCAGCTCCACTCTTTTGAGGAGCTCTGCCTGGGAGAGGGTCCAATTCGGAGGTCCTTATCAACCTCGTACAAATGCTTGTTAGACCTCCACGCTACATCGGATCCTCCGTTCGTAGCGAAATGGGAGAGAGACCTCCAGGTCACCTTTACTGAACCTCAAAAGGAGAGGATACTTTTCTTTGCGCAGAAATCCTCCCTATGCAGTAGATACCAGGAAACCACGTACAAAATTCTGACGCGTTGGTATAGGACCCCGTCGGTTCTAGCAAAAATATTCCCCCCTCAGACAGACGGTTGCTGGCGATGTGGCCTCCACTCTGGTACAATTCTCCATATTTTCTGGGAGTGTCCTACACTTGCCACTTTCTGGCAACCAGTGCTTAAACTCATACACATGCTTACTGACTTTTCGCTGCAGGATGACCCAGCGGCTGTCCTGCTTAACCTTACCCCATTGTCCAGGAAACACCTCCTTAATGCCGCTCGGGCGTGCATGCCGCCTTTGTGGAAACAACAGTCTGCCCCAACGGTGGCCCAATGGTTCGCGAGAGTGAAAGACATAGAACAGATGGAGGAGCTGACAGCGGAATTGCAGGATGGATACACTGGGACCTTTTTCGCTTCTCGGATGAATACCTCCAATATACCTAGTTGAGTCTATCCTTTTGTTTTTTATGGGAGCTTCTGCTGCCTGACTGATACAGGGGATGCCTTCCTCTGGTTGGTGACCACCCATTCCCCCCCCCCCTTTTTTTTTTTCTTTTTTCTTCTTTTTTCTTTCTTTCTTTCTTTCTTTCTTTCTTTCTTTCTTTCTTTCTTTCTTTCTTTCTTCTTTCCTGTTTCTCTTCCAATTCTCCTCAGATATATAATTGAAAATTTGGTGTGTTCAAGATAACACTTTTTACCCAGTTTTAGATTTCCCTCTATGATATGGTGGAACTCCCTGACGGTTTAAGGGTACCCCGCCCCCCCGAGTGGGCTCACCCCAGGTGGACCTGCCTGGGGGGTTATTCCCCAGGGAAATAGGAACGTCTTGTATTTACATATCTGTATTTTTTCAGCCGTTCTTTTTCCTTTTTCTTTTTGTGGCCGTTTTGTGATTGGGCAAAGAGTATGGATAATACCTCGCAAGTTTATTGTTGATTCTGTGAAGTTACCGCTTTATTGTATCTGTGACACATCTTTAAATAAAGAATAAAAAAAAAAAAAGTATGGACGTCGGGACAGCGCTGTGTTTTTCCGTAGTTTACGTCGTTTGCGTAACTCGTTCTCGAAAAGGGCTTTGCGTAAGTGACGTTCACGCTGGTTTCATTGACTTTTGCGACGTGATTTGGAGCATGCGCACTGGGCTACGTTTACGGCCAGCGCATGCGCAGTTCGTTTAGCGCGGGCGCGCTTAATTTAAATACAAGACGCCCCCTACATTGCCAATTTGAATTACGCGGGGATACGCCGGTCCATTTACACTACGCCGCCGCAAATTACGGAGCAAGTGCTTTGAGAATACGGCACTTGCGTCCAAACTTGCGGCGGCGTAGATACGATACGCTACGCCCCGCTGTCATTTACGGCCAGATACGAGAATCTGGCCCACTCTACCCAAATCTAAATGCTGTAAGGATGAGGTCTGTAGTGGACGGTTTGTTTTCTTCCCAACATTTACACGCTGTATTTATGTTGCTGATTGAACCCAGATTTTGGATATGAACGTAGAGCAAGTTGTTCAAAGCAGCTCTACTAAACAAAGACTCTCAAATCGAAGCGGCAGTGTAATAAGTGTTAATATACTCTCATTTTCCACAGCTCCGCTTCCCCTCTGACATCATCCCACCACAGATCAAAGAGAGTCCATATCAGGCCTGACAACGCACGCCATCCCTTCACCTAAAGCATGAACCACTTGAATCCCTTTCTTCCTCTAAGGGGATTCATTAACTGGAACTCTCCCCAGAGTCAACGCTTTAATGTAATCCCTCCCAGATGATTTGTGCTGACTGATATGTATGGCTGAAGGGTATGGCTTTATCATTCATCTAAAAAACGATATACACTCATATGAATCTACTTTCACATTATCTTGTAGATTGTAAACTCTTTTAAAACTTTGGACACGACTGGCATGTCTCAATGTATTTAACCACTTAAGACCCGGACCTTTATGCAGGTAAAGGACCTGGCCAGTTTTTGCGATTCAGCACTGCGTCGCTTTAACTAACAATTACGTGGTCATGCGATGTGGTTCCCAAACACAATTGGCGTCCTTTTTTCCCCACAAATAGAGCTTTCTCTTATTGGTATTTGATCACCTCTGGGGTTTTTATTTTTTGCGCTATAAACAAAAATAGAGCGACAATTTTGAAAAAAAAATGCAATATATAAATGCAAATATCCCCCAAAAAGATATAAAAGAAAAGTTTTTTTTCCTCATCCGATATGTATTCTTCTACCTATTTTTGGTAAAAAAAAAAAAACGTAGTAAGCATTTATCGATTGGTTTGTGCAAAATGTATAGCGTTTACAAAATAGGAGATTGATTTATTGCATTTTTATTATTATGGTGGCGATCATCGATTTTTGACGTGACTGCGACATTATGGCGGACACATCGGACAATTCTGACACATTTTTGGGACCAAAATGCTATAAAAATGCATTGTTTACTGTGAAAATTACAATTGCAGTTTGGGAGTTAAGCACTAGGGGGCGCTGGAGGGGTTATGTGTGACCTCATATGTTTTTGTAACTGTTTCTAACAAATTCCAGAATTCGTAAATCCGGAAATATTGATAAATTAGTAAATTCATAAATATTTGTAAATTTGTAAAATTTGAAATTTACACACAGCTCTCCCCGTTCTTGAGCTCCGGGGACCGATCGCGGGACTCCAGCAGTGATCGGGTCCCGTGGTCGTGGTCACGGAGCTTCGGACAGGTATGTGCTTGTGCCCAGCTGTGCCATTCTGCCGACATATATCTGCAGGAGGCGGTCCTTAAGTGGTTAAACACCAAACTTTATTTGATTTTGAATAGAGTAGGGAAGAGTTGTGTTTTGCCATTTGTGTCCCAAATCCCTCCAAAGTATTGGAACCCCTGGTTGTCATCAGCACTAGTGTCCCCAATGGAAGATTTCCCCGCTATTACTTTTCTGGTGGCTGTCGCAGTAACAAGTGTCCAGGAAGGGTGGTAATTGCCCATCAGTCGCTGCTGCATGTTTTCCTAAATGTATGGTGTGGTGGGGAGTAGACATGTGTAATTTGTTTAATCAAAATTCTTATTTTTTTTTAACTAATTTTGATAAATCTGTTTATTTCTGAAACATCAGAATTAACGAAAACCCTTTAAACGAATGTTTGCGAATATTCGTAAATATTTGTTAATTATTGTAAATTCGAAAGTTAGTAAATTTGAATATTCTAATATTTTGTAAATTCATAAATATTTGTAAATTCATTCATTTGACAATTTGTTAATCTGAAAAATCGTAAGAAAAATCGTAAAAAAAACGTAAATACGGTATTCGTAAATATTCGTAAATTCGTAAATATTTGCAAATTTCGTAAATTTGTAAATTCTGAAATATTTGTAAATTCGTAAAATTTGAAAAATCAGAAATTCAGAATAATAACTATTAAATTATAGGTATTGGCATTTCCTTTCAAATTTGGCTGATTTTTTTAATCTAAAAACGGTACATTGTTTTGCATATAAATTTGTTGTTTTATATTGTAGGCCTATAATTCTTAAGCCCTTTACACACGATCGGTCAATCCAATGAGAACGGTCTGATGGATTTTTCCAAAAAACGATTGTGTCAGAACGCGGTGACGTAAAACACAACGATGTGCTGAAAAAATGAAGTTCAATGCTTCCAAGCATGCGTCGACTTGATTCTGAGCATGTGTGGATTTTTAACTGATGGACGTGCCTACTAACGATCGTTTTTTTACTATCCGTTAGGTATATGTATCGGTATAGATATCGTTTAGGTATCCATCGGTTAATTTTATAACAAGTTTACATTTTTTTAACCGATGCATAAATAACCGATGGGGCCCACACACGATCGGTTTGGTCTGATGAAAACGGTCCATCAGACCGTTCTCTACGGTTTGACCGATCGTGTGTATGCGGCATTAGTAATAACACACTTAAATCTGTCCAAATAAGAGTCTAGTAGAGTATGATAAAGTTGAAACACAAAATCATAAATTATAATATAATAAATAACTATAAATAATTATAAAAAACAATACAATAATAATACAATGAATTTCACCACGGTTCACTATCGCTCAATTCTGCAAGTGATTCTAATTCACTATCGCTGTTTTCTAGCTGGTCTAAAACCACTTTTGATGTAAAGGGACACTTTTTGGTTGCCATGGACAATCTCAAGATTCCAGGCAGAACAGTTGCAGTCAGTGTAGAATATATATACATTGCAAGCAGTCTAATATATATATATATTTATAAATACGGTGCAGTCAGTGTACAGTATATAATACAGTGCATTGAAGTGGTTAAGGGCAACCCTATGACATAATTAGGAAAAAAACGACATAGGGTCCCCGCCAAAATCCATACCAGGCCTTTTGGATCTGGTATGAATTTTAAGGGGAACTCCATGCCAAAATTAAAAAAAAAAACAGATGGGGCCCCCCCCAAAATCCATACCAGGCTTTTTGGATCTGGCATAGATTTTAAGGGGAATACCAAGCCAAAATTTTAAATAAATTGGTGTGGGGTCCCCCAAAATCCACACCAGACCCTTATCCGAGCAAGCAGTCTGGCAGGCCAGGAAAGGGGGAGGGGCGAGCACTCCCCCACTCCTGAACCATACCAAGCCACTTTCCCTCAACATGTTAAGGGTGCTTTGGGGTCACCCCCAAAGCACCTTGTCCCCATGTTGATGGGGACAAGAGCCTCTTCCCGGCAACCCTGGCCTTTGGTTGTCGGGGTCTGCGGGCAGGGGGCTTATCGAAATCTGGAAACCCTGTTTAACAGGGGGGCCCCGATATCCCGGGCCCCCCTATGTAAATGGGTATTGGGTACATTTGACTTTTTGACACCCAAAAAAGGTTGGTTACTTTTGTACTTTTTGACACCCAAAAAAGTGTCAAAAAGTAAAAACCACAACAGACGGTTTTTGACAATGCATGCATGTTGAGGGCATGTGGCCTGGTATGGTTCAGGAGGGTGGGGTGTCCTCCAGGCTGCATGCTCAGATAAGGGTCTGGTATGGACTTGAGGGAGGGAACCCATGGCAATTTTTTTTTTCATTTTGGTGTGGAGCCGATAGGCCTGGTATAGATTTTTCATCTACACTGCCGGTAGCGGGCAATACATTGCGGCATTGTTCTAGACATCACACAGATGTGCCACTTTACAGGCAGACTATGTTTTAAAATTATCTGATGGTTAAAAAACCAATAGAAAAAAACGATTGTCTGTGGGCAAGTCCATCGGTTAAAAATCCACGCATGCTCAGAATCAAGTCAACGCATGCTCTGAAGCATTGAACTTAATTTTTCTCAGCACGTCGTAGTGTTTTACGTCACCGTGTTTGACACGATCAGATTTTTAACTGATGGTGCGTAGGCAAGACTGATAAAAGTCAGCTTCATCGGATATCTGATGAAAAAATCCATCGGTCCGTTTTCATCAGATGAACCGATCGTGTGTACAGGGCATAAGAAACATAAAAAAAAAAAAATGAATATATATTGAAAGGTGCCAAGCCGTGACAAAGTGCACCACTTTAGGCATTATTAAAATCACTGCTCCTGATAAAACGGTTGTTTTAAAAACTTTTTTTGCATTGATACATGTCTCCTGGGGCAGGACCCGGGTCCCCATACACTTTTTATGGCAATAACTTGCATATAAGCCTTTAAAATGATCACTTTTTCAAGTTCGTGTCCCATAGACTTTTATAGGGTTCGCATGTTCGATCAAACTTTTTGCCTGTTCGAGGCGTTCTAGTGCGAACCTGGGGGGGGGGGGTGTTGGGCCCATCCCTACTGATTAACTGCAAACCTTTTGGCTGTTCGAGGTGTTCTGGTGCGAACCGGGGGGGTGTTGGACCCATCCCTACTGATTAACTGCAAATCTTTTGGCTGAGCGAACTGACCAACTTTCCTAATGCTTTTTGCAGGATTTTAATATTTGTATCTGATCGGGAATATGATAAGGTTATTTGAATTACTTGATAAAACAAGCACCATGTTCTTAACACAACGCATTGTCAGTCATCCTACAGTCTATTAACATGAATCATAGACCGATTCTGCTTTCTTCTCTTCATCTGTTTCCATTATTCAAAATCCCGCTTCCATTATTGCTTTACTTTACTGCATTTCATGGACAGTTTAACAGGCTTGGAATTCCGTCTTTAGAGTACTTCTCATTTGAAGCTGTCATTAAAGTAACATTTAGTGTAAATAACGGATCTTTTCCAAGGCATATGCTGTTTATTTTCAGTGAGTCAGATTGCCGAGGTGTTAAAAGATAGTGTTGATGTATTTAATGATGTTAAACAAATTTTGACTAGTCAGCTTTCATTGGGCCAAACGGCTCTCCAAGAACATAACAGCTTCAATGTAATATTTAGTATTGATGTTGTGAGGTTTTGGAGCAAGCTTTGGTAAACTTGCCTATGTTGGATATGGAGCAAGGACAAAGAAGAAAAATAAAGTAATATGGATGTACATTTTCTGTAGGACTCTGGGTCCAAACGATATTGGAATCAGCAGAATGGTATAAACCAGAGGGTCCCAAACTGGTGGCCCTCTAGCAGGGGCGGACTGACCATTGAGTCACTCGGGCACTGCCCGAGGGCCCCATGTGACTAGGGGGCCCCATCAGGGTTGCCAGGCTCAGTAAAACCAGGGACAGTTTCTAAAAATCTATGTTTTCTTTACATCTGTCCTGATATGTCTGAAACCGACATGCTTCTGATGTGAAAATCACAATATTTTAGCTGCCCCGCCTCTGTACTGCCTCCTGGCGTGATGGCCATCTGTAAGCACAGGGGCCCCATAGTCATCTATTGCCCGGGGGCCCCATGAGTTGTCAGTCCGCCCCTGCCCTCTAGCTGCTGCGAAACTACAAGTCCCATGAGGCATTGCAAGGCTGACAGTTACAAGCATGTCTACCACAGGCAGAGGCATGATGGGACTTATAGTTTTGCAACAGCCTGAAGGCCGCCAGTTTGAGACCCCTGGTATAAACCCTTTAGAGATCAAACTGGTACCGTGAGGAAAGCTGTGTGTCCCAGAGAAAAATTGTCTCCTTTAGGACTTTATTCTGCCAGGCTTGAACTACATAAAGGGCATTGGACTAAGAAATGAAAACAGGAGGTTTGTCTTATAACAACTTCAAAAATAGAAAAATTGGGATGTTGGTGCCATGACTATGGTTTCTTGGTCATGACCACACATCTTTTGAATTTTTGTCTCATAACAAATTTAGTTAGAGAGACATCCAGTCGTCAAGGCTACAGAACAAGTTCAGTTACATATGACTACTGATAGCTCGAAATGATACTACCAGATGGAGGGGGGGTGTGGGAATGGCACACCTATGTAAATACCAACTCCGCATTTGTACTGCATCATTCTGCAAGGTTCTGTGGTACTAGGTACATACTGTTTGACTCTTATGTCTTGTACACACGATCGGAATTTCCATAGGAAATTCCGACCGTGTGTATGCCCCATCGGACTTTTTTCATCGGAAATTTTGAGGAATTCCATCAGAGTTTAGATAGAGAACATGTTCTCTTTTTCTCCGATGTAATTTTGGCCGGTCAAAAGGCTGACCGTGTGTGTGGGGCATTCGTTTATATTGAGGTGGGTTTTGATCCATACAGATACACTTTAAGACAAGGCAATGAAATTATAAACTTTTTAGTTATACACCTCTTTACCTGTAGACCAGAGTAATTGTTACATTTCTACGATGGATCTACTGATCTGCGTATATATACTCGAGTATAACCTGAGTTTTTCAGCCCTTTTTTAGGGCTAAAAATAGCCCCCTCAGCTTATACTCGAGTCAGTGTACATGTCGCTATCGGGTCGCGGGCATCCATTTTTCAAAAGTTGCAGCTTCCTCCTGGTCTGTGATAGGCGTTTGACACTGACACTCTGTTCCGCTACCGCCTATCACTGAGGTCCTCTCATCCTCAGACTTTCCCAGCAAACACTGTGTTCAGTGTTACGCCCAGGGATGGACTGGCCATTGGGACTACAGGGAGTTTCCCGGTGGGCCGATGGCTCAGTGGGCTGGCTTCAGTGACAGCGGACCGCCGCCCCCTTTGCTCCTCTGTCTCTCCCTTACCGCAGCGCTCACCTCCTCTTCCTCCCCGCAGCGCTCACACAGAGGGAACAAAGAAGCAGGGGGAGGACCAGAGGAGCAGGGGGGACGACAGCTGACTCAATAGTTATGGCCTAGGAGTTTCTCACTTCTGCCTAATCTTGTGCCATAAGGGGGGGCACCGGATTAATTCTTTGCCCCGGGTGAAATAATGTCTAGCTTCCCCACTGGTAATGCCTATAAGAGTACCAGTACCAGCCGTTCTACTCTAATAAAGTAGAACGGCTAGTGGCTAGTGAAGGGGGAGAGGGGGCTTGGATGGCTGGGGGGGGGGGGCTGAGAGAGGCCTGTCAAAGTGGGCCAGTCTGGATGAAGTCCAGGGCCAAATTTTTGTCCCAGTCCAGCCCTGGTTACGCTTATCATGGACGTCCTCTTGTCCGAGGATGAAAGAAGGTCTGTGGTTGGAACACTGAACACTGAACACAGTGGCTGCTGGGAAACTGAGTTTGAGGATGAGAGGACCTCTGTGGTAGGCAGTAGCCGAACACAGTGTCAAACGCCTATCACAGACCAGGAGGAAGCCGCGACTTTTGAAAAATGGACGCCCACGACCCGTCAGGTACACTGACTATCATAGAACGAATGGGACTAGGAGGAAGCCGCGACTTTTGAAAAATGGATGCCCACAGCCTGTCAAGAATACAGGTACACTGAGGCTGCAATGGGCACAGTGAGAATGGACACAGTAAGGCTACAATGGGCACAGTGAGAATAGGCACAGTAAGGCTGCAATGGGCACAGTGAGAATAGGCACAGTAAGGCTGCAATGGGCACAGTGAGAATATGCACAGTAAGGCTGCAATAGGCACAGTGAGAATAGGCACAGTAAGGCTGCAATGGGCGCAGTGAGAATAGGCACAGTAAGGCTGCAATGGGCACAGTGAGAATAGGCACAGTAAGGCTGCAATGGGCACAGTGAGAATAGGCACAGTAAGGCTGCAATGGGCACAGTGAGAATAGGCACAGTAAGGCTGCAATGGGCACAGTAAGACTAATGGGCACAGTGAGAATGGGCACAGTAAGGCTGCAATGGGCACCGTAAGGCTGCAATCCACTTACAGTAGCTGCTGCATTCTCACCCTAGGCTTATACTCGAGTCAATATGTTTTCCCAGATTTTGTGGTAAAATTAGGGCCTCGGCTTATACTCGGGTCGGCTTATACTCAAGCCCGTTTTAAGTCATTACAAAACATACACAAGTACACAAATCACAAAGAAACAGTGCCAGCCGTATAGGCCCTGTACACACGTCTGAGCTTCTCGGCAGAATCCAGCGAGAAGCTCGCTGGGATCCATATTCTGCCGAGAAGCTCGATCGTGTGTACGTTTTCGCAGAGAAAACTGTCGAGCAAGACGCCTTTTCCGACAGCCTGGTCGACGAACTCGACGGCCGGCCGAGAACCTCTTCGGGCGGAACGATGAGTTTAGCCCAACGAGGTTCTCATACGTGTGTACGCGGCCTATACATAGAACAAAAAGATTGCTAATTAGTGTTCTGTGACTTTCAGACCCCTTTCACACCGACAGCGTCAGCGTTTTAAAGGGGCTTTTCGGCTGCTTGCCTGGTGCTTTTAACCCCCCCCCCCCCAGCAGATAAACAAAGGGTTAAAAGCTCCTAAAGTGCACTTTGCAGGTGCTTCAGCGGCGTTTCCTATTGATTTCAATGGGTAAGCGCGCCTTAGGAGCAGTGTATACACTGCTCCTAAAGCACTTCAAATAAGCTGCTTGCAGGTAGCCGTGCAGAGCAGCGCCCCAGTTTGAAAGCACTCTGGCTTTCACGCTGATATTGCAGATGAGGCATTTTTTAGGTGCTTTACAGTCGCCATTTTTAGCGCTAAAGTGCCTAAAAACCGCCTCCAGGGTGATGAGGCGCCACCCTCCTAATCCATGTGCTGGGCCACTAATCTACATGCAGGGTGCCAGACGCATGGATAAGTGCCACCCATGAGTGCCCATCAGTGTTGCCTATGAGTGCCCATCAGTTCTGCCTATGAGTGCCCATCAGTGCCGCCTATGAGTGCTCATCAGTGCCACCTATGAGTGCCCAGTGCCGCCTATGAGTGCCCATCAGTGCCACATACCAGCGCTGCCTATCAGTGCCGCCTATCAGTGTCCAACAGTGCCGCCTCACCGGTGCCCATCAGTGCCTCCTCACCGATGCCCGTAATTGAAGTAGAAAATGTACTTATTTACCAAAAAAAATTACAGGAAAAAATAAATAATTTATTAAACATTTTCGGTCTTTTTTAAGTTGTTGCGCAAAAAAATAAAAATCAAATGCCACCAAAAGAAAGCTCTATGTATGAGAACAAAATGATAAATAATTGTTTGGGTACAGTGTAGCATGACCGCGCAATTGTCATTCAAAGTGCAACAGCGCTGAAAGCTGAAAATTGGCTTGGGCAGGAAGGTGCGTAAGTGCCTGGTATGGAAGTGGTTAAAGTCCCTTGTATGTACATCCAGTGTGGAATGACCATCTATATGTAAAGTTCCTTGTATGTACATCCAGTGTGGAATGACCATCTATATGTAAAGTTCCTTGTATGTACATCCAGTGTGGAATGACCATCTATATGTAAAGTTCCTTGTATGTACATCCAGTGTGGAATGACCATCTATATGTAAAGTTCCTTGTATGTCAGACTTTTTTCATCAGAGTTTAGAAATAGAACATGTTTTATTTCTTACAATATCGGAAATTCCTATCATCTGTGTGGAACTCAGACGGAGAAAAATCCATGCATGCTCAGAATCAAGTCAACGCATTCTCGGAAGCATTGAACTTCATTTTTCACGGCTCGTCATTGTCTTTTACGTCGCTGCATTTTGGACGGTCAGAATTTTGTCTGACAATGTGTATGCAAGACATTCCATCAGATTTTATCTCATCAGAAATTCCTATCGTGTGTACAGGGCTTAAGAGGAGGAACAGGTTGATACAGTCAAAATAGCGATCTCAAACAGTGGCGATATGGCATGCAATTAATACAATAGGTTATGTAGCGCTACCCCCGCAGGAGCCGCTGGTTTGATTTGGGATCGGGCTGTCACCTTTCTAAGCATGTCTAGGGGTATGATAAAATGGATGACAGGAGCAATAAACAAATGTCCAAACAGCGAAATGTCGTTTTCTGTGCTTTTATTCTGCCAACACTGCAACAGGTAACTCCAGGTGAATGACAGGAAAGGATGATAAGAAGAAGAAGTTGCAGATTCAGGCCTTAGTTGCGCAGAAACAGTTCTGCTTCAATGATACCCTTTTCACACATCGCCACTCCAGCCAGAGTGGGTATAGCGCACCCGCGCAGGCTCTCTTACAGAACTGCCAGCCGGGATGCTGCTCTGCAACCCTGAGAAGTAAGCAAACCTCTGCCACAGGCTTGGCTCAATGGAATTTAAGAGAAGTGCCTCTGCCACAGGCCCTTGCTCTGGAATGCTCTTGACTTTTTAGGTCACTGACTGACAGGTTGCCATATAACAAACTCCCAGTGTCCAGTGACCTTGATCCCCGATGGCTTGTCAAGGCCCTATTGGATCGCCTGCCTCTGGGCTCTCCTCAGACTGACTCCCCACCGAACAGCACAGCTCGCTTGGGATCTTTTTATAGGAGTGGGGTCCCAGTAAGTCGCTGGGGCCCCTCTGCAGCTTTAGTTGCTCCGGGCCATGAAGGGCCCAGAGTCAGAAACTCTGCGTAGCACGTGCGCCCCGGCTTGGTAGGCCATCTCGCTGGGGCCCGTGACGTGCGCACACCCCAAAGGTGGGTGCCGCACCCGGATCCAACCTCAAACTCTCAACGCCAAGATGGCGCCCTAAAGAAGTACCCTCCCCCAGCATGCACCGCAAGGGAAAATCTCCTCCAATTGGCTGCTGGCAAGAAGGTGCTCTCGCTGGTCTCCAATGCTGCCACCTGTCGCTCTAAGATGGGAAAGCATCATTGGAGCGCAGAATGAAACAACAGGACAGCACAGCACTAAACTAGCACATTTACATGGATGAGAGCTGAATAAGTCTCTCATCCCCCCTCTAAATTTGGATAGCGCCTGTACTTGGAAGTATAGGGGCGCTACAGTTACATCAAGACATCACGATACATCAAAATAGTATTTACTATCCATCCATGGTTTCCACAGCTTTTTAAATGAAGCATGTGTCGAGTTTCTGTGGGAGTAGATATGTTTAAGTGAAAGTTGCATATTAATCAGATCTACTGTTTCAGAAGGGTTGGGTGCCAAGTTTTCAGTCCAATGCCTGGCTATCTGCCTGTTTTTGCTGCCACTAAAATGTGTAAAACAACAATTCCTAAACTATGGTGGAAGCCATCTATACCCGGTGTCAAATGGCAACAAGAGCTGTGTTAGGTTTAGTCAAAACACCCGTGGTCTCTATGAGAATAGTCACAATTTTCCTCCAAAAGCTAGTAGGAGTCCTACATGTCCAGCAAATGTGCGAGGGGATTACCCACCTGGCCACATTCCTTCCATCAGAGATGGGATTTGGAAAACTTTGATAATTGATATGGTGTGAGATATCAACGAGTGAGCAACTTTTGTGATTGTTCCCAGTGGGCTACACAGTGCGACATAGAGAGGGCAGTGGCGGCTGGTGCTCAAAATTTTGGGGGGGGCGGAAAGGAAAAAAAAATTGCAGTCTCACTGTGCCCAAACGCAGCCACTGTGCCATCAATTTGCACCACTGTGCCATGCCATTAAACGCAGCCACTGTGCCATCCATTGTCACCACTGTGCCATGCCATTAAACGCAGCCACTGCGCCATCTATTGTCACCACTGTGCCCTTTAATGGTCGCCGCTGTGCCAATGGTCGCCGCTGTGCCAATTGTCCCCACTGTGCCCTGTAAATTGCTTCCCCCCCCCCCCCCCTGCCAGGCACTTACCTTTACTGGAGTCAGTAAAATAAATGTAACATCCTAAATATGTGACCTTACGGAAGTTGCCAACACCCCAGATCGATCAGAAAAATAGGAAAATCCCCCGGGGAGGGGCTTTTAAGGCAACAGCAGTAAGCGTAAACGTAATAGTACAGAGAACAAAATTATATTTTATAATTATTTAATCGTATAAAATAAATCATACAATGTAATACGTAAATATACAAAATTACAAAGGAGAAGTCGAGACTGATCCACATAAAAAACTACAAGGCCCTGTAGTTTTTTATGTGGATCAGTCTCGACTTCTCCTTTGTAATTTTGTATTTTTACATATTACATTGTATGATTTATTTTATACGATTAAATAATTATAAAATATAATTTTGTTCTCTGTACTATTACGTTTACGCTTACTACTGTTGCCTTAAAAGCCCCTCCCCGGGGGATTTTCCTATTTTACTGGAGTCAGGCATCCACGTCCCACGATGTCTTCTCCCGCACTCGATGACTGACAGGCGTCTCAGCCAATCAGGTTACCGGTAGCCAGAACCGGCCATTCTGATTGGCTGAGACGCCTGTCATCTTATCCAAGGGGCGTACAGTCTGTGCGCTCCGAGAATAAGCTTCCGGGACCCGAGGGCTGTATTGGGAAAGCCGAAGAGCTGTTGGCTTTGATAGACATTTCCGTACAGCCAACCAGCTGGCGTTATTCAGATGGATGGACATGAGCGCCGACCATCTGAATAACAGCGGCGATAACATAGATTTGTGCAATGCATGAATCTATGTTATTAGACTCAGTGGCGGTGAGAGCCAGAGGGGGCGGTGCTCCAGCGCCCTCTATGGACGAACCGCCACTGAGAGAGTGTGCATCGAATGGCTGTCGAAGGGGACTTTTTTGAGGGTGGGCTCTAAGCATGGACATTGTTTAAGACTCCAGAGAAGGATCATTTAGGATTGATCCTCATATGAGGTATGGGAGTCCCATGGAGATGAGATTTCTTAATTGATCTTTCTTTGACAAGAGTAAAGGTGATCAAGAAATGAGATAGAGTCAATGGAAAAAACTGCTCAGGAAGCCTAATAAATATTGAATGCAGATGCTCTATATGAAGTTGAAATAGAATATAGTACAAAGGAGAGGAATATTTTTGGAGTAGTTCCAGTTATTTCTGGAATAGTTTCAATACAAACGGAGATGAGTGAACCCCAAAAAGTCACCTCCCAAAATAGTATACACAAGACACTACAAGGTTCTACACACATGGATATAATAAAACAAAGTATTTTTAACTGATGGAAATAGATATACATAGAGGTAATGCATGTCGTGTCTCCTATGTGAAAATAATAAATTACTTAAAGTAGAACTGTTTTCTCCAGAGCTGCGGTGTCCCAGAGCTCCTTGCTGGCCACTGACATCTTCTGCCAGTCTGCTTCTGGTTATCGATCCTCGGCTGTGCACATACAGTGCTATGAAAGAGTATTTGCCCCCTTCCTGATTTTTTTTTTGTTTGAATATTTGTCACACTTAAATGATTCAGATCATCAAACACATTTTTATATAACACAAAGATAACCTGAGTAATTACAAAATGTAGCTAAATTATATTTTCATTTATTAAGGGAAAAGCTGTCCAAACCTGCCTGGCCCTATGTGAAAAAGTAATTGCTCCTTAAACCTAATAACTTATTGTGCCACCCCTGGCAACAACTGAAATCAAGGGTTTGCGATAACGCAATATGTCTTTCACATCACTGTGTGCCGTTTTAACACAGGGGCAACCCGACTTACAGTGCAACTTTGCAAGGCAACTTCAGGTGACTTCAATGCGACTTCAGCGCGACTTGGAGCAACTTACAACGCAACTTAAAGTTGCCTCCAGGACAGTCGACTTTGGCTGTGGCCAATCACAGAATAATCAGCTCTGTGGGAGGGGTTTGCCTGAGTAAACAATTTTCTTTTCCTGTAAAGTTGCCTCAGTTAAGATGGTGATCCGACTTTGGAGGCAACTTCCATTGAAATCTATGGGTACAAGTTGCCTAGAAGTCACCTTTAAGTAGTACAGGAACCTTTTCTGAAGTTGGAGCAACTTTAGTAGTGTACATTAAGACGGCTCTCATTGACTAACATGGGATTACTGATGTCAAGCAACTTGGGGCGACTTGAGGTCTGACTAGTCGGATCCCAAGTCGCTGTAATGTGAATCGGCACTGTGGAGAAATTTTGGCCCACTTTTGTTTGCAGAATTGTTTTATTCAGCCACACTGGAGGGGTTTCCAGCATGAATGGCCTGTTTAATGTCACGCCACAGCATCTTAATCAGATTTACTTCCAGACTTTGACTAGGCCACTCCAAAACCTTAATTTTGTTTTGTTTCTTTGAGCCATTCAGAGGTGGACTTGCTGGTGTGTTTTTGGATCATTGTCCCATTGCATAACCCAAGTGCACTTGAGCTTGTGGTCCCGTACTGATGGCAGAACATTCTCGTTCAGGATTTACTGTAAGGCCTCGTACACACAACCGAGGAACTCGTCGTAAATGAAACATCGTTTTCCTCGACGAGTTCCTTGTCAGGTTTGTCGAGAAACTTGACAAGCTTTCTTTGCGTACACACAGTCAAGACCAAATCTCCTCGTTCTCAAACGCGGTGACGTACAATGGCAGGGGAAGTTCAATTCCACTGGCACAACCCTGGGGCTGCTTTTGCTAATCTCATGTTACTGCGTGTTAAGTAAAAGTTTGGTAAGAGACATTTTCACTTTTAAGTCTGTTACAGCGTGACAAATGTGCCATCTCCATTACAAACCCAATTTTTATGAAGGTGCGCTCCCGTCTCATACTTTATTCTGAACATGCGCAGGTTTCTACGCATACACACGAACGTGTTTCTCATCGAAAACCAGCCCGACGAAGGAACATGGAAATTGAGACTCCCAACGAGGAAAAGGAGATCTTGTTCTCTTTTTTTCTCATCGAGTTCCACAACAGTTTTCTCGATGAAAAACATTCACACGACTGTTTTCCTCGGCAAAAAAGCTCTGCTATCAAGTTTCTTGATGGATTCTGTCGAGGAAAACGGTCGTGTGTACGAGGCCTTAGAGCGCAGAGTTCATGGTTCCATCAATGATCAATCATCCAGGTCCTGAAGCTGCAAAGCAGCCCCAGATCATCAGACTACCACCACCATGTCTGATTGTTGGTATGATGTTCTTGTTATGAAATGCTGTGTTTGTTTTATGCCAGATGTAATAGGGAGTGCATCTTTCAAAAAGTTCAACTTTTGTCTCGTCAGTCACCAGAATATTTTCCCAAAAGTATTTGGGATAATCAAGATGTTTTTTGACAAATGTGAGACGACCTTTATGTTCTTTTTGGTCAGCAGTGGCTTTGGCCTTGGAACTCTCCAATGGATGCCATTTTTTCCCCGTCTTTTTCTTCATGTTGAATCATGAACACTGACCTTAACTGAGGCGAGTGAGGCCTGCAGTTCTTTAGATAATATTATAGGATCTTTCATGACCTCCTGGATGAATCGTCATCATGCTCTTGGAGTCATTTTGGTAGCATGGCCAATCCTGGGAAGGGTTACCACTGTTCTAAGTTTTCTCCATTTGTGGATAATGGCTCTCACCATGGTTCACCTTTGTTACTCTTTCCAGACTGATACATGACAATTACTTTGTGTCTCATCTGTTCTTGAATTTCTTTAGATTGCGGCATGCTGTGTTGCTTTTTGAGATTTTTTAGCGTGCTTTACTCTGTCAGACAGGTTCTATTTAAGTGATTTATTGATTCAGCAGGTCTGGCAGTAATCAAAGCTGGGTGTGGCAAGTGAAATTGAACTCAGTTTTCCAAAAATGTGGCTAATCACAGTTCATTTATGATTTAGCATGGGGGGGGGGGGGGGTATTCTTTCACATAGGACAGGCAAGTTTGGATTTTTTTTCCCATGAAATCATCATTTAAAAACTGCATTTTGTATTTACTCTGGTTATCTTTTGTGTACTATTAAAAGGCTTTTTATGATCTGAATCACTTAGGTGTGACAAATATGCAAAAAATAAATAAAAAAATCAGGAAGGGGGAAAATACTGTATGTGGGAGTTCAGTCATCTTGGCATTGCCAAGTGCAGCGTGGATCTGCAGGTAAGCAACTTTGTTGCAGAAAAATAAAAATAAATCCTGCCTATTCAGATTTGTTTTTTAATTTTGGTAGTAAATCTCCACTGTAAGATTCCAAAATAATACATATATTGTATTTTTTTTTTGTTTCTTGTTTCTTTTTTTGTTTTCTTTTGTTTTTTCAGGACAAACAGGGTTTTTCTTTGGCAATATTGACATGAAATATCATCTATTAAATCTATAGAAAAATTATTTAAAAGAAAAAAAAAAAAAAAAAGAATGCACATTTTTCGAGTTTGACCAGTGTTATTTTTTAAAACAAGCTGTTAAGCTGGCCATACACTGGTAGATTTTCGAACAAACATTTGTACGAACATTCTTAGTACATTTGATGACTTGGCAAATGTTGTTCAAAAGCACTGAAAAATTTTGTGTGCTTTTTAAAATTTTGCAATGAATGTCATTTTCTGAAGGAAAACCACATTCACTGTTTGAAATGTGATCATCTGAGAAAAAATTTCCATCCTGCTCCTTTGAATTTTCTCATCACTACAGTCGAAAACGAACATTGATTCCATTCATTTACATTCATTAGTGTACTGTAGACTAATGATTGGAAAATTCAACAAAAATTCTTAAATAAAAAAAAGTGTTTATAGCATATACAGGGCCAGATTCAGGTACAATTACATTGGCGCAGAGTATCAGAGATACACTACGCCGCCGTATTTTACCTGGCTCTACGACAAATTCAAGTACATTTTGGCCCGTAAGCTACGGCGGTGTAGTGTATTTCTCGCGGCGGAATCGAAACACGCGATTAGGGGGCGTGAAGCATTTAAATTAGATCGAACTGCGCATGCTCCGTTCAGAAATTTCCCGCCGTTCATTGCGCGAAATAACGTCGTTACGTAATTTTTTGTTTGAGTAGCGTCGTTTACGTACATTCCTATTCCCGGACGACTTACGTAAAAAATAAAATAAAACGTTGAAATTCGACGCAGGAACGACGGCCATACTTAACATGGGCTGTCTAATACTAGACCAGATAAAAGCTGGAATAACTTTACGCAGCAAAAAAAGGACTACATATGCCGTAAGAGATTGCGAACGACGCTCGTAACTTCGTGGATCATCGGAAAAAGCTCATTTGCATACCCCGACGCGGAAAACGACGGGAACTCCACCCAGCGGCCGCAAAATTATTGCAGCGTAGATCCGAAGGCGTACGAACACGTAAGCCAGTCGGATTGAAGCCCAAAGCCGTCGTTTTATGGTTTGAGGATTCAGACTAATGAAACGACGCGCGTAATTTGAAAGCACTCCGGTCTAATTTACCTTTCCATCTCCTAACATTGTGTAAAAAGAAAAAAAAAAAGTATGGCAAAATGCAAGTTCTTTGTACACCATTGGTGTACAGAATGCCTCCAGAAATATAACTTTCTAAATTTGTAACTACCTCAGAAGTTTTCGTTCCTTGAAGCGGTGTTCCGCCCAATTAAAAAAAAAAAAAAAAAAACACAACAGTTACAGATACTGCAGCTTCTGGCATTTAATAAATGGACACTTACCTGTCCTGGAGTCCAGCGATGTCGGCACTCGCAGCTGAAGTTTCCATCAACTGTCGGGTGCTGCTGCCACCATTGCGGGTAAGGGAACTCGGCAGTGTAGCCTTTCGGCTTTACACCGGGAACCCTACTGCGCTTACGCAAAGCCCCGCTCCTCTCTCCAACTGGCCCAGCGGTGAGGGAAGGGACCCCCGCTCCGACATCACAGGCCGCAGCACGGACTCCCGAAAGTGGGAAAGGTTACCTGTCGAAAACAGGTATCCTGTCCCCTGGTAAGGTGCCAATTGTGGCACCAGACCAGAGGGGAGGGGGGGATCCGATGAGCGGAAGTTCCAATTTGGGTGAAACTCCACTTTAAGTTGAATTTTAGGCATCTCCTTCAATAGGAATTAGATTTTTGATGCAAGACCCCTTAATATTTGTCTACTAAAGGAATGCAGACACTGCATGAACATAAAGTGTGCACAAGGTGATTGTAATGAAGGTTGGCCTTCCCATTCAAAAACCCATCAGGAAAAGATGTAATAAAACCAACAGATATTTCTACAGAACAGAAAAAGTTAGGTATCTACAATAAAAAAAAATGCTTGCAATGTACATTCATCACCCAGAGAAATTGTAAGCAAATGGAATTTCAATTGAAGTTTCTTGTACAAAGTATTGGAAAGCTTTTTACAAATGACAAAGTTTTTCTTTTTCTGTTTTGAGATTTTTTTTTAAGTGTGGCAGTAAAAAAAAAAACGTTAACAAATAAAAACAAAAAAAGGTTAAATATTAATAGATAAAAATAGAAAGAATATAAAATCAGTGGAAAAGGTGAGGAACACATAAATTAAGCTCATTGGGGTTAATTAATTATTAAGAGGTTAAATCGGAACAAGTTTTATTTACAAAATATACTTTTTTTGTTCTTGTTAAGTTGCTTTAATTGACATCATATGCAGATCAAAGGTCACCACTTTGATCTGCACATCAATGAACCAGTTTAAACATGATGTAAGAACAATGAATGGGAGAATTTTTTCAAATATTAGCGCTATTCACTTAGAAAAGTGAATGCTGGTAAATAAGGTGAACCCGTTTACTTTACATAACCAATCATGTGCAAGAGAATTTAAATTAAAAAGGCCTGGACTTTGCTACCACATGACTGGGCATTTAACATAAGAGGGCAGGACATATGGTGTATACCCAAAGTACTTTGGTGATGGTTTTTTAGGGCAAATGCTAGGTCCTCAGCTGGTTAACCACTTCCTGTCGAGTGACGTACCGGTACGTCGCTGTACTTTCAGTGATTATATCGGGATAATACCGGGGGCAGTCTTAGAAGAAAACCTGTTACACACGAAAACTTTATATTGGTCGTGAAAATCGGTCATGTGTATGCTCCCTAGCAGCTTTCTTGATGAAAAAACTGGCCGCAAAGAAAATTGAAACCAGCTCTCTTTTTTCTCGTCGTGTTTCCCGTCATTTTCATGTCGCGAAAAACAGTCGTGTGTATGCTTTTCCGAGGGGAAAAAAACGTGCATCCTCGGAATCAAGTATGCAGCCCAAAAGCAGCCCAAAGGGTGGTGCCATTTGAAAGGAACTTCCCCTTAATAGTCCCGTCGTACGTGTTGTACGTCACCGCGCTTTGGTCGGATGTTTTTTGCATGAACGTGTGTATGCAAATCAGGCTGGAGAGGAATCACATTGGGCCGAGAAAAATGGTTGTGTGTACAAGGCATTAGAGTCTGCAAAAGACTTGAGACTGGGGGGGAGGGGGTGGGTGGAGGTTCACCTTCCAGCAGGACAACGACTCTAAACATACAGCCAGAGCTACAATGGAATGGTTTAGCTTAAAGCATAGTCATGTGTTAGAATGGGCCAGTCAAAGTCCAGACCTAAATCCAATTGAGAATCTGTGGCAAGACTTGAAAATTGCTGTTCACAGACGCTCTCCATCCAATCTGACAGAGCTTGAGCTATTTTGCAAAGAAGAATGGGAAAAAATATAACTCTCTAGATGTGCAAAGCTGGTAGAGACATCCCCAAAAAGACTTGCAGCTGTAATTGCAGAGAAAGGAGGTTCTACAAAGTATTGACTCAGGGGGGCTGAATACAAATGTACCCCACACTTTTCAGATATTTATTTGAAAAAAGTTTTGAAACCCATTTATCACTTTCCTTCCACTTCACAATTGTGTGCCACTTTGTGTTGGTCTATCACATAAAATCTCAATAAAATACATTTACATTTTTGGTCGTAACATGACAAAATGTGGAAAAATTCAATGGGGTATGAATACTTTTTTAAGGCACTGTATATATCAATACTGTTTGCATTGTGGTTTCTTTAAAGGGGTTGTAAAGGTTCGTTTTTTATTTTCTAAATAGGTTCCTTTAAGCTAGTGCATTGTTGGTTCACTTACCTTTTCCTTCGATTTCACTTCTAAATGTTTTTTTTCCTTTGTCTGAATTTCTCACTTCCTGTTCCACCTCAGTAAGCTTGCCCCCATCATCCAAGCCGTTCTGGCTGGGGGTTAGTCAGTGTGCTCCTCCCCTCCTTTATAACCCCTTTAAGGGTGATGACAAGAGTACAGTTTTTGAGAACTCAACGATTCTCACTCATGCAGAGTAAGGTTTTTTTTGGGGTGATCCAGTAAAAGGGGGAAAATTGACATCCAGTTTTACAAGATTGTTAGGTCCTTAAATGAGAACTTGAAGTCAGAGGCTCAGAGAGATTTTGGGTGGGAGAGAGCTTTAAACTCTGATTAGGGGTACCTCAGCCCTCAAACAGTTGACCCCCCCTGGGAGAGAGGGTTGAAAAGGCCAGGAAACTGTCAGTGGGAGTTAGTGAGGCGTTGAGAGGAAGAGGGCAAAGTTGGGTGAGGACAGTGGACTGTCTGGGTTCTGTGACACTATCTGGGCTCCTGCCACCTGTGGGACTGTTATACAGGGGGTGAGCCATTGTATTATTTTCTACATACCAGTGTTTTGGACTGTGTTTGATCCGCTAAAGAAAATCTGCTTTGTTTTGCCTGATTTAAAAAAAAAAGGGGGGCGTGAAAATTTATCCTCGATTAATCGTTAATTTGTTTGATCGATCAAAATTCTTTTGATCGGTACTAGTGGTGCAATGGATCGTAAATGATCCGTGATCTGAACGGGTCACCATATGTGGATCGGCACACCGCATGATCCGTGGAGCTTCGCTGCTGCCTCGGCCATAGGAAAGGCTTCAGCTTTGGCCTAGCTCCCGGAGTGGCGGCCATCTTGGTCCACCCAGAGGCGGTCTAGGTTAGAATTGAGCGGCGCGATGATGTCATCTCCCGGCCTCAACTGCTTGTGTTTGGCCGTCTTCTCTGGTAAGACTAAGCAAGCACTAATCTTCCTATACAGTGGGGGAGATGTGGTCCATATTACAGTGGGGAGATGTGGTCCATATTACAGTGGGGAGATGTCTGTGGACATTACAGTGGGGGGAGATGTCTGTGGATATTACAGTGGGGGGAGATGTATGTGGATATTACAGTTGGGGAGATGTCTGTGGATATTACAGTGGGGGGAGATGTCTGTGGATATTACAGTGGGGGAGAGGTCTGTGGATATTACAGTGGGGGAGATGTCTGTGGATATTACAGTGGGGGGAGATGTCTGTGGATATTACAGTGGGGGAGAGGTCTGTGGATATTACAGTGGGGGAGATGTCTGTGGATATTACAGTGGGGGGAGATGTCTGTGGACATTACAGTGGGGGAGAAGTCTGTGGATATTACAGTGAGGGGAGATGTCTGTGGATATTAGAGTGGGGGGATGTCTGTGGATATTACAGTGGGGGAGATGTCTGTGGATATTACAGCAGGGGAGATGTCTGTGGATATTACAGTGGGGGAAGATGTCTGTGGATATTACAGTGGGGGAGATGTCTGTGGATATTACAGTGGGGGAGATGTCTGTGGATATTACAGTGGGGGGATGTCTGTGGATATTACAGTGGGAGAGATGTCTGTGGATATTACAGTTCGGGAAGATGTCTGTGGATATTACAGTGGGGGAGATGTCTGTGGATATTACAGTGGGGAGATGTCTGTGGATATTACAGTGGGCAGGGCTCCCCTCAAATAGATCAAAATTTTCACAAACAATATACTAAAATCATTCCTAGTGACACAAAGATAACAGAGAAGCTCTGTGAATTAGAAATGTTTAATTTGTTTTTTAAATTTTTGAATAAAAACATTTTATTATTATTTTTCCAATAATTGTATTACATAAGGGATTAAAACAGTACAGGGTTGTCATTCTTTATTATTTTTATGGGCAGGGAAGCTGTCCGCTGTGTGTATGTGAAAGTTGGCGGGAGGGAGAGAAACCGGTTTCCAGCTGCTGCAGAGAGTCACACAGGGCATCCTGTAATTGCCCCTCCATCTGACCGCACTGATTTCCTCTGCTGTTTGGACCACCCCTGTGATCCCGGGCCCCCTACAGGAGGACTGGTGATCCCCCCCTATCAGCAGCCCTGACAGTGGGGAGATGTCTGTGGATATTACAGTGGGGACTATATATGGTGGTGATCCGAAAAATGTATGTGTGTTATAATTAATCAAAATTAGTCGATTAATTGATTAAAAACAAATGATTAATCGAACACAAACATTTAAATCAGTAACAGCCCTAAAAAATTTATAAAGACTGTTTACTTTTTCCCGCGGCTGGTCCGAATTCCCCCCGATTCTAGTACAATACATACATAACAGTCATATGCTCTGTCGTCACACAAGAATGTCTATGCTTCCCACCAGGCTATATGGAAATGAATCCATACAATAGATTTTTTCAACAGTCTGCAGAAGCACAACACATCGAGATAGGTAATGAATACGATTTGGAAAGTTGCTTCTCTAATCGGCCTTCACGCTCTATTGGTTTGGCCACAAAGGTGGGGTCATGCTTTGAAGTCCATATCCCCATATGACTCATTGCCAGTAAACAGGAATGAAAACTATAAATGCGATAGAGATATAATTTACTATTTGTACAGATCTCCAGACGGATAAATGACAGAGAGAAATGAAACATTGCTGGTGCATAAACATATGTTTCGAATGGCAAGGCTCAGCGCTTTTTCTTTATTTTCTTCAAACCTTTCACACATATCAGATGTTGGGCGTTTTCATTACCTTGTCCAGTATTTGTTTCAGTCTATCATTACATCTGCTCTGATTCTCCTGTTTGATCCAACCCATTTTCTCTGCTGGATCAGTCGTGACTCTCTAATCATCATCACATTGAGATAAGGGTTGGTTCCCATCGTTACTATGACCTGTTTATTAGCCCGTCGCTCAAATAAACATGGTGCTTTATTACATGCCTTTCTAAATATTTAGGAAACTTTCCCTGAGTTGGAGCTTATTTACTGCAGTCTTTGCACCTGGGGTGTTTTTATGGAGCTTTTTTTAAGGGGAACTCCAAAAAGCATTAGCTATTGTGAAAATTGACATCTAACATCTAGCATTGGTACAGTATCACAAAGACCACGGCCTTTTTTCTGAATATAAATCAGAATGTTCATTCTTCTAATGCCCTGTACACACGATCGGTTCGTCTGATGAAAACGGTCAGATGGATCGCTTTCATCGGACGAACCAATCCTGTGTGGGCCTCATCGTTTTTTCCCATCGGTGAAAAAAAAAAATAGAACCTGTTTTAAAATTTTCTGATGGTTAAAAAACCGATAGAAAAAAAAACGATCGTCTGTGTGGAAGTTCATCGGTCAAAAATCCACGTATGCTCAAGTGAATCAAGTTGACGCATGCTCGGAAGCATTGAACTTAATTTTTCTCTGCATGTCGTTGTGTTTTACGTCACCGCGTTCTGATTTTTAACTGATGGTGTGTAGGCAAGACTGATGAAAGTCAGCTTCATCGGATAACTGATGAAACAATCCAATCGGTCCGTTTTCATCGGATGAACCGATCGTGTGTACGTGGCATAACAGTTGTGAACATTTGGAAGAATTTTAACGCAATTAGATGGCCAGTCTTCCTTTCCAGTATTTCCCAGCTGTCACATGTGGGACTGGTAAGAACATCATATGACTTCCACGGACTCCCAGTGGTCTTTAACGCGAAACGTTTTTTTAAGTGGTAAGTAGAGTAAAAAATCGTTAAATCCCAACTTTACGAGTTGTGATGACTGGTCTGCCCAAACCGCTCTTTACACCAGCTCTGGCCCGTCTTGTTGTCACCCCTCATAGTGTCATCTTGACACCCTGCAGGACCAGCAGTCCCTTATCAGAATGGGATATGACCATTGGTAGGCGTCAGTGGCGGCTGGTGCTCAAAATTTTTGGGGGGGCGCAAACGGAAAAAAAAATATTGCAGCCTCACTGTGCCCATCACATGCAGCCACTGTGCCATGCCACCAAATGTAGCCACTGTGCCATGCCACCAAATGCAGCCACTGTGCCATCAATTGTCACCACTGTGCCATGCCATCAAATGCAGCCACTGTGCCATCAATTGTCACCACTGTGCCATGCCATCAAATGCAGCCACTGTGCCATCAATTGTCACCACTGTGCCATGCCATCAAATGCAGCTACTGTGCCCATCAATTGTCACCAATGTGCCATGCCATCATATGCAGTCACTGTGCCATCAATTGTCACCAATGTGCTATGCCATCATTTGCAGTCACTGTGCCATCAATTGTCACCACTTGTGTCACTAATTGTGCCATGCCATCAAACGCCACCACTGGTGCCATCAATTGTCACCAATGTGCCATGCCATCAAAAGCAGCTACTGTGCCCATCAATTGTCACCACTGTGCCATGCCATCAAATGCAGTCACTGTGCAATCAATTGTCACCACTGTGCCATGCCATCAAACGCCACCACTGTGCCATCAATTGTCACCACTGTGCCATGCCATCAAACGCAGTCACTGTGCCATCAATTGTCACCTCTCTGCCATGCCATCAAATGCAGTCACTGTGCCATCAATTGTCACCTCTCTGCCATGCCATCATATTCAGTCACTGTGCCATCAATTGTCACCACTGTGCCCGGCCTGTGCTCATTGTTGCCTCTGTGCCCCATGATGCCACTGTGCCCCATGCTTCTACTGTGCCCCATGCTGCCACTGTGCCCCATGCTGCCACTGTGCCCCATGCTGCCACTGTGCCCCATGCTGCCCCTTTCCCTGTAAAAAAAATCACTTACCTGACGCTTCCATGTCCTCCCTCGATGTCTTCTGCCGCCCTGGAGAAGCTTCAGCCAATCAGGTTCCTGAAAACCAGAATCCGGGAACCTGATTGGCTGAAACGGCTGTCAGTCTAATGCAAGGACCGCAGATTGTCTGCGCTCCGAGCATAGACTTCCGAGAGCCGGAGGGCGGGACTGGAAAAGCCTATCAGAGCCACTGGCTTTGATAGGCAGTTCCCCTCAGCCAACCAGCTGTCGCTATTCGGGTAACCGGCGTCCCATGTCCGGTTATACGAATAGACCAGGCAGCTGGCAACAGTAACACACGTCCAATGCATAGCATTGAACGTGTGTTACTTGCGAGAGGGGGGTGGCGCTGCAGCGCCCTCTATAGACGGCCGCCAGAACTTCGGCTAAAAATGTCAAAATGACATTTTAGCCGAATAAAAAGTTCTTAAAGGGCCCGTTTTTTTTTTTTTTATTCTTTTTTTTTTTTGTGACTGCGGGAGGGGGGGCGGCGCCCGTGCGCCCATATGGGCGGGCCGCCACTGGTAGGCGTGCCTGCCAACATTCCAGTGCTTGAAGCCCAATTCTGGCAACATTTTAAATTATCCCTTGTAATGGGGGCTGTGCATGCACTGCAGAGGTTAATGGCTGATTAGGTCTAGGGCAGTGGTCATCAACCCTGTCCTTAGGGCCCACTAACAGGCCAGGTTTGCAAGATAACCGAAATACATCACAGGTGATATAGTTTGCTGCTTAGTGATTGCAGTCTGCGTCTCCCCAAGGTAATACATAAAACCTGGCCTGTTAGTAGGCCCTGAGGACAGGGTTGATGACCACTGGTCTAGGGCAGTGATGGCGAACCTTGGCACCCCAGATGTTTTGGAACTACATTTCCCATGATGCTCATCTACACTGAAGCGTGCATAAGCATCATGGGAAATGTAGTTCCAAAACATCTGGGGGTGCCAAGGTTCGCCATCACTGGTCTAGGGGATATAGTAAAGAAGGTTTACTTACTCAATTCTCCACTCCTCCAGGCAGCCTGACTGACCCGTGCAGCATCCCCCCTCCATGTTACAGTGGTCTAAGGCGGCGTACACACGGCCGAGGTTCTCGCTGAAAATCAGCGAGAACCTCGCTGGAATGCACATTCCAGCGAGGACCTCGGCCGTGTGTACGGTCTCAGCGAGCTTCCCGTCGGGAAGCCCGTCGAGCCGAAATAGAGAGCACGCTCTCTATTTCCTCGACGGCCCGCCTGGAAGAATGGCTGGTTGCCATTCCCGACGGGCGGGTCGCCGAATTCGACGGCCGGGAGAGAACCTCGACGGGCGGAACGATGTGTTCTGCCCGTCGAGGTTCTCTGCCGTGTGTACGCGGCCTGAGGCAGGGGCGGACTTACCATTCGTGCACTCGGGTGGTACTGCCCAAGGGCCCCATGCCAGCTATAATCATGGAATTAAAAAAAAAAAAAAAACACAGATTACATACTGTCCCTGGTTTTACTGAGTCTGGCAACCCTGAGCATACTAGCTCATTATGCACTTGTCTTGCAGGTTTTTTTTTTATTTTGTCCTAGGGTTTACAACCACTTTAAAGTACAGCATATGTCAACTCTCACCTTGTAAAACAGCCCATTCAGTTTAAAATAGAAAATAAGGCCAACATTTTGTGTATTAATATATATTAAAAAAAAACACTAAACACTTGTTTATAAGTGATCTCATTCCCTCTGTTCTCAGCTGCATAAAAGTTGGGGGAGGAGGAACAGCAGCACAATGAGCTTCACAGTTAAAGGCTGTGCAGTGGGAGAAGGAAGGGGGGGGTCAGGAAAAGTCTAATCATTGGAGGAGAGGACACCGAGTTCCCAGCACAGCTAGAGAACTGACCATGGTGTGCTCTCATGACTACTATGGTCAGTTTTTAATAGGAAAGCAGAGGGACTGGCAGGAACACCAGGGATTTCACACAATGGAAGCAATACAAAGTGAACAGGATACATTTTCATGGTACATGGTACAGCAGACACATATCAGGAATGTAAAATGTTGGGTTTACATATGTTTAAGGGTCGGTAAGGTCACACTCTCCACCTTGTCCAATCAGAGAACACTTTACATTCATTGAGAAAATGCAAAGTGTTCTCTGAATGGTGCCATGCTGAGCACAATGCCTGGAAGCTAGTTGAGATCACCGGTGTAGCAAAGCCTACTACAGCGATTTCCAGCTTAAATGGGGATTTTAGAGGTATGGCACATACATATGTAGCGCTGATGTATATATATAGTACATAAATGTGTATATTGCATTCCCTAAATGGCATTCATGGACATTGAGATTGTTGAGTGTTTGGAGCCATCTAGTGGCCAATTGTTGTTAATGCAAGAAGGATTCCACTATCTGATAAATATTGAAGAAAGACTATTGGTTCTCAGATTTGACCTTTGTAAATAGGAAGTTGATCAAAGACCCAGGAACAATTTCTTGCGCAGTGCATGCTGGGATTTGCTATATAAGGAGTGGGAGCAGCCATCTTAGGTCCCTTTGGAACCGCATGGGCAGCCGGAGAGGATCTGTGAGGAGACGGGACCGAACAGCAAGGCCCACGGACATTTCCATTGAGCATCGGGGGACGGGAGTCCCCCAGCAGAGTTGGCCTGGTGTTTGATCCAGCAGACGGAGCCACGGGAGGAGGTCGCGAGACTGTACGGAGCCTGTGTCCAGTTAGGTGAGTGGGTTACGGCCCACAGTTTGTTATGCCTCACACGCCATTAGACTAACACACAGGCCTCACTACATACTTCCAAGAAGAAGCGGAGGGGTTGCCTTTAGGAAGGTTGAAGGCCTAGTTGTTCGGGACGCTCTCCAGAAGGCCAAGGCAGTTAACCCACTCATTGCGGAGACATTTCTTTTTCAGGAAGTTTACTCGTTTTGTTTGGATTACAAATTACTTGGGAAACATTATTAGCTAGCGAAGAAAGAAGATCAAGAACTGACTGTTTTTTTTTTTTTTTGTGAGATCTCACGGTTACCTTACAAAGTAGGGGGAGCTCCTAGGCTTAGTTTTATTTTCTTATTCATATACCTGCAGGTATACTGTTTGCCATTTGATTGCTGTATAGATTTAATTTTAATTGTGCTCTCATCCCATGTTAGGAGGATAGCACAGTTTATGTACTGGTGTTTCTTTACTTGCCAATTATCAACAGTAAAAGAATACTACTGTTTAAGCATACCAGGGTTGTGGCGTATTGCTTTATTCACTCTAGGTGCCGCTCGTGGATCCTGAAGTTACAAACAGGTATCTGGTATCACATTGTACAGTATTGTATTGTATTGCACCACAGCTGTGTAAAGGGGACTGAGCCTTATCATTGGGGTTGTAGTTAGAGTGCAGGCCCAAAATTTAATCAGCAGCTCCTGCGGGGGTCAGTGCTACACGTGGGGGCTCGGACCGGGATCCTGTCACTCTACAAGAAACCCACCCCCCCCCTTGAGGTCACCATGGACCCCATCACAGTAGTCCGTTGGTGCGAAGCAGAAGGGACACGCTCAGAAGCAAGCGTGGCCATTGAACTCCCAGGGAGCTACTGGGAGAAGAAGCAAATCAAAGAGGTGGTACAGACATTGTCTCCAGACAGAAAGGCCTACGTGGTTGCAGTGAAACCAGACTTTGGGACTGATTGCACCTATGCCCTGATAGAGTGGGGACGGGGTGGTTTCCTGAAAATTTCCACGGTTGCCACCATAAAATTGTCCGAGAAGACAGTGTTTCACCTGACACACCCCTGCAAAAAGCAGTTAGAACCCCTAGACAGGAACGCAGGAGCCGCCGCCCAGCGGCAGGCGGAACAACAACTGGCTGAGTTACAGCGACAATACCGTGAAATACAGGAAAAGTTTCAGGAGACATCCAGCATCATAGCAGATCGCATGGATGGACTGCGCGTCGGCTCAGAAGACAAGAGAGCTGGCCAGATGACACCAAACCCAAGGAGGGAGCCAAGAAGACGCAGCAGGGGCTATCTGCAAGAAGTAACTATTAGGAAGGATTTCCGCATTGATGGCCAGATAGGAGAAAAGGGACAGAAGGGCAAACTGTCTTACACCGGCCTCCTACACCAAATAGAGCTGGGGCTACAAAAAGGATATCTGGAATCGGAAATCAGAGAGGCTGTGATCCACGCCATCAGCCCAGGCTCAAGTGTTAGGGGCATGTTAGAGAGAAAGAGTGATTTGACTTTGAACCAGCTTAAGAGGATTCTAAAAAGTTACTATGAGGAGGAAGATGCCACAGAGCTATTCCACCAACTGATAAGTATTGCACAGGACAGTAAAGAGACTCCTCAGAACTTTCTGTTTCGGGCCATTGAACTCAAGGACCGCCTGCTGTTTACCTCAGGAGAGAGAGGAGCGGGGAACAATTTGGAGCTGAGCTGGTACAGAAGAAATTCCGGAGATCCGTGACCACGGGGCTGAGGAGCGACTATGTCAAGCTCCACTTGAAGCAGTACTTGGAAGATCCCTTAACTCCAGACGAGGTCCTTCTTGAAAAAGTGAACGAAGTGGATAAGATGGAGATTGAGAGAGACCAGAAACAGAGAAAGCTTCAAGCTTCAAACACCACAAGTGCTAAAATACAGCAGGTAGGTGTCCCCTCAGACACCCAGGAGTTGAATGTGCTGGCGGCAACCGTTGACCAGGGATCACGGTTTTCATCTGTACACCACCCACCCGCGAGTCAGACGGAGCTGGAGAGGCTTATGCAGACCCAGAAGGAGATACTGGAGATGATGGCCATGATGATGACTGAGCTGGTGAAACTAAAGGCAGAAGGAGTTATGCCAAGGAAGGTCCCAAAAGCTACCACCATTACCAGCCCTCCGAAACAAACACAAAGAGTCTGTTTCAAATGCGGAGGGATGGGACATTTCAGGCGAGTGTGCCCCAGCCCACTACCCGAGGAAAACCCACATCAGTCGGAGGGAAACTTCAGAGGGCCCCAGTGAAGGAGTCAACTGGGCGCCCGGGTGCAGTAGCGAACTCCACACCGACTCACGTGCCACGGCCCACTGGAGCCACCAACAAGGCGGGGCAGAAGAAAAAGAGGCCCTCAAAGGCCAAAGTCCGAGCCACAAAGCAGGCTAAGGGTACAGCTACCAGTGGATTTCCTCCCAAGCTGGTGGGACCTTCCCCAATTGTCCCCATCCAAGTGGAAGGGATCTACACAAAAGCCCTGCTGGATACTGGAGCCCAAGTAACCTTATTATACAGGGACTTCTATGACAAGCATCTCAAGCACCTGCCACTACGGAAATTGGAGGAGTTGGAGATATGGGGTTTGGGCACTCAGAACTTTCCATATGATGGTTACCTGCCAGTCAGACTCACCTTCGACCCAAGTACAGTGGGAGAGACGGAGACCTTTGACACATTGGCCATAGTGTGTCCTCGTCCTCCAGGAGCTGACAAGAGCTCTCTTATCATTGGGACAAACACTGACTTAGTGAGGAGACTACTTGCACCGCTGGTAATTAAGAAGGATACCCGCCCCACTGAAATACATCCCATGTTGGCTCAGACATACCGAGACCTTATACAGGAGGAGAAGGCTCCTGAAGAGGGAGTGGGAAAAATCTGGCTGCTGAACAAAGGAGAGAAAATAGTCCAGCCGGGTGAAGTAATCTGCCTAAAAGCCTCGGTCAAATTGAGCTGGAAGAAACCAGGCCCTTTCATTGTCCTGGAAAACCGCAAAGAGGGGAGAAACGGACTAGAACTCATCACTGAAGTGTTGCCCACCAGAGTATTGGAGAGAACTCACGGCAAAGTTCCAGTCAGTGTCCGCAACACAGCGACAGTGCCAGTGAGAGTGCCAGCCAGGCTACTGTTGGGACAGGTCAGTCCGGCTGTTCCAGTCGAACCAGGAGGTTTGAAAGGAGGGTCAGCCCCAGAAATCCTGAAGAAGAGTTCAGCCCAAAAAATACGCCTCTTACTCCTGCATGGCGGAAAGGGCCAAAGCCCAACTGCTGAGATGGAGAGCAGCCTTCTCGAAAAGTGAATTTGACGTAGGATTGGCAAAGAGTGCCACCCATCGAATTCGTCTGGAGGAAGACAAGCCATTTCGGGAAAGGGTCCGGCGGATCCCCCTAGGAGATCTGGAAGACTTGAGGGAACAATTGGCTGAACTTAAGAGGACGGGCATTATCCGAGAGTCCAGGAGTCCCTACGCCTCCCCTATAGTAGTGGTCAGGAAGAAGAATGGGTCCCTACGCCTGTGCATTGACTACAGGACCCTGAATCGGAGGACCATCCCAGACCAGTACACCACACCCCGAATTGAGGATGCCTTACAGAGTCTGTCAGGAGCAAAGTGGTTCAGCGTGCTGGACCTGAAGAGTGGGTATTACCAGATTCCTATGTGCCCTGAAGACAAGGAAAAAACCGCTTTCATCACCCCAGTTGGGTTCTTTGAGTTCAACCGGATGCCGCAAGGCCTGACTGGGGCCCCAGCAACTTTCCAGAGGTTGATGGAGAAGACAGTGGGTGACATGAATCTCCTTGAAGTTCTGGTATACCTGGATGATGTCATAGTCTTTGGGAGGACGTTGGAGGAACATGAAGAACGCCTTGAGAAGGTCTTGAAGAGACTTCATGATGAAGGCCTGAAACTCTCTATGGAGAAGTGCCAGTTCTACCAACCCTCGGTGAGTTACCTGGGACACATTGTGTCTGAAGAAGGAGTGGCAACTGATCCCAAGAAACTAGAAGCTGTCACTTCCTGGCCCAGGCCCACCAACGTAACTGAGCTCAGGTCATTCTTGGGTTTCTGCTCATACTACCGAAGATTCGTAGAGGGATTCGCAAAAATAGCCCACCCACTCACTGAACTCTTAAAGAAGCAGGAAGAAGCTGGTGAAAGTGCGGGTCAGCCGAAAAAGCCTAAAGAGGGGTCTAGAAGGAAGAAAGAGTCCATCCAGGATCAGTGGACTCCAGAATGTGAAGAGGCCTGCAGGAGGCTGAAGTGGAGTCTTACTACTGCCCCAGTGTTGGCCTATGCAGACCCTGCCAAACCATATGAGTTACATGTGGATGCCAGCCGCGACGGGCTGGGGGGAGTGCTTTACCAGGAGCATGAAGAGCACTTACGGCCAGTTGCCTATGTGAGTAGAAGTCTGACCCCTGCTGAAAGAAACTATCCAACTCACAAGCTTGAATTTCTGGCTTTAAAATGGGCAGTGGTGGACAAGTTGAAGGACTACCTTTACGGGGCTGAATTTGTGGTCAAGACGGACAACAACCCCCTCACATATCTACTCACCACTGCAAAGCTGGATGCCACCGGTCACAGGTGGTTAGCTGCTCTCTCAGCCTTTACCTTCAGCCTGAAGTACAGACCAGGAGTTGGTAACCGAGATGCGGATGCCCTGTCAAGAAGACCCCATGACCCCTTGGAAGAATGGACCCAGCTTACTCCAGAAGGAGTGAGGGCCCTATGGGAGGGCACAAGTCAGTACCAGAGAGGTGGAGCCAGAGCTGAAGAAGTAGGAGTATCCTCAGCGGCAGTACCCAGGTGCTACTGTAACGTCTCCCAGGTCACACAGGAGGGCCTACCCAAGTTATCCAGGAAGGATCTCAGGAGAGATCAGCAGGAAGATCCACTGTGTGGGCTGGTGCTTGAAGCATTGGAATGTCGACAGCCTGATGTACTGCGGAAGAGTCCTGAGAGGGAAGCCCAGGTGTTATTGAGAGAATGGGATCATTTGCAGCTGCAGCAAGGGGTGGTCTACCGAAGGGGCCCCTCTGATGATCCAGAAGCAAGGTGGCAGTTACTCTTGCCTGAAAAGCACAGAGAGACGGTACTGATTGCTTTACATGATCACCATGGACACTTGGGAGCCGAGAGAACTCTCCAACTAGTAAGGGATAGGTTCTACTGGCCTCACATGAGAAAAGAAGTGGAGAGCTACTGTCACTCCTGCCTCAGATGCATCCAACGGAAGACATTGCCCCAGAGGGCTGCCCCAATGGGCCATTTAGAGAGTCAGGGCCCAATGGACCTGGTTTGCATAGACTTTCTTTGTCTGGAATCCGATCTGAGTGGGCAAGGTGACATCTTAGTGGTGACAGATCACTTCACCCGTTATGCTCAAGCTTTCCCTACTAGGGATCAGCAAGCAACCACAGTAGCAAAGACTCTCGTGGAAAAGTTCTTCGTACACTATGGCCTGCCTCAACGCATACATTCAGACCAAGGAAGGGACTTTGAGAGCAGACTAATCAAAAGGCTGTTGGATCTGTTAGGCATACAAAAGTCCAGGACTACTCCTTACCACCCACAAGGGGACCCCCAACCGGAAAGGTTCAACAGGACTCTCTTGAACATGTTGGGGACCTTGACTGCCGAGCAAAAACCTCACTGGAGTAAACACATTGCTGCATTAGTCCATGCCTATAATAGTACCAAAAGTGATGCCACTGGATATTCCCCGTACCGACTGATGTTTGGCCGTGAAGCAAGATTGCCAGTGGACCTGGCGTTTGGTTCCTCCTTGGACCACACCTCCGAGGCCTCCCATAAAGGGTATGTGGACAGACTACGGCGGAGCCTGAAGACAGCTTACGAGCAGGCTCACGCCACCTCGGATTCCAGGGGGGAGAGGAACAAGAGGAACTTTGACCTGAAAGTGAGAGTCCAGGATCTTCAGCCAGGTGACCGGGTCTTGTTGAGGAACTTAGGCATTCCAGGCAAACACAAGTTGGCTGATCGCTGGAAATCACAGCCATTTGTTGTGTGCAGGAAACTTCCAGGGCTCCCAGTGTATGAGATCAAGCCAGAAGGAAAAACTGGGCCGGTAAAAACATGGCACCGGAATCACCTCTTACCTCTCACTGAGGCAGTCAGGACAAGCACAGAGAAGGAATCTACACCCACTGATGTGTGTAGACCAATAACCAGGTCCCAACCTACACCTTCTATAGATGAGGATGAGGGAGTGGAGATGAGCTGGCTGTGGCTTCCTGAAGATTCAGAAACAGATGCTGATGTCCTTTCGGAGGTAGAGGAGGATGATAATGGAACTCTTAGGGCAGAGGCCCCGGAATTTGTGCCGACCACTCACTCTGTAGGAGAGCCCAGTGCTTCCATTCATTCCCCACCCTTAAGCATTGAACGGAATGATGACCTTGGCCCAGAAGGAATGGACACTCCAAAAGTGCCCAGAGCAAAGAGAGACATTCGCCCACCACGCAGACTGACTTATGACACATTGGGCGAATGCTCTGAAGCCTCACAGTTTGTGAGCAGAAGAAACTTTGAACTGCCTAGTCCCTCTACTCTTGATTTAGTAAGGGACAGCCCCAGCTCACCCCTTGACACATCTGTACCAGACATGGTAGTATCAGCTGTGGGTGCACAGGATAGCTTCCCACTGTATGACAATTGGTGGGAAGCTCCTCTGTCCGTTTTGTGTGAACGTATAGAAACTAGAATGCAAGATAGGATTAGCAATTTGGACCTCTTTGGGGGACCAAAAGAGACAAAGTAGGGGGAGTGTGTAGCGCTGATGTATATATATAGTACATAAATGTGTATATTGCATTCCCTAAATGGCATTCATGGACATTGAGATTGTTGAGTGTTTGGAGCCATCTAGTGGCCAATTGTTGTTAATGCAAGAAGGATTCCACTATCTGATAAATATTGAAGAAAGACTATTGGTTCTCAGATTTGACCTTTGTAAATAGGAAGTTGATCAAAGACCCAGGAACAATTTCTTGCGCAGTGCATGCTGGGATTTGCTATATAAGGAGTGGGAGCAGCCATCTTAGGTCCCTTTGGAACCGCATGGGCAGCCGGAGAGGATCTGTGAGGAGACGGGACCGAACAGCAAGGCCCACGGACATTTCCATTGAGCATCGGGGGACGGGAGTCCCCCAGCAGAGTTGGCCTGGTGTTTGATCCAGCAGACGGAGCCACGGGAGGAGGTCGCGAGACTGTACGGAGCCTGTGTCCAGTTAGGTGAGTGGGTTACGGCCCACAGTTTGTTATGCCTCACACGCCATTAGACTAACACACAGGCCTCACTACATACTTCCAAGAAGAAGCGGAGGGGTTGCCTTTAGGAAGGTTGAAGGCCTAGTTGTTCGGGACGCTCTCCAGAAGGCCAAGGCAGTTAACCCACTCATTGCGGAGACATTTCTTTTTCAGGAAGTTTACTCGTTTTGTTTGGATTACAAATTACTTGGGAAACATTATTAGCTAGCGAAGAAAGAAGATCAAGAACTGACTGTTTTTTTTTTTTTTTTGTGAGATCTCACGGTTACCTTACAAAGTAGGGGGAGCTCCTAGGCTTAGTTTTATTTTCTTATTCATATACCTGCAGGTATACTGTTTGCCATTTGATTGCTGTATAGATTTAATTTTAATTGTGCTCTCATCCATGTTAGGAGGATAGCACAGTTTATGTACTGGTGTTTCTTTACTTGACAATTATCAACAGTAAAAGAATACTACTGTTTAAGCATACCAGGGTTGTGGCGTATTGCTTTATTCACTCTAGGTGCCGCTCGTGGATCCTGAAGTTACAAACAGGTATCTGGTATCACATTGTACAGTATTGTATTGTATTGCACCACAGCTGTGTAAAGGGGACTGAGCCTTATCATTGGGGTTGTAGTTAGAGTGCAGGCCCAAAATTTAATCAGCAGCTCCTGCGGGGGTCAGTGCTACACATACTTAAATTAATCCAAGCAGAAACCAATGTAACTATGTAAAAATTGCCATATGTAGACAAACCTAACTAAAAAATAAATTGGCTAGCACTGCATGGGCCAATTGCCTGTTTGGTCCAGGGAAGAGGAGAAAGCTGTATACTCACCCAATGCTATGCTCCACAGGCAAACATCGCTACCCCCCCCCCCCCCCCCCCCCCACGATCCAGCAGTGGAATGTTCCTGTACTTTCAGAGCCAGTCTATGGTCATGATGACACCAGGAACAGTCCGACACATTAGACCAGGGATATGCAATTAGCGGACCTCCAGCTAATGACACATAGCAAGGCTCTGACAGCCACAAGCATGACACCCAGAGGCAGAGGCATGATGGGACTTGTAGTTTGGCAACAGCTGGAGGTCCGCTTATTGCATATCCCTGCACTAAACCCTTGGGGGGGGGGGGGGCAGGGACAGGTCTTGTTTAGGGAGGATTGGAGTATTAGGTAAGTATATCTCTGTTCCCAAATGCCCTAGACCAGTGGTCTCCAAACTGCCGCCTGGGGGCCAGATGCGGCCCTTTGCTTGCTTTTATCTGGCCCATTGGGGCACTATTTCATCCACTGATACAAACAATGGGGCATAATTCTCCTCACTGACACCTACGAAGGGACACAATCACACTAAAGATGGGACACAATTCCTCCCAATCACACTAAAGATGGGACACAATCACACTAAAGATGGGACACAATTCCTCCCAATCACACTAAAGATGGGACACAATCACACTAAAGATGGGACACAATTCCTGCCCAATAACACCAACAATAGGGCCCAATGACACCAATCATAGGGCACAATTCCTCACAATGACATTGTTTATTCCCACTGACATCGGGACTATTTTTACTTCCAATGGTTATAGTTTGGCCCCCCTTAAATTTGAAGGACAGTAAACTGGCCCTTTGCTTGCAAAGTTTGGAGACCCCTGCCCTAGACAAAAAAAAAAACAGTTGTACAGGGGAACTTTTTTTTGTTGCTTGGAGTTGGGCTTCCAGCTTTAAATAAAGAACAGAATAAAAATAAAATTAAAAAGCTGGAGAATTTGTCATGAATCCATGGTAGCCATGAACCTAAAACTCATCTCAAGAAATTAATTTGTCAAATGCATCACATGGTTTGTTAATTCACAATGGTGTCCACCAACTGATCTCCCATCAATCCAGACTTGTCAGACAAGTGCGGTGATATTGCATTATTTGAAAAATGTTCTTTTGCATAGTTTTTGGGGCTCGGTTCCAGGGCCTGACAGTGAATCAGTTTCCCCTGTCAGAAGGGAGTTTGCATGTTATGGAAGGAATGTTGGCATTGGTTTATTAGACCATCAAGGGACACTGCAGTATGGAGATCGAAGGCCAAGAGAAGCTGTAGTGTTGTGGTGTACTGAGATTTCAGTACTCTCCGGATTGATGGGAATATTCTTTAATATCATTTCATCAACTACTTTTTAATCTGTGTTATTTCAAAAAAAATTGATACAGGAAAGAGTTGTTAAAATGTTTTACAGCTTTGGAAACTCCAAGCAATATTTCTGGTGAACACAATTACTATTATCACACAGCTGTCCCCTGACCTCGGTCTAAATGTAGTATACTCTGTTATTGTTATCGTTATATAAGGTATAATCATGTCTCTGTGTATCCACTGCTTCCAGATTCTATAATCTTTGAGGGCTGAAGGGTATACGGAAATAGACAATGGGGTATATGGTGTATAGTGGATCATGTGATCAATGCCATCTGGTTCAAAATGGTCTCCACATTTCACCCTTCAATAGACTTCAGTAACAAAAGTCAGGAAAATGTGAGAGGCTAGTTATAGCATCTACAAAATAGGGTATAGTTTTATTGTATTTTTTTTTACTAGTAATGGCGGCGATCAGAGATTTTTATCATGACTGCGACATTATGGAGGACAAACCGGACACTTTTGACACATTTTTGGGCCCATTGTCATTTTTACAGTGATCAGTGCTATAAAAATGCACTGATAACTGTGAAAATTACACTGGTAGTGAAGGTGTTAACCACTAGGTGGCGCTGTAGGGGTTAAGTGTGCCCTAGTGAGTGATTCTTACTGTAGGGGGATGGGATACATGTTACAAGACAGTGATCACCGCTTCCGATTACAGGAAGTGGTGATCACCGTCATTGTCACTAGACAGAGCGGGGAGATGCTTGTTTACGTCAGCATCTCCCTGTTCTTCCTTACCGTGAGACGATCGTGGGTATCTCCGCAGGGATCGAGTCTGTGGAACCTGCGGTCGGGCTCACATCGGCGCGCGTCCACAATGCCTCGCTCTTAAATGGGCCGTATATATACGTCTTTCTGCCTGACCGTGCTATGCTGCCGACGTATATAGTAGTGCGCTGGTGAGCAAGCAGTTAAAGCAGAACTTCATCTAAAAGAGAAAGCTCTGCTTGTTTGCATCCCCCCTACCACTGCCACATAGCTCCCAACTGTCTCTGATTCCGAGGAACTGTCCCTAAATGCGAGCAATGTCCCTCTTTCCTCCTCATATGTCCCTCATTTTGGTCTGATCTATGAAGTTGTGTATAAAATGCACTTTTTATCTTTCAGCGTTTCCCAGTGCTAAACCTTTCACCCAATCTCTAAATTGTTGCATTTGTAAGTTTTAGTAGCCAATATACAGGAATAGTAGTGGTAAAAAAAAAAAGCCCTTGTGGATTTAATTAACCTTTCTTTGGCTTATTTTCCTTTAAGAGGTTGTGGCAGGAGGCGTGTCCTATGCCGACATACATTTGCTAGTAGGTGTTCCTCATTCCCATATCAAAATGTTGGGAGGTATGCTGTCATGTTTGGCACCTCTTTGGGTGGAGCGGGTGTCTGGTTTTGATGTGTAGCAGCGATCTGAGCTGGAGTTTGCCCCCCTCCTTCCCCCCAGTCTCCTGGGGCACATCACAGGTCGCAGTAGACTATGGGACCATTCACAAGGTGCTTGCACATGCCCAGTAGAAAACCGGCTGTGAAGCCACAAGGTTTTACTGCCCATTTCCCTTATTAAAATGCAGATGATTGCGCTCAAAGCCGATGGAAGGCTTAGGTAAGGACATGGCTGGATCCCTGGACAAGTAAGCGTCCTTATATTAAAAGTACAGTAAAAACTGTAGCTGCTGATTTTAATTTTTGGGGGAGAGCCTGGAGCTCCTCTAACTAAAATTTTCAGAAGGAGAGACCGGCCTCCATATTCACAGAGGCTAGCAGTCACAGTCACTGTTCCAATGACAAGTTTCTACCTAGTTCCTTTGATTTTGTTGAAACAAAGCTTGTCGAGCCGGGTGGTGCCACCCATGACTCGAATTTTCGCCAATTTGGCAGGAATCATCCAAAATGCGAGCTGCATAAGCCACCTTAAAGCAGGACTCGGGGGGGACTTGGAGTTTATAGTAAGCCCCTGAGATTTGAGAAACAGAAAAAGGCAGATGAGCTACTGAGGATGGAGTAGTAAGCTCTTGACAGCTTTTATTTGCTGCACTGCTCCCTGGTACTGTACAGACTATAGTGACAGTTCTCCAATTACTTGTCCTTAATTTAGGCATACTTTATGTAGCGCCCCCTTACTTTCAGTATGGGCACTACGCTAAAGTTAGTTGGAATGGGAGTTCCATTGCTCCCATTCGTGATCTATCTAAATTGTGACCTCTGTCATTCCAGAAAGGTCTCCTGGGCCAGTCTGCATTCTAGGGATTCATCTCTGGCCTGCAGTTGGCGCCAGTGGGGTTTCTGGCAGAGCGAGTCTTCCCCAGCAGCCAATTGGAGGAGTTCCTCCCTTGCAGGGCATGCTGGGGAGGGGTATATCTGGACAGGTGTCATGTGCTCTAAAATCTTCGCGGGGTCCCGGTTCTGGGTGCGGCATCCACCTTTAGGGTGCGCGCACCTATGGGCCCCGCCGGCGTTGCTAACCCGGTCAAGCTTACAAGCTTCACCAAGCCTCAACCGGAGGCGAAAGGGGATCCCAGTGACCTACTGGGGTCCAGGTTCCATTGAAACGGATCTCAGGCTGAGTGCCGAACCAATTGGGGATCTGGTGACCAGGATGTTACAGGTACGCATTACTGCCTCCCGGTGACCTGGGCTAGAGTCTATTGGAAGGATTCGCCCTATTCACTCATTTAACAGAAGCGACGATGAGTTTACAAATTGGTACTACTAAGGGCTGGCTCGCCCATCCACATCCAGGCCTGACACCGCAAGTTCACCTCTTTCCTCTCATCAACCTTTCTCTCCTAACTGAAGTTGGAGAATAAAGCATTGGAAAACCCTTTATTGACTGTCTGGACCTCCGCTCACTACTTTGTTTCTGCATCACACCCCTAGACAACGCTAGGGTAACGTAATGTGCCGATCCCAAGAATCAATCAGCGACTCCTTCGGGGGTAGCGCTACATCTATGTTAAGCCCAATGACAGTGTTGCTACAGTTGACACTGCCAGATGGAAAAGAGTGAGGTTGCTGGTTGGCACCTATCTCAACTTTGCCATGGGGGCCACATGATTGGGAGTTATACCCTGGGCCCTGGCCTCCACCCTTATGCAAAATTAGCTGTGCTGAGAGGGTTGGTTGTTAGAGGAAGTGCTGCCTTAGGTAGTGATAGATCTGAAAGTAAAAGTATCACAGCAGGTCATAACGTGCCATATCAACCTGCCTGGTTTTCGGATGCGACTATGGGATTTTACACAGCCAACTGACCTACTATGGAAGTTACAGGAAGCCTGTACTGTTATAACTGAACTAATAAGTGAACAGCAGCCATTGCAAAGTGTCTACATATTGAATTTTCTACCTGAACTACCTGTAAATGAGCTAACCCGTGGTGCTCTACTGTATATACCAATGGAGCCAAACTTATAGTAAGCTTTAACCGAAATTCTATGCTTAACCACTTCAGTTCAGGAAGGTTTGGCTGCCAAATGACTGGGCCACTTTTGCGATTCGGCACTGCGTCCTTTTTCCCTCACATATAGAGCTTTCTTTTGGTGGTATTTGATCACCTCTGTGGTTTTTACTTTTTGCGCTATAAACAAAACTATTTTTTACTTTTTGCTATAATAAATATCCCAAAATATATGTAAAAAAACAAACAAACAAATTTTTCCCTCAGTTTAGGCCGATACGTATTCTTCTACATATTTTTGGTAAAAAAAAACATGTTTGCCTTGGTGCCATGATGGAGTGATACTTGTACTTGACCCCCAATTCTTACCCCATTATCTCTCCCCCTTTTTTTCTGCCTCTGCTTCTTTTCTTTTTCTCATCGTCTGATGCTTTTGCTCTCATTTATATGTAACATGGACATGTTTATGTTCTGTCATGCACGGTACCTATTGTTGATGTATTTGATTGTGCTGTTTGTAATGTTTGAGACGATATTTGTCTTTCTGCTTCTCTTTTCTTATCTTCTCTAATAAAATAAGATTGAATTAAAAAAACATGTTTATTGATTGTTTTGCGCAAAAGTTATAGCGTGTACAAAATAGGGGATAGTTTTATGGCATTTTTATTAATATTTTTTTTTTTACTAGTAATGGCGGCGATTAGTAATTTGTATCATGACTGCGACATTATGGCGGACACATTTTTTTTTTGCCAAAAACAAGATCTTTAATGTGGCATGTAAACTCAAAAAAACAACCGGACAATTAACAGGACATTTTCAAGGGAGGAAAAAAAAAAAAGTAAGAGCAAGTATAGTACAAATGGCCCTTTTTACCCAATTTTGATCCCACTCCGAAATTTCAGGATTACTTGGACCATCTTCAGCAATCAGTGAAATGTTCTTCTCTTTTTCCCCCCAGGCACAATAAATATAAATCAACAAAACTGGAGCAGAAGATTGGCAAACTAGGGAGATCTTTAATGACAAGTAGGCTCAACACTTGTGCCACAGACCGATAACACCAGTGTGGATTGAAATCAAAATCCTGGTAATACGGGATGTTCAATTAAACAATGAATTTGAGAGTAATATACAGAACTGTTCTTGACCTGCTTATAGCGCAGATATGGAAACCATATGGCGGACACATTTGACGCTATTTTGGTCCATTGTCATTTATACAGCGATCAGTGCTATGAAAATGCACTGATTACTGTGTAAATGATACTGGAAGGGAAGGGGTTAACAACTAGGGGGCGAGGAAGGGGTTAAGTGCATCCTAGGGAGTGATTCTAACTGTGTGGGGGCTGGGCTACATGTGACACGACAGTGATCACTGCTCCCGATGAAAGGGAACAGACGATCAGTGTCTTGTCACAAGGCAGAACAGGGAGATGCCTTGTTTACACAGGCATCCCCCCCCATTCTGCAGCTCTGTGACGCAATCGCAGGACACCCGGCGGACATAGAGTCCGCAGGTCCCGTGGGCACAGAGCTCGCGGCAGGGGTGCACGCCCGCTGCCGGCACGGTGTGAAATTTAAAGCAACATATATTATACATACACACACACATTGCTTTGCGCAGTTGTGCCATTCTGCCAACGTATATGTACAGGACGCGGTCGGCAATTGGTTAAAGTAACCCGTGCTAAGACTATAAACACTTCATTCACCTCTGTAGCTATAGAAGTTGTGGCAAAATGAATCTGCAAAGTTAAGAGGCTCAGAAATCGAATCTCATTCCTGTTGCAACAGAGTTTTGGCAGCCTGCCGGAACGCCACAATGAATTACTTCACAGAATAAGCAGCTTGCCAGTTGTAGGGAGATTAGGCAATCCCATGGTTTTAGCCCTGCTTCACACTGTCACATTGCATGCGATTCACTCAGATCATGGTCTCGGCTCCCAGCGTCATCTTGAAAATGGACAAGCCAGGAAAAACTTCCAGCAGTGGTTGCATTGCTCCCTGTCATCCATGCTCAGAGTGTATATGCGCTGCTGTAGCCATCTTGGAAATGGCAAGCACCCACAAACAGATGCACGAGACACACTGACAAACAAATGAAAAAAGAGAAAAGCAAAGGGAAAATGCTGCCACTTAATTTAACCACCTGCTTACTGGGCACATAAACCCCCTTCGTGCCCAGGCGAAATTTCAGCTTCCGGCACTGCGTCGCTTTAACTGACAATTGCGCGGTCGTGCGACGTGGCACCCAAACAAAATTGGCGTCCTTTTTTTCCCCACAAATAGAGCTTTCTTTTGGTGGTATTTGATCGCCCGTGCGGTTTTTATTTTTTGCGTTATAATGAAAAAAAGAGCGACAATTTAAAAATATATATATATTTTTTACTTGTTGCTATAATAAATATCCCATTTTTTTTTTTTTTTTATTTTTTTTTTTTCTCAGTTAAGGTCGATACGTATTCTTCTACGTATTTTTGTAAAAAAAAAATCACAATAAGTGACTGCTTTGCGCAAAAGTTATAGCACCTACAAAATAGGGGACACAATTATGATTTTTTTTTTATATATTTTTTTTACTAGTAATGGCGGCGATCTGCGATTTTTATTGGGACTCGCGATATTGCGACGGACACATCGGACACTTTTGACACATTTTTGGCGCCATTCACATTTATACAGCGACCAGTGCTATAAAAATGCACTAATTACTGTATAAATGTGACTGGCATTGAAGGGGTTAACACTAGGGGGTGAGGAAGGGGTTAAATGTATTGCCTGGGTGTGTTCTAACTGTGTGGGGGGAGGGGGGTGACTGGGGGAGGTGATCGATGCTGTCTCCCTATGTACAAGAGAAACAGCATCTGTCACCTCACTGACAGGACGTGAAGCTCTGTGTTTACACTCAGAGCTCCACGTCCCTGCTCTCTCACCGACGATCGCGTGTACCTGACGGACATCGCGGCCGCCGGGTACACGCATCGGATCCTTGGTGATGCGTCGGGACTGTTTTTCCTCGCCGCGCGCCACCCTGTGGCGCGCGCGGGGAATTACAAGTAAATCACGTCCAAAGACGTGACCCCGGCGCCTCAGGTCCGCGCTGTTGACGTATTCTGTCAATAGCGCGGACCTGAAGAGGTTATAGCTTCTTTAACCACTTCAATGCCGGGAAATTTCATCCTCTTCCGGAACAGACCAATTTTCAGCTTTAAGTGCTGTCGCACGTTGAATGACAAATTGCGCGGTCATGCAACACTGTACCCATATGACATTTTTTTTAAAACAGATAGAGCTTAGTTTTGGTTGTATTTAATCACACTTTTTCTCCTTCACTGATGAGGCTGCACTGATAGGCAGCACTGATGGACACTGACAGGCGGCACTGAAAGGCAGCACTGATGGACACGGATAGGTGGCACTGATGAGAAGGCTCTGTAGGTGGCACTGATCCGCACTGATGGGCATTGCTAGGCAGCACTGATGGACACTCATAGGTAGCACTGATGAGGAGGCACTGATGGGCACTGCTAGGCAGCACTGATAGGTGGCACTGATGAGGAGGCTCTGTAGGTGGCACAGATCAGCACTGATGAGCACTGATGAGGAGGCTCTGTAGCTTTCTTTGACGTCCATGGACGCCCTCTCAGAACAATAGAGCGCTGTAGTCTTCTTGGCTCTAACGCGGTAAGGAAGTGGTTAAAGCTTTCTTTGACAGGTCATGCCTCCCAGGCCAACCCTATAGCTCATTTAGTGGCTGTACAGCAAGGACTTCCACCCAGGAGAGGCTGAACCTGGCTGAGGGCGTCAAGCAGTAAGGGATACCTCACAACTCCAGTTCTGATCAGGCGAGGACAAAATGGGGAATGCTGCAAGCCGGCTTTGTCTTTGATTGATAGCTAACCAGTCCTGCCATGTTGTGCCAGGAAATTACTGTTTCCAAGTGAAATGCCTTGTTAAATATAGGTCTGCTTTACAAAATTCACTTCCTCAGATGAAAAGTGACACAAGAAAAAAAATCACTTCAGGTATTTTTTCTCAGCCTATTCCAGAACTTCAAATTCCTTTTTTTTTTTTGCTGCTGCTGTGATTTGACTTCCTGTTAGAGGGCAACTGCGTTCGTTCTCCATGTGACAACTTCCTGTTAGAGGGCAACTATGTTAGTTCTCCATGCGACTTGACTTCCTGTTTGAGGGCAACTATGTTTGGTCTCCATGGTCCCACTGTATGTAGAAACGTAAAGGAATAAAAGTATAGGAGCTCATTGAGGAAGTTACAGAGGTAGAAAAGCACCAAAAGAAACCATTTCTTACAAAAAAAAAATATTACATGCCCATTAAGCAGCAGATATGCATGAATTATTTTTGCAGTATAAGGATATTGTTTAGTATTACTTTACCTCATGAAATGATTGTATAACATATAATAACCATAACATAGATGTAGATTCATCACCACAGTTTATTAATTGTAGGAGGCAAGCCAATGCCTCCCTCTTGTGGCAAACTGTCCAAACTACACCAAGCGGTGTGTACTATAAGCTCTATAAAAAAAAAAAATCATGGACAGTCTCCGCTAAGCCTTCTTTTCTAGGTCAGCCCTGTTAGAGTTACTGCATTGAATGTTGATTTGTGGAAAACGTCTGCTTCCATTATCTTAAAGTGAATGGCCCCTTAAAAAAAAATTATTAAAAGCCAGCAGATACAAATACTGCAGCTGCTGACTTTTAATATTAGGACACTTACCTGCCCTGGAGTCCAGCGGCGTCCGCAGCAGAGGACGAGCGATCGCTCGTCTCTCTGCTGCTCCCCCCTCCATCCACGGTGAGGGAACCTGGAAGTGAAGCGCTCCGGATTCACTCCCCGGTTCCCTACGGCGCATGCGCGAGTTGCGCCCGCCGATTGGCTCCCGCTGTGTGCTGGAAGCCGAGAGTTGCCAGCACACAAACGGGAAAAAACTGTTTTTTGCCCGAGACTGCGAGCCGGAAGTGGGTGCAAATACCTGTCTTTAGACAGGTATCTGCACCCCCCTCCCCCCTGAAAGGTGTCAAATGTGACACCGAAGGGGGGGGGGGGTTCCGATCAGCGGAACTTCACTTTAGGGTGGAGATCCGCTTTAACACATTTATTAAAAAGGTGTACAACATACAACAACGTTGCATACAACAAAGTAAATCCTCTTTTCAGTAAAAATGTACCATTCTAACAGCAAGACCCTGGACATTGGGACTTTCCTGTAGACATGGGCGCCGTCAATGAATTTGTTTTGTTTCGTTCCGTTCTATTTCGTATTAGCCGCTAATTCGTATTTCATAATTCGTGTCCGAAATTCAATTTGTATTCGTATAAAATACACATTTTTGTTAAGTTTGTTAACTTTTCGTAAAATTACGAACATTCGTTTTGATGAATTTAAAAAGCAAACCCAGGAAGTCAGCAGTGCTGCTGATTTCCTGGGTTTGCTTTTTAAATTCATCATAATGAATGTTCGTAATTGCTACGAAAAGTTAACGAGCCTAACAAAAATTCGTATTCAATCCAAATCGAATTTCGTAATTCGTGTTCGAAATTCGAAACTACCAGGCTACAAACAAAGCCGGCAGGAACTCCGCACAGAACAGGGATAGTGGGAGCCCCTCATAATGAGAACAGCAGGGGTACATCCCCAGGAGGAAGTCAGCACAGCACAGGGATGGTGGGAGCCCCTCATAATGAGCATTGTGATGGATTTCGCATACCCCAGGTGGGCACATCCGCCAGACCCATGTCTCCTGTCCTCCAAACACACCCGCTGCCTGCAGATTCACCATAACCAGCCCTTAACCCCTCAATCACGAGACAATCCACACAGGTGTTGACGGTTAAACATGCAGAGCATAAACTGTTTATTAAATACAAGACATACAGTGTTTCACACAGTTAGGGACACTCCCCTTAGCCTTGTCATAGAGGGGAGGGGGTAGGGGACAAGGAACAACCAATGGGAACTGAACACTTGTACTTGAAACAGACTACAGATAAACATAAAGGGATTATGATAAGCAGGCAGCCTCTCAATACACATCCCCTGCGGAGAGATGTCTCCAGTCCAGACCATTGTCTATGTACCATTTACCAACACAGCAACAAGAGGGGGGGGGGAGAATGGATGTAGCATTACATTACATTATTTCAATGTCAGCTTGTCCCCAGGTCTCTAGTCTCTTCTGGGCCATAATCTGTGGGTAAGAGGCAAGCCCACAATCCCTTCCAAAACACACACAATGACAGTGGTTTCTGTCACAAGCATAATTTGTCGACGACTGCCATTGGATTGAATACAAATTTTCAACGAATGTTCGTTAACTTTATTATGAGGGGCTCCCAGTCGTCGACTCAATATGCTCATTATAAGGGGCTCCCACCATCCCTGTGCTGTGCTGACTTCCTCCTGGAGCTGCACCCCTGCTGTGCTTATTATGAGGGGCTCCCACCATCCCTGTGCTCTGCTCATTATGAGGGGCTGCCACCATCCCTGTGCTGTGCTCATTATGAGGGGCTCCCACCATCCCTGTGCTGTGCTCATTATGAGGGGCTCCCACCATCCCTGTGCTCATTATGAGGGGCTTCCACCATCCCTGTGCTCATTATGAGGGGCTTCCACCATCCCTGTGCTGTGCTCATTATGAGGGGCTCCCACCATCCCTGCGCTGTGCTGACTTCCTCCTAGGGCTGTACCCCTGCTGTGCTCATTATGAGGGGCTTCCACCATCCCTGTGCTGCTGTGCTGACTTCCTGGGTTTGCTTATTCATCATAATGAATATTCGTAATTGTTACGAAAAGTTAACGAACATTCGACCTGTTCTGTAAGAAATTTGGATCCGAAATCTATCAACGAAATACTGTAGCATAGCAATTTGGATTTCGGATGCTTCGGAATGTACACATTTTTCGTACATTCGTACGAAATTAACCGCTCATGTCTACTTTCTTACTTTGATAGATCCAAACACAAGACTTAAAACATTTCTTGTTTAATATGGTAAACAAATCACAACCGTTTTTTTTTATATATATAAAAAAAATATTACAAGAAATTACAGTTATATCCATTATATATTTTTTAATTTTGATACATGGGTCTCTCCTATCCAGTTTTATTAAATGTTTTGTTTCAAATGCCACTCTATGCATCAACATACCTCCTTGGACCCAGTCTATCCAGACAGTATAGTCAGCTGCTAATTTGGCAGTGACCACAGGCAGCTTAACTCCCCATCAAGACACAGAAGTTGAATACAACCCAATTCTACTTCAGCTGATTGCAGTACAGAGGATGGTTTTTCCAGTCTTTTGAAGTGTAGGAAGACAATGGGCCAGATTCAGGTAGAGTTAGGCTGGCGGATCAATGGATCCGCCAGCCTGTCACTTTAAGCCGGCGTTTTTGTTTTCTGTAACCAGAAAACAAGAAACGCCGGGTTGGAGTTCCGATGCGATCGGCGCAATTGAATTTCGCCATCGCATCGTTACTTCAACTTAAAAATGGCGCCGGGGGCGTTCCCGCCGATTTACGCTCAAAAAATATGTTAATGAGCGGGAATCGGCAATTCACGATCTTTTTTGGGCGCGACGCAGTGACTTTACGACGTTTCCGGAAGCGATACACGGCGTATAGATAAAGCAGCCCCCTAGTGGAATATCCTATGTTAAGTATAGGCGTCGTCATCGCGTCGGAAAAATAAAATATCGCGTCGTTTGCGTAAAACTTTCATGAATGCGGATGTGACGTCATTGACGTTCACTCACAGAATTTGGAGCATGCGCACTGGGATGCATTGACACTCGACGCATGCGCAGTACGTTCGCCGCGGGATTGCGCTTAGTTTTAATAATACACGCCCCGTACCCGCCCAATTTGAATTCCGCCGGCTCATTTGCGATGCGCTGCCGCAACTTTAGGAGCAAGTGCTTCATGAATAACGATAAGACGGCGCAGCTAAACTGTATGATGCTGCAATTGTACATTTCTGTTCGAATGTTCCGCCTACCAGCTATAGAAGAATTCTAATGTTGTATGACACTAGTAATAATTATATTTATAAATTATTATTACTAGTCAACCAACATTAGAATTCTTCTATAGCCTATGGGCCGAGCATTTGACTGGAAATGTACGATTGCGGCGTCATACAGTTTAGCTGCTTGTCGAATCTTCTTAGAGTTTTCGACACCATAAGCCTTCAATGACAGATTTGACGTTTGTATGTTTTTTTCTGCTTCGTCGAATCTTCGTCATTCATGTCAAATGGTCTACTCCAACACTGTCTCTATAATGTTGAATCTTTCTTCTCTATGTCGAATAATCTTGGACTAATAGAGCTAAGGTTAGGCACATTCGACCGCAGATTCGATAGACACAGATCGCTATTGTCAGTGTCAAGTCAAATCTCCTATCTATATCAAACTGTTGTAGCAAGGAAAACAAAAATAAAGCATTTTTATTTCGGATGTTTCCGATTTCGGATTCTGCACGTTCATTTTCGTTTGTTAAAATGATAACGAAAATACCTGAAATTTGGACTAAAATGCATTCGGACGAAAACGAATGCACGTCTACCGCCAAGGGTGGCACAACCAGTTTTTAGGTTTAGGGGGTAATAACGTTTTCACATAGGGCCAGGCACGTTTGGACAGCTTTTTTTCCCTTAAAGCAGGGATCTTCAAACTACGGCCCTCCAGCTGTTGTGAAACTACACATCCAATGAGGTATTGCAAGACTCTGACATTCACTGACATGACTAGGCATGATGGGAATTGTAGTTCCTGAACAACTGGAGAGCCATAGTTTGAGGACCCATGCCTTAAAGGATCACTAAAGGATTTTTTTTTTTAGCTAAATAGCTTCCTTTACCTTACTGTAGTCATGGTTTCATGTTCTCATTGTTCGTTTTTTGCTTTGAAATTGCTGTAATTCTGCTCTGATCTCCACACTTCTTGCTTGTCTGGCTCCTTATGAAAAATCTCATGGCAGCTTTTCACTGTGGTCCAAGCTGTCATTCAGGGACGCCATCAGGGGGGTACAGGCATTACACCTGTAAGGGGTCCGGATGGGAACCACCCTAAAAAAAAACAGGCATGACACCTGTAAGGGGTCCGAAGGTCCTCAGGGGCCCGGAGGCCACCAAGGGCCCCAGATGGCAAGCCCATTTTTTTTATAAAAAAAATATGTTTTTATTTTATTTTTTATTAACCACTTAAGACCCCGGACCAAAATGCAGGTAAAGGACCTTGCCCCTTTTTGCGATTCGGCACTGCGTCGTTTTAACTGACAATTGCACGGTCGTGCGACGTGGCTCCCAAACAAAATTGGCGTCCTTTTTTCCCCACAAATAGAGCTTTCTTTTGGTGGTATTTGATCACCTCTGCGGTTTTTATTTTTTGCGCTATAAACAAAAATAGAGCGACAATTTTTAAAAAAATGCAATATTTTTTACTTTTTGCTATAATAAATATCCCCCCAAAATATATAAAAAACATTTTTTTTTCCTCAGTATAGGCCGATACGTATTCTTCTACATATTTTTGGTAAAAAAAAAAAAAAATCGCAATAAGCGTTTATCGGTTGGTTTTCACTAAATTTATAGCGTTTACAAAATAAGGGATAGTTTTATTGCATTTTTATTAATTTTATTTTTTTATTACTAATAGCGGCGATCAGCGATTTTTTTCGTGACTGCGACAATATGGCGGACACTTCGGACAATTTTGACACATTTTTGGGACAATTGTAATTTTCACAGCAAAAAATGCATTTAAATTGCATTGTTTACTGTGGAAATGACAGTTGCAGTTTGGGAGTTAACCAAAGGTGGCGCTGTAGGGGATGTGTGACCTATGTGTTGTGTTTACAACTGTAGGGGGGTGTGGCTGTAGGTGTGACGTCATCGATCGCGTCCCCCTATTACAGGGATGACGCGATCGATGCTACGGCCACAGAGAAGCACGGGGAAGCCGTGTGAACTCACGGCTCTCCCCGTTCTTCCGCTCCAGGGACAGATCGCCGCACTGCAGCGGCGATCGGGTCCGCGAATCCCGTGGTCCCGGTCCCGTTGATGTGCCCAGCCGTGCCATTCTGCCGACGTAAATGTGCAGTAGGCGGTCCTTAAGTGGTTAAAGGGCCAATTTTTTTTTATTTTTTTTTAGAGGTCCGGAGGTCCCCAGGGGCCCGGAGGCCACCAGGGCCCCAGATGGCAAGCCCTTTTTTTTTTATAAAAAAAATATATTTTTTTAACCACTTGCTTACTGGGCACATAAACCCCCTTCGTGCCCAGGCGAAATTTCAGCTTCCGGCACTGCGTCGCTTTAACTGACAATTGCGCGGTCGTGCGACGTGGCACCCAAACAAAATTGGCGTCCCTTTTTTCCCCACAAATAGAGCTTTCTTTTGGTGGTATTTGATCGCCCGTGCGGTTTTTATTTTTTGCGTTATAATGAAAAAAAGAGCGACAATTTAAAAATATATATATATTTTTTACTTGTTGCTATAATAAATATCCCATTTTTTTTTTTTTTTTATATATTTTTTTCTCAGTTAAGGCCGATACGTATTCTTCTACGTATTTTTGTAAAAAAAAAAAAAAAAAATCACAATAAGTGACTGCTTTGCGCAAAAGTTATAGCACCTACAAAATAGGGGACATAATTATGATTTTTTTTTTTATATTTTTTTTTTACTAGTAATGGCGGCGATCTGCGATTTTTATTGGGACTGCGATATTGCGACGGACACATCGGACACTTTTGACACATTTTTGGCGCCATTCACATTTATACAGCGACCAGTGCTATAAAAATGCACTAATTACTGTATAAATGTGACTGGCATTGAAGGGGTTAACACTAGGGGGTGAGGAAGGGGTTAAATGTATTGCCTGGGTGTGTTCTAACTGTATGGGGGGAGGGGGGTGACTGGGGGAGGTGACCGATGCTGTCTCCCTATGTACAAGAGAAACAGCATCTGTCACCTCACTGACAGGACGTGAAGCTCTGTGTTTACACTCAGAGCTCCACGTCCCTGCTGTCTCACCGACGATCGCGTGTACCTGACGGACATCGCGGCCGCCGGGTACACGCATCGGATCCTCGGTGATGCGTCGGGACTGTTTTTCCCCGCCGCGCGCCACCCTGTGGCGCGCGCGGGGAATTACAAGCAAATCACGTCCAAAGACGTCAACCCGGCGCCTCAGGTCTGCGCTGTTCACGTCTTTGGACGTGAAGCGGTATTGAAGTGGTTAATATATTGTTCTTTTATTTTTTATTAAAGGGGCAATTTTTTTTTTTTTTTTAGAGGTCCGGAGGTCCACAGGGGCCCAGAGGCCCCCAGGGCACCGGATGGCAACCCCCCTTTTTTATTTATTTTCTATAAAAAAATATATATATTTTTTAATATATTTTTATTTATTTTTTTTATTAAAGGGCCATTTTTTTAGGGGTCTAGGGGCCCGTAGGCCACCAGGGCCCCAGATGGCAACCCCCTCTTCTTTATTTATTTTTTTATAAAAAAATATATTTTTTTAATATATTTTTTATTAAAGGGCCAATTTTTTTCCTTTTATTTTTTTAGAGGTCCGGAGGTCCACAGGGACCTGGAGATCCCCAGGGCCCCAGATGACAACCCCCCTTTTTTTTATAAAAAAAAATATTTTTTATATATTTTTTTATTTTCATATTTATTTAAAAAATGTTTATATATATATATATATTATATATATATATATATTATATATATATATATATATAATATTATTAAAGGGCCCAGAGGTCCCCAGGGCCCCCCGGATGACAATCCTCCCTTTTTATAATTTTTTTTTTACTTTTTTATATTATTTTATTTCTTTTTTTTTATATATATTGATGTATTTTTATTAAAGGGCTCAGAGGTCCCCCAGGGCCCCATGTGTCAAACCCCCTTTTTTATAATTGTATTTTTTATTTTTGTTTATATATTTTTTTATATTTTTATTTTTTATTAAAGGGCACATAGGTCCCCAGGGCCCTGGAAGGCAACCCCCTTGTTTTGTTTTTTTTTAATATAAATGTTTATTTCTTTTTTATATATATATTTTTTTTTATTTATTTCTTTTTTTTTTAAAGGGCCCAGAGGTTTCTTTTTATTAAAGGGCCCAGAGGTCCCGAATGAAAAGCCCCCTTTTTTTGTAATTTCCTTTTATAAAAGGTCCCGGGGCCCCAGTTGGCAACCACCCTTTTAAAAAAAAAAATTATATATATATATATATATATATATATATATATATATATATATTCTTTTTTCTTTTTATTAAAGGGCACAGAGGTCCCCAGGGCCCTGGATGGCTACCCCCCTTTTTTATATATATTTTTCTTTATCTCTTCTTTTTGTAAAGGGCCCCCCGCTTCTCAATTTGGCAGCAGCCGACCCCTCCCCCCCCCACCCCCGCTTCTCAATTTCATGCGGCAGCACACCCCCCCCCCCCCCCCCCCGGTTCTCTGCTCCAGGGGGCCCATGCCTGAAGCTGTGTAAGGGGCCCCAAAATTCCTGATGGCGGCCCTGCTGTCATTACTGTGTCTCTAAAACTTCTCAGAACCAATCCTGTTCATTTTAAAAACAAAACACTGCCCTGGTTTTGTTTGTTTTTGTTCTGTGTGTCTCTCTACTCCACAGAAACATGAAACCAGTTTAAAAGTGAAACTGAAGGCACATTATATGATTGATTTTTATCTATTTTTAATCATTTTGAAAAGGAATCAGTTAACTTTTATGTCTCTATACCCTGTAAACAGTCATTTCAGCAAAGAAAAAATATTTTCCTTTAGTGACCCAAATATAATCATAATTTAAAAACTGTATTTTGTATTTACTCGGGTTATCTTTGTGTAATAGTGAATATTTTTGACTATCTGAATCACTCAAGTGTGAGAAATATGCAAAAAAAATAAAACATGAAAGGAGCAAATAGCTTTTCACAGCAGTGTGTATATACATAAATATACATACTGTATACAATGCTGTTTATATGGATATACAATTGTGGGGGAGGGGGGGGCACACACAACAACATGGATCAACCACATGCACTGGTACTCATAGTAAATACACTGAGCTATTGCTTTGTCTTTCCTCTGAAAACAAAACGTTTGAAGTTGATGTGATGGCCATTTCTGTTTTCAAACTGGATAATTGTGTAAAATGCAGCAGTTGGGGTGTGATTTCCCATGAATGAAACCGAGCAGAGAGGTCTCAGAGGTAGGCGAGTGTCAGTGACTGGTGCCAAGACATCTGCCTAATACTCTTTTTTATTAAAGCCCAAATAAAAAAAAAAGGAAAATAATCCTTTTCAGTTGGGCTGTGCCACCCTAGCAAGGGTAAACACATTGTTTAGTCTAGAAGAGAAGATAAACAGTTTTACTTACCTGAACCTACGTTCCCCCAGTAGATGGCGCTCCCCTATACTCCAGCTGTGGACTGTCCCTCCGTGTCATTATATCCAATGCAGGGCTAAGGAGTGAAGGATTCAGGGCTGGGCAAACTGGGGAACCGCCTAGGGTGCACTGCTACCTAGGGGCGCCCGGCCACTGGTTTCCCTCCACGTCAGCTGCTCTGTCTGACTGGTAGTGTAATTAGAGGCGCAGTGCAGCACTGGAGTCAGCGCTAGAGGAAGTAGTGCTGATGCTTCCTGTATAGCGCCAACTCCTGTCACATGGGCAGGGTAAAAGGGGTGGAGTCAGGGGTAGCCAATGGGGGTGGCAAAATGAGGTTTCGCCTAGGGTGCAAAAATCCTTGCACCAGACCTGAAAGGATTGGGTAAGTAAATCATCTCTTTTTTGTTCCCTTAGACCTAAATGAGCAATTAAGCACAGCCCAACTGTAATGCCGCGTACACACGGTCGTTTTTTGCGATGAAAAAAGACGATGTTGCATACACACCATCGTTTTTTTCACAAAAAGCGAGGTTACGTTCACCACTCTTTTCCATTGAAGCTCGCTTCATATCTAGCTTCTGGGCATGCGCGGGTTGAAAAACGTCGTTTTAAACAACGTTTTTGCTACACACGGTGACTTTTTGTGAAACCAAAAACGACGTTTTGAAAAACGACACAAAAAATTCAAGCATGTTGGAATTTTTTTTTTTTGTCGTTTTTTTTTTAAGACAAAAAACGACGTTTTGCCCACACACGATCAATTTAAATGACGTTTTAAAAAACGACGTTTTTTTTCATCGCAAAAAACGACCGTGTGTACGCGGCATAAGAGATGATGTTTCAGTTGGTCAGAGTTGGGCTTTAAAGTACTGTATATGTGACCCCTTACCTGGTAGAACCTATTCAGTTTAAAATAGAAAACAAGGCTTTTGTGTACACAGTATAGTGTGTGTATATTAATATATACATACATACACACAATATATATAGTGATCACAATCTCTATTCTTAGCTGCATAAGGGTCTCAGAGGTCAGAAAACAGAAAACAAACCACACTGGGATGGATGAGCTCTCATGCCTAGTGTGGTCAGTTCACAGGGGGGGACTGGCAGTATCATCAAGTGTATCACACAAAGGAAGCAATACAAAGAGAACAGTATATTTTTAAACACAAATACATGAATATGAAACGTTGTGGTGATATATTCTTTAAATCACAATACATGCACATTATATAATTTTATTTTATTGTGTTACTTAAAATGATCACTAGATGTCACTGCTGAACAGCACATGTGAGGACTGAAGCTGGTATTACTACTACTAAGTAGTGAGTGTTTCTTTTTCTGTGTATTGTTAAAGTTAAAATACAGTGGATCCGGAAAGTATTCACTGCGCTTCACTTTTTCCACATTTTGTTATGTTGCCTTATTCCAAAATGGAATCATTGCACAGCCATTTTCAGATGTCTCTAGCCATGTTCTATAGAGTTCAAGTCTGGACTCTGGCGGGGCCACTCAAGGACATTCACAGAGTTGTCCCGAAGCCACTCCCATTGTTATCTTGGCTGTGTGCTTAGGGTCGTCATCCTGTTGGAAGATGAACCTTTGCCCCAGTCTGAGGTCCAGAGCGCTCAGATTGCTGCACTCATCTTCCCCTCCATCCTGACTAGTCTCCCAATTGCTGCCAATGGAAAACATCCCCACAGTATGATGCTGCCACCACCATGCTTCACTGTAGGGATGGAATTGGCCGGGTGAAGAGCGATGCCTGGTTTCCTCCAGACATCCCGCTTGCCATTCAGGCCAAAGAGTTCAATCTTTGTTTCATCAGACCAGAGAATTTTGTTTCTTATGGTCTTAGGCCTTTTACACACGATCAGTCCATCCGATGAGAACGGTCCGAAGGACCGTTTTCATCGGTTCACCGATGAAGCTGACTGATGGACTGATGTGCCTACACACCATTGGTTAAATAACCGATTGTGTCAGAACGCGGTGACGTAAAACACAAAGACCTGCTGAAAAAAAGTTCAATGCTTCCAAGCATGCGTCGACTTGATTCTGAGCACGCGTGGATTTTTAACCGATGCTCGTGCATATCAAGGATCGGTTTTGACCTATCGGTTAGCTGTCCATCGGTTCAATTTCAAAGCAAGTTCTCTTTTTTTTGACCGAAGGATAACGGACCGATGGGGCCTACACACGTTCGGTTTGGACAGATGGAAACCGTACCTCAGTCCATTTTCATCGGTTTGAACCGATCGTGTGTATGTGGCCTAAGAGTCCTTCAGGTCCCTTTTGGCAAACTCCAGGGGGGCTGTCACGTGAGTTTTACTGAGGAGGGGCTTCAGTCTGTTCACTCACTACCATACAGGCCTGAGTGGTGGAGTGCTGCAGAGATGGTTGTTCTGGAATGTTCTCCTCTCTCCACTGAGAAATGCAAGAGCCCTGTCAGAGTGACCATCAGGTTCTTGGTTACCTCCCTGACTAAGGCCCCTCTCCCCGAACACTCAGTTTGGACAGGCGTTCTTCCATTTTTGGATGATGGAGGCCACTGTGCTCATTGGGACCTTCAATGCTGCATAAATTATTCTGTACCTTCCCACGATCTGTGCCTCCATACAATTCTGTCTCCGAGGTCTACAGAGAATTCCTCGAACTTCATGGCTTGGTTTGAGCTCTGACATGCACTGTTAACTGTGGGAACTTCTATAGACAGGTGTGTGCCTTTCCAAACCATGTCCAATCAACTGATCAAGTTGTAGAAACAGCTCAAGGATGATCGGTGGAAACAGGGTGCATCTGAGCTCAATATTGAGTGTCATGGCAAAGGCTGCAAGGGCTCTTTCACACAGAGCGGATCCGTGTTGATCCGCTGCGTTAGCTCGTTTGCTCAGCGGGGATTCCTCCGTAAAATCCTTGCTGAGCCGTCGGTTGACAGGGCGGTCTCCGCACACTGTGCAGGGACCGCCCTGTCTTTCCTCCGCTCTCCCCTATGGGGAATCGGATGAATACAGACTGCCTGTCCATATTCATCCGATCCGATGACGGAAGAAAAATAGGATTTTTTTCCGTCCAACAAAACGGATCTTGACGGAGGCGGATGTTTTACGGACGTTAGCGGATGCTCATCCGCTATCCCATAGGGAAGCATTGTGAGTCCGTAAACGGACTTATGAAAAGCAAACCATTCGTCCGAAGGGCCCTAATACTTATGTACATGGGATTTTTTTTATATTAATTTGCTAAGATGTCAAACAAACTTCTTCTCACGTCATTATGGGGTATGGTTTGTAGATTTTTTTGAAAAATAATACTTGAGGTGATTGTAGCCTTATTAGTGCAATTGTGACAGAGAAAATGAAATGTTAGAACAAAACAAGAAAAAAACAAAAAAAGTTTTCCAGTGTTGGATGGAAGCTTACTACAGATGAACTGAGAATTTTTTAATCTTGGAATTCTTTTGCCTATACAGTGCAGCCCAAAAGTATTCACAGTGCTTCACTTTTTCCACATTTTGTTATGTTACAGCCTTATGCCAAAATTAAATAAATTCATTCTTTTTCTAAGACAAAATTTAGTACTGTTCGTGATACTTTAAATAAAAAAAAGTTTTAGCAGAAGGTGAAATGTTAAAACAAAACAAGAAAATAAAATCTCTGAGAGCCGGGTTCACACAGGGGCGACTGGTCAGGCGAATTAGCCTCCTGACAAGTCGCACTTCGTTCTGTACTATGGAACCGTTCTAAGAGGAGTGACTCAGTCGCTCCAACTTAGAAAAATTTTCCTGGACAACTTCAGGGCGACTTGCATTGATTTCAATACAGAAGTCATTTTGCAAGTCGTTCAGCAAGTCATGCTGCCCCAGTGTGAACCAGCTCTAATGCCCTGTACACACGATCGGTTCGTCTGATGAAAATGTCACCAGATATCCAATGATGCTGATCAGTCTTGCCTACACACCATCAGTTAAAAATCCAATCGTGTCCAACGCGGTGACTTAAAACACAACGACGTGCACAGAAAAATGAAGTTCAATGCTTCTGAGCATGCGTCGACTTGATTCTGAGCATGCGTGGATTTTTGACCAATGGATTTCCCCACAGACGATCGTTCCCCCCGCCCCCCCCCCCCCCCCCCATCATCGATTTTTTTAACCGTACGGAAATTTTAAAACGTTTTCTTTTTTCACCGATGGGGGGGGGGAAAACTGATGGGGCCCACACAAGATCGGTTCGACCGATGACAGCGGTCCATTTTCATCAGATGAACCGATCTTGTGTACAGGGCATTAGAGAAAGGGACAAGAAAAAAAAACACATACAAATCAATGTGTATTTTCCCTTTCCATCAGAGATTTTTTTTTTCATATTTTTTTTTTTAAATTGCACAGCTTGCTGGAAAATGAATGCTACATTGCTACTATTTTGTTAACCACTTAACCTCCCTGGCGGTTTTCCCATGTCTGACACGGGGTAAAAATTTCCTGCTACTATCGTTGATCCCGTGTCAGACACGGGCTCGCCTCGCAGCATCCACAGAGACAGTTTACTTACCTTCTCCGTGGATCCAGCGATGCATCCCCGCTGTGTGAGCGAGCGGGTTCTCGCTCGATTCACACAGCGTCCCCGCGCGCCGCCGATCTCCGTTCCCTGCGACGTTACGACGCACGGGGACGGAGAACGGTGCCAAATTCAAAAATGTAAACAAACACATTACATACAGTACACTGTAATCTTATAGATTCAGTACTGTATGTAAAAAATACACACCCCCCATGTCCCTAGTGGTCTGCCCTGTATACTACATGTCCTTTTATATAATAAAAACTTTTCTTTCTCCCTGCAAACTGTAGATTGCCCATAGCAACCAAAAGTGTCCCTTTATGGCAAAAATTGTTTTAGAGCAGCTAAAAAACAGCGATAATAAATTATAATCACTTGCAGAATTTAGCGATAGCGATTTATGGGGAAATTTGTCATAAAAAAAAAAAAATAATGACAGCAAAAATTCTGCAACTGAGCAAATTTCAGTGATTTTGATTTGATTACATTATTGAATAATTTTTACTATAATTATATTATTTGTTATAATTTTTTATAATTATTTATTATATTATAATTTTTAATAAAAAAAAAAAAAAAAAATCATACCCGGGATGCCTATTAGACTCTTGTTTAGATAGATTTAAGTAAGTACTTACTAAGAATTGCAGGCCTATAATACATAACACCACATTTCCTTGCAAAACAATTGCAACGCTTTTGGTACAAAATTCCAGACAGAATCATAACGCCAGGGAGGTTAAGGAGCAGCCTCTGTATATATATACACATTAGCAGAATGGCACGGACAGGCATATCAATGTACCTGTACATCCCCGTGCCTGTCCGTGTGGTCGCACACGCCGCCGCGACCCTGCCGCTATCCCCGTGAGTCGGGCTGCGGGAATCCCCGCGATTGTCTCACGGAGGTCTATACCTGTAAACAAGCATCTCCCTGGTCTGATTAGTGACAATGACACTGATCTCGGCTCTGTGTACTCGGAGCGGAGATGAATGTCATGTGACGCAGAGCCCATTTCCCTCTCCAGTAAGAAACACTATGCAGGGAACACTTAACCCCTACAGTGCCACCTAGTGGTTAACCCCTTCAATGCCAGTGTCATTTTCACAGTAATGAGTGCATTTTTATAGCACTGATCGCTGTGAAAACGACAATGGTCCCAAAAATGTGTCAAAAGTGTCCGATGTGTCCACCATAATGTCGCAGTCACGGGTAAAAAAAAAAAAACGCTGATTGCCACCATTACTAGTAAAAAAAAAAAAAAAATCAAATCATAAAAATGCCATAAACTATCCCCTATTTTGTAAATGCTATAAGTTTTGCGCAAACCAATCAATCGCTTATTGCTGTTGTTTGTTTGTTTTTCATATATTTTTTGGGGATATTTATTATAGCAAAAAGTTAAAAATATTGCATTTTTTTTCCAAAAATTTTCGCTCAATTTTCGTTTATGGCGCTAGAGGCGTTGCTAGGGGGGTGCGCTCCACACCCGGGTGACACCCTTAGAGGGGTGACACCATCGAGGAATTTTTTTTTTTTTTTTGCTGACATGCCCAGAGCCTGTGTCGTTGCTATGGGGGTGCGGCCCGAACCCGGGTGACACCCGCCCGTGGTAACACTCGGCTCAGACTGGCGCCATCATTGAGAGGGGCGCCGCGGCTTTCTCCTTCCCTTCCGGGATCTCCTCTGCTCAATGCGATGTGCCGGGAGAGTGGGGGGAGAGGGAGTAAGGCAGAAGCAGACTGGGTGCCCAGGGTCCGACCGTCCCCACACATATGGCGATACCCAGCTCAGACTGGTGCCGGAGCTTAAGCTCCAGGCCACTTTCTCAAGATAGGCCCATTTGCCCCCAAAAAAAAAAAAATACTTCAAAAAATAAATAAAAAAAGATAGAAAAAAAAAAGAAGATAGACTTTGGGGGTTGTAGCTCGATGACCAGAGGTCACATAAACCCCACATTTGGGGGGTGGGGGGGCTAGTCAGTTGAAGACCTACCCCACCACCAGTCAAAACAGCCTGTCAGAAGCTACATACAGAGCAGCCATTATAAATACAAGCTGACACACTGCAGCAGAAAAAAAATCATCATTTGCTTTTGCTAGAAAATTACTCAATGGTGGTCTTTGCAACTTTTCATGTTGCACAGTGTAGAGCTGCACGATTGTGGCTAAATGACAAATGCAATTTTTTTGCTTAGATGATAGATCACGATTCGCTCACGATTCGTGCGGCATAACATCATCTTTCACATTAAAATGAAAAAAAAAAAAATGGGCTAACTTTACGGTTTTGTTTTTATTATTCATTAAAGTAGACAGATGCAGTGTGACATAAAATATTGCAGCAATTGCCATTTTTGTCTCTGCTAAAAATTATATATATATATATATATATATATATATATATATATATATATATATATATAATGTTTGGCCGTTCCAAGTAATTTTCTAGCAAAAAATATTGCTTTTTAACTTAAACAAAGTGTTGGCCTTTAAGTGGTTACATTTCTTGCATTTACACACAGAAGTTTGATCTAAAAAGGAAGTTGGTTACAATGTTTCATGTTGTTTACAAACTTGCCCGAATATTTTCTTTACACACAGAAGTTTATCCCTTTGATCTATGAAGAAAGCGTTAGTTACAATGTTTCCTGCTAAGAACTTGGCAGACTGCCCAGATATTTTCTTTTGGCAGCTGAAAGTTTCTCCACTTGTTATATGAAAGAATCAGCAAACTCTGCATTGGAGATGTCAGGGGGGTTGAATTGAGATCACAATTTTTTAACGATTAATTGTGCAGCTCTAGCATGGTACTGTATTTGCGCAGCAATTTTCAAACATGTTTTTTTTTTGGAAATAAACTGTTTCATTCATTTAAAAAAAAACACCAAAGTTAGCACGATTTTTTTTGGTATCCTAAGCAATGCTTTAAACATTTTTTAGGTTACATGTTTAGAGTTACAGAGGAGGTCTAGTGCTAGAATTATTGCTCTCGCTCCAACGATCGCGACGTATGTAACCTGTGTGTATCTGGCTCTGATACTAGCCAGTGCCTACCCAGCCACTGACTGGTATCTCTCCCCAGCCTGTCCCCACACACCCTCTCACCTGCTGACCTGTAGATGGGGGAATCACTTCTGCAGTGTTATTGTGTTCTGCCAGTGAGTACAATGATCAGTGTTGCTATCTATAGCTGGCAGCACTGATTGTTTTTGGAAAAACAGGCTGGTTGTACTCAAGTCGATTAATAGATTGACTTGTGTAAAACCAGCTAGCCCATACATAGATCGACTATGGCTGATCTCTGCATAATTGGTGGCCCAATGTTAGACCCTCCACATTCCTCTCACTCACCTGCACATACTTCCCACTTATATACCATTCGTACTCCTCCCCTATGTCGCTTACCCGCAAAAACAGTTCTTTAAAATGATACTGAATACCCTCAATGTTACCAGCTTTAGAATGGACACGCTTTTGTTAGTTCAACTAAAGGAAATCTCAGTTCTCATATTTGTTCTGTCCCATTATTAGAACTTATTTAATTTTGTGATTACTACTGTGATGTACAGAGGGACATAGGGGATCTCAGCTACTCTAAATATAGCACTTGTGAAAAAAAGTGTCCCTGAAAATATTTTTTAAATGTTGGCAACTATGCACTGCCCAAGGGCCACTGGGTCAGTAGGGGGCCCCACGAGAGGTTTCTGGGATCCTGTGATGTTAAAGCGGTAGTAAACTTTCCTGACATTACGACTTTTTAGAGGCCCCGGGGTAGGTTATGCCACAATGTACAAGTATGCACTGCTGTATACCACCCCAGCCTGCCCTGTGCCATACCAGCCTGCCCCATACCACCCCAGCCTGCCCTGTGCCACCCCAGCCTGCAGTGTAACACCCCAGCCTGCCCAGTGCCGTACCAGCCTGCCCCATACCACCCCAGCCTGCCCCGTACCACCCCAGTCTGCTGTAAACCAGGCTGCCGTGTACCACCCCAGCCTGCCCTGTGCTACCCCAGCCTGCTGTATACCACCCCAGCCTGCCCTGTGCCATACCAGCCTGCCCCATACCACCCCAGCCTGCCGTGTGTAACCCCAACCTGTCCTCTACCACCCCAGCCTGCACCATACCACCCAGCCTGCTGTGTAACACCCCAGTCTGCTGTGTACCACATCAGCCTGCTGTGTACCACATCAGCCTGCCCTGTGTCACCCCAACCTGCCCTATACCACCGAGCCTGCCCTGTGCCACCCCAACCTGCCCTTTCCCACCCTCATTTTTCTGTACCACCCCAACTTGCTCACTACCACCCAACCTGCCCTATGCCACCCTAACTTGCCCTATAACACCCCAACCTGCCCCATACTACCTTAACCTGCCATATACCACACAAACCTGTCACTATACCACACAAACCTGTCACTATACCACCCTATTCTACCCTAACCTGCCACTATACCGCCCTATACTATCATTTACAGGGGCTGGTTTGGAGTGCGCCCCGTGACTGTGCACTGCCTGCATGGTGCTAGGCAGCCTAGACAGGGGGGGGGGGGGTGATACCATGTTCTACCGCACCAGGTGACACCAACCCTAGTGATGCCACTGTATGGCGCAAAAAATTAAAACCTCAGAGATGATCAAATACCACCAAAAGAAAGCTCTATTTGTGTGGGGGAAAAAATGTTTACGTCAATTTTGTTTTAGAGCCATGCCGCACGATTGGCGCAATAGTCAGTTAAAGCGACGCAGTGCGGATTGCAAAAAGTGGCCTGGTCCTTTAGCTGTAAAATGGTCCAGGGCTTAAAGCGGGGGTTCGCCCTAAAATTCTAACATTACATTGAGCCGAGTTCTGCTAATGAAATTATGCTGACCTTTTTTATTTTCCTCCCATACATATCGTTTTATCCATAGTTTCACCGCGGCTTCCAGGTAGGTAATTCTGCGGGACTGGGCGTTCCTATTCACATGAAAATCGGTGCGCAGGCGCCGTATAGAGCCGACCCGACGTTCGGCTTCTTTGGGCAAGTCGTGACGCGCTGATTTTTTTTCCAAAAATAGGAATGCCCAGTCCTGCAGAATTACCTACTCGGAAGCCGCTGTGAAACTATGGATAAAAACGCTATGTATGGGAGGAAAATAAAAAAGGTCAGCATAATTTCATTAGCAGAAGTCGGCTCAATGTAATGTTAGAATTTTTTTTTTTAGGGCGAACCCCCGCTTTAACCACTTGCGGATCGCAGCATGTACATTTACGTCGGCAGAATGGCACATACAGGCACATTGGCGTACCTGTACGTCCCTGCCCATACGCGGGTCGGGGGTCTGATCGGGACCCCCCCCCGGTACATGCGGCGGTCTCCGTGGCTCTGGGAGCGATCCGGGATGAGGGGCGGCTATTCGTTTTTGTCCGCCCCCTCACGATCGCCCCCAGCCAATGCGCGCGCCCCCCCCCCCGCTCTGTACTTCCTCCTCCTGTGTAAACACAGGAAGGAGGAAGTGATGTGATCTCTCCCTCGGCGTTTTTTCAACCGCTGCTGAGGAGAGATCACATCTCACAGTAAGTTTGCACAACACTACACTGACACCAGGACACACAGGCAGACTTAACCCTTTGCGATCAGCCCCCCCCCCCCCCCCCCACTGTCAAAGAATGCAGTGATTATATGTATAATCACTGCAGTTAGTGTCGGTGTGACAGGCAGTTAGTGTTAGGTCCAGGGTAACCCCCGTACCCCCCTAATAAAGTTTAAACCCCTTGATCACCGCCCTAGTTAACCCTTTAACTCCCTATAGCCAGCATCACTAAGCGATAATTTTTCTGATCGCTGTATTAGTGTCGCTGTTCCCGCTAGGTAGCTAATTTTTTTTTTTATTGCGATTTTTTCTTACTAAAGACATGTGGCTAAATAAATTTTGGTCTAAATGTTTGACTAAAGATTATTATTTATTTGATTTTTCTTATAACAAAAAGTAAAAAAATATTGGATTTTTTTTTCCAAAAATGTCGCTCTATTTTTGTATACAGCGCAAAAAAAAAAAAAAACGCAGAGGCGATCAAATACCACCAAAAGAAAGCTTGATTTGTGGGAAGAAAAGGACACAAATTTTGTTTGGGACATCGCACGACCGCACAATTGTTCGTTAAAGCGACGCAGTGCCGAATCGCAAAAAGGAGCCTGGTCATTTACCTGCATTTTGGTCCGGGTCTTAAGTGGTTAACATTCCAATTGTAAATCTATATTGCATTAGTATTTCCCTATTTTTGGCCAGTTACATATAATGCCTGCTTTCTGCTTATATATATATTTTTTTAACCAAATGAGAATTTGATGTTTTGTAGACCATAGGTACCATGAAAAAAACTTTGCGGAAAATGAAAATATATTATAGTTGATAGGCAGCTGGGAAGCTGTAAAAAAGCGATGCAACTGCCCATTTTCAACACCTGTGTAGAAGTCGCATGGCAAGGCAAAATTCCATGTATTTCAATGGCCCCGTTCTAATTGGTACGACTCAAGTCGTAGCAACTCCAAAAAAAGGTTCTTGCACTACTTTGTTACAATTTTGGTGTGACTTGTTCGACACGGTTTCGCATTGTAAATCACGCGACTTTGGAAACAGAGCCTTAAAGAGAATTTCCATTGCACAAGCAATGTGACATTCCGTGCCTGAAATCCTCTGGGATGTGAGATGTTAGCCCAGGAGACTGCATGTGGCTGGCATCACGTCATTCTCACCTAGACGACGACATAGGGGAAACCCCAGTGCTCTTTACTTTAGAAAAAAAAAAAAAAGGAATGTGTAAAAAAAAAAAAGTAGAATAAAAAAAAGTTTGCAAATGTAGTATAGGAGGAAAAAGGAGTCAAATAAAATAACACAAAGCAGGTGTAATGTAGGGCTACATGTGGGAATCTTTGCTGTTCCGATGTTGCTGACACCATGGCTGATATACAAGGACATACCGGTACATACAAGCATAGTTAAGTATAATTGCTGACGCTGACAATAGATGATAAACCAGCATTTCCTTCTCAGACAGAAGTTTTCCCTCTCAGGTTTCCCAGCAGGCACGTGACTTTACAGAATATAGGCAACACGTTCTACAGGTATATCCATCGCTGACAACCAGCTTAGATCAGCGTTTGCAAGAAGCACTTGAATTTAAAGTTGAACTTGAAAGTTGAACTTCAGAAATATATTAACCACTTCCGGCCTTGGCCATTTGGCTGCCAAATGCCCGGGCCATTTTTTGCGATTCGCCACTGCGTCGCTATAACCGACAATTGCACTGTTGTGCGATGTGGCTCCCAAACAACATTGACGTCCTTTTTTCCCCCCACAAATAGAGCTTTCTTTTGGTGGTATTTGTTAACCTCTGTGTTTTTTATGTTTTGCGCTATAAACCAAAGAAGAGCGACCATTTTGAAAAAATTACTATTACTATATATATAAACTGAGAAAAACATTCGCTTTAAAAAATTAAAAATTATAGCAAAAAGTACTATATATATATATATATATATATATATATATATATATATATATATATATATATATATATATATATATATAGTACTTTTTGCTATAATTTTTTATTTATTTTTTAAAGCGATTGTTTTTCTCAGTTTAGGCCGATACTTATTCTACATATTTTTGGTAGAAAAATATATATATATATATATATATATATATATATATATATATATATATATATATATATATATATATATATATATATCACAATACACGTGCATTGATTGGTTTACGCAAAAGCTATAGTGTCTACAAAATAGGAGATAGTTTTATGGCATTTTTATTATTATTATTTTTTTTTACTAGTAATGGCGGAGATATGCAGTTTTGATCATGACTGCGACTTTATGGCAGACACATCGGACACATTTTTGGGACCATTGTTATTTACAGCCAACAGTGCTATAAAAATGCACTGATCACTGCCAGAGTCATTTTCCCAGTAAAGGGGTTAACCACTAGGGGACGAAGAAAGGGTTAAGTGTGTCCTAGGGAGTGATTCTAACTGTTAGGAGGAGGAGCTACCTGTGACACATCAGCGATCACTGGGAACAGCAGATCCCTGACATGTCAAATAGGCAGAACAGGGGAATGCCTTGTTTACAAAGGTATTCCCCTGTTCTACCTTTGCAGACTGCAATCGCGGGCCACCTGGGAACATGGAGTTTCCGGGACCCGCGGGCGCTCTCACGAGCCGCTAGGCGGCAAATTTAAAGGGACGTACAGGTACGCCCATTTGCCTGCCATTCTGTCGACGTATATCGGCGTGCAGCGGTCGGCAAGTGGTTAAAGACCCAGCTAAGTTCAATCCAATCATCCACACCCTATAATGGGCTGGCTGCTAGGGACACCACAATACAGTATCGTACAGTATCTCATACAGGGAGTACACCATTCACATTAATAAAAATGTTATTATATATTTTGATGTAACAACACTGAAGAAATTACACTTTGCTACAATATAAAGTAGTGAGTGTATAGCTTGTATAACAGTGTACATTTGCTGTCCCCGCAAAATAACTCAACACACAGCCATTAATGTCTAAACCACTGGCAACAAAACTGAGCACACCCCTAAGTGAAAATGTCCAAATTGGACCCAATTAGCCATTTTCCCTCCTCGATGTGACGTGACTCGTTTTACAAGGTCTCAGACATGAATGGGTTGCAGGTGTGTTAAATTTGGCGTTATTGCTCTCACTCTCTCATACTGGTAACTGGAAGATCAACATGGCACCTCATTGCCAAAGAATTCTGAGGATCTACAAAAAAATATTGTTGCTCTACATAAAGATAGCCTCGGCTATTAGAAGATCGCCAAGACCATACAGCAGTTTAAAAGGACAGGCTCCACTCACAACAGGCCTAGCCATGGTTGACCAAAGGAGTTGAGTGCACATGCTCAGCGTCATATCCAGAGGTTGTCTTTAGGAAATGGATGTATGAGCGCTGCCAGCATTGCTGCAGAGGTTGAAAGGGTGGGGTCAGCCTGTCAGTGCTCAGATCATACGCCGCATCAAAAAGATCTGGATGGCGGTCGTCCCAGAAGGAGACCTCTTCTAAAGATGATTCACAAGAAATCCAGCAAACAGTTTGCTGAAGACAAGCAGACTAAGGACAGGAATTACTGGAAACATGTCCTGTGGTCTGATGAGACCAAGATAAACTTATTTGGTGTCAGATGGTGACATGCGTGTGTGGCGGCAGCCAGGTGAGGAGGACAAAGACAAGTGAGTCTTGCCTACAGCCAAGCATGGTGGTGGGAGTGTCATGGTCTGGGGCTGCATGAGTGCTGCCGGCACCGGGGAGCTACAGTTCATTGAGGGAACCATGAATTCCAACATGTACTGTGACATACTGAAGGAGAGCATGATCCCCCTCCCTTTGGAGACTGGGCCGCAGGGCAGTATTCCAACAAGAGAACGACCCCAAAACATACCTCCAAGACGACCACTGCCTTGCTAAAGAAGCTGAGGATAAAAAGGGATGGACTGGCCAAGCATGTCTCCAGACCTATTGAGCATCTGTGGGGCATCCTCAAACGGAAGGTGAAGGAGCGCAAGGTCTCTAACATCCACCAGCTCTGTGATGTCATTATGGAATTCTGGAAGAGGACTCCAGTGACAACCTGTGAAGCTCTGGTGAACTCCATGCCCACGAGGGTTAAGGCAATGCTGGAAAATAATGGTGGCCACACAAAATATTGACGCTTTCAACCCAATTTGGACATTTTCACTTAGGGGGTACTCACTTTTGTTGCCAGCGGTTTAGACATTAATGGCTGTGTGTTGAGTTATTTTGGAGGGGACAGCAAATTTACACTGTTATACCAGCTGTACACTCACTACACAACATTGTAGCAAAATCTAATTTCTTCAGTGTTGTCACATGAAAAGAATAACATTTTTACAAAAATGTGAGGGGTGTACTGACTTTTGTGAGATACTGTAGAATTCACTACTACAGTGTTAGTATATCTCCTATTGATGACACTTGTTGCCTGAATTTGTTCCATATATGTACATTTAATGGACAAACTGACTAGCACAGGGGCTGTGGGTTTTAGATTGCATTAGCCGGTCACCGATTCCCTTTACTGTTGTGTAGCTTTACCAGAGTAGATCAGAGGTAACCTGACCCTTAACCACTTGCTTACTGGGCACATATACCCCCCTCCTGCCCAGGTGAAATTTCAGCTTCCGGCACTGCGTCGCTTTAACTGACAATTGCGCGGTCGTGCGACGTGGCTCCCAAACAAAATTGACATCCTTTTTTCCCCCCCAAGTTATTTGGTGGTATTTGATCACCTGTGCGGTTTTTATTTTTTGCGCTATAAACAAAAAAAAGCGTCAATTTTGAAAAAAAAATAACAATATTTTTTGATTGTTGCTATAATAAATATCCCAATTAAAAAAAAAAAAAAAAAAAAAACTTTTTTTTCTCAGTTTAGGGCGATGCATATTGGCGGACACATCGGACACTTTTGGTGCCATTCACATTTATACTGCGATCAGTGCTATAAATATGCACTAATTACTGTATAAATGTGACTGGCATTGAAGGGGTTAACACACTAGGGGGTGAGGAAGGGGTTAAATGTTTACATATGAGATCATCTCTCATTGGCCGCACAGATAGCATCGCAAACGACCACTCTGATTGGCCGTTCGCGGCGATCTGTGATTGGCTGTGTCCAAGGGACACGGCTAACAGAGTTTCCCCGCTGCACGCTCTGGAGCGCGCGGGGGAATGCGCTAGTGACAGACCGTCAATTGGATATTTAGATCCGCGCTGAAGCCGTCATTCGGCTATAGCGCGGATCTCAAGTAGTTAACCACTTAAGCTCCGGACCATTATGCAGCTAAAGGACCTTGCCCCTTTTTGCAATTCGGCACTGCGTTGCTTTGACAATTGCGCGGTCGTGCGACGTGGCTCCCAAACAAAATTGGCGTCCTTTTTTTCCCACAAATATCGCTTTTTGGTGGTATTTGATTTCCTCTGCGGTTTTTATTTTTTGCGCTATAAACAAAGATAGAGCGACAATTTTGAAAGAAAAAATATATTTTTTACTTTTTGCTATAATAAATATCCCCAACAAATATATATAAAAAAAAAAAAAAAAATGTCCTCAGTTTAGGCTGATACGTATTCTTCTACCCATTTTTGGTTTGGGCAAAATTTATAGCGTTTACAAAATAGGGGATAGTTTTACGGCATTTTTAATAATATTTTTTTTTTTACTACTAATGGCGGCGATCAGCGTTTTTTCTCATGACCGTGACCTTATGGCAGACACATCGGACAATTTTGACACATTTTTTGGGACCACTGTCATTTTCACAGCGAAAAGTGTAAAAAATGACCTATAGCAGGGAACAGACTATCAGTGACACTGTGAAGAACGGGGAAGATGTGTTTGCACACACCTCTCACCGTTCTTCAGCTCCAGTGACCAATCGCGGGACACCGGCGGCGGTCACAGAGCTTCGGACCGGGTTGCGGGCACTAAAGGGGACGTACCCTTACGTGATTGTGCCCAGCCGTGCAATTCTGCCAACTTTATATTGGCATTAGGCGGTCCTTAAGCGGTTAAGCAACATCTGGCCAACAACCGAACTCCTTTTGTCTGTAGTACCGGTTAACTACATTATCTCCCCAGTCGCAAACCATGGCTTCAGCTGATCTCAAACACGCCGTGGTCTAGTGATCCCTCCGGTGTGCAGTGCCTTTCTTTTTAATTCATGCAGTTAGTACTGTGGCTGGCATTCTCCTTTTCCTCCTAATGCCGCATAGACACGATCGTTTTTCATGTCATCCAAAAAAAAAAAAAACAGTTTTTCTTGACGTGATTCCTCTCAAGCCTGCCTTGCATACAAACGTTTGTGATAAAAAAAATGCTCTAGCAAAGTGCAGTGACGTACAACACGCACTATGGATGGGCAGAACGAGCGCTCCCATCTCATAACTTGGTTCTGTGCATGCACGTTTTTCCCCCCCTCGTTAAAGCGGACCTCCACTCTAAAGTGAACTTGAGCTGATCGTAACCCTCCCCCCTCCGGTGTCACATTTGACACCTTCCAGGGGGGAGGGGGGTGCAGATACCGGTCTAAAGACAGGTATTTGCACCCACTTCTGGCCCAGCATTCTTGGACAGAATACGGGCATGTCGTCACAACCCGTCGCCCCCCCCCCCCCCCCGTTGTGTGCTGGGAACACTTGGCTTCCAGCACACAGCGGGAGCCAATAGCGCGACTCGTTATTGCGCGGTAGGATTACTCGTCCTCTGCTGTGGACGGCGCAGGACTCCAGGACAGGTAAGTGTCCATGTATTAAAAGTCAGCAGCTGCAGTATTTGTAGCTGCTGGCTTTTAATATTTTTTTTTTGAGCGGAAATCCGCTTTAAAGCCTACACACAACCGTTTTTCACTACGTGAAAAACTACGGGAAAAAGACAGAGCAGGTTATAAATTTATAACTGGCATTTTTCTTGTCGAGAAAAATGCTTTGGAGCATACACACAACCGTTTTTAAACAACCAATTTAAAAAATGGCATTTTCTAATGAAAAAAAAATGGTCGTGTGTACACGGCATTAGAGTTTGGAAATATTAGGATAGCAGACAACTTTTTGTCAAACTTTTATTTTTTTTAATAAAATACATTCATAACTTACAAATATACATAACGTTTTTGTCTTGTTGTTGCACACGCAACACAAAATAAAATAGGACTGAAGAAGATTATCTTCCTTCTTTCTCTTCTTAACTGAAAAAGAATATGTAGAATAGCAGACAGTAAATATGTAACCCACTAAGCACAGCTGAGAAGTCATACATCGTATACATGCAATATAGATATATTCCCATACATACAATATTCCCCACATAGAACACGGTCATCAACCAGCCTATTGTAGTCTCCAGAATTATTTCTATACATATTTGCACGCTCGAAAAAATTTGCACATAGCGAAAAGTACAATACCTACTGTATATGTTCTGGCTTCAGTAAATTCAATTCTGATTGGCTGACAGCACATTTCATTATCAGCTTTGCTTCTACGACTGTTCACTGATAAAGCCTGTCTATGTCTTGTATTCACAAACATAAATGTAGCACCCCGTACGGAGCTGTTGGTTAGATTTGGGTCGGCCTGTTACCTCTATAGCTTCGATGTCTAGAGTGGTTATTTTACCAAACACGGCAAAACAAACTTGAAGTGAATAAGAAAAGATGGAGGAGAAGAGTAGCAGATTCATGACATGTGGAGGACTGATCCTAGTGACCTTCAGTGTTGCTCATCTTACTTTAAAAAAGTAATTAGTTACAGTTACAAATTACTTCTCCGAAAAAGTAATTGCGTTAGTGACTCAGTTACTACATTGAAAAAGTAATTAGTTACTCAGCAAAGTAACTGACTTTTTTTTTAATATTCTACAATGCTTTGTTGAGAAGCAGATGACGGGCGCTTGCCAGGGAGCAGTGAGTTAATACTCCAAGACAAAAGAATGCCAAATCCTCGAGAGAAGAAAACCGGAAACAAATGGTGATCTCGTGTATATCCCAGCCTAGGTGTATGCGTCCCACCATGTATGTGCAGCTAATAGGACTTAAAACCCTTATCCATCTGCTACATATTACATCCAAATTATAAGCTGGATTAAAATGTATGTTTATAATATACATTCCCTTGACGTTTACAGAGTCTGTAATTTAAAATCTTAGATTAGGCTTTATACGAATTTTCTATAGTTTATTGTTTATTATTTTATTTATCTTATATAAGCTTTATTAGATGCAAGGGATCTGGAATGGGGATGTCAGATTTTTCTTTGTTGTCTGATGAAGAGATGAAATCACTGACCAAAAAAACCTGCTGATTATTGGTCTGTATAGGTGTCCTGCACTTATGTTGACCACTAGATGTCGCTGTGTACACTGTGTTGTATAGGGAACGTTTGTTCTGTGGAACATTTTTTTCCGGCCATGATTCTAATGCGGAGTTCCACCCATATTCATATTCACAGCGCCGGCAGAAGCAATTACTCTGCTACCATCTAGTGGTGGTAGATGTAATTGCAGTAATGCCGCCCAAGTAATGGGAACTGCGTTACCGTGAGGGGAAAAGTAATCAGGTAGATTACTCGTTAACCTCAAAAGGGGCTGCGTTAGGTAACTGCGTTTATTTTAACTCGGTTACTTACAACACTGGTGACCTTTATGTAAACCCTACCCCTTCCCCAGAACCCACTTAACCCCACAACTACCAAAGATAACACGGACTATGTTGGAGAAAATTGGCCTTCCAACCTTCTTTATTTAACCAATAAAAATTTTAAATAACCATATAAAACCATATAAAACTATAACACTTGGTGGTCAAAAGACCACACCTCAAACCTGGACACTGGGACAAAGTTCTTCCCTAGGCCTCAGTCTCACAGCACCGACTCGGAGGCAGTATGACCGTCCACAGTGACCTACGAATTTTAACCCCTTCCTGGTTAACCCGCGTCAACCGGAAGGTACATAATAACTCCCATACCACGTATGGGTACAACCTTTCCTACCCCAACTTTAACCCTGTTCTAGTCTTTCCGACACCCAAAAAACCGCCACAGCTCACAAGAATAAAGCCTTATTCTTGAGAGCACCGCCACACACTCAAAGTCCTCTGTATGCCCTCCTGCAGGCCCAAGACCCATAAGACCATGTCGACATCATTAAGATGAACCCCATCTCTGCACAGATAACGCCATGTATCCACCTCTAGCTCCCTGTGGCGTACAACCAACCCACCGTTCCTAATAAAGAACCTCCCCACTTCATTATTGACTTTCACCCGGGCCTTATTGATCTTTTCTACCAACCAAGCCCACCTCCAATACGTTTTACCCACCATGTCTGACCATGACAGGATCATGCTAGGAAATAGAGCGTAACCTGAGGAAGTCATATTTCACATCTCTAAACAATTGATGCATTGTTCAGGCCCCCATGTCGTTGCCACCCGCGTGGATTACCAACACGTCTGGCGCTCTGTCCAGGCACGAAAACCGCAGCACTTCTGGCATGACCCCCCCGCTCGATACCATTCCCGGGACCCCAATCCATCTGACCTGAGCTTTATTTGCAGGTATGCCTAGTTGTCTCCCATTGGGCCGATCAGCCCGTCTGGCCCCCCAAAACATGTATGAGTGGCCCGGGATCCATACTAAGCCACTCTCACCACCTGAAAAACATCAACAGAAACACACAAACGTCAAGAACACGATTCACAAACGACCCTCTATTGATATACATTTTTTTTTTTTTTTTTTACGATCCCAAACCTCTAACGTACTTCCTGATGTCCCAAATTACACATGCAATAAGTGTGGGCGAATATACAACCAAAATCTATTGGCGTCCCACTGCCCGATCCGCTTCACTAACGAATGCGACGCATACTCCTTTGGATCAAACCCAATGTCCCACATCCAGTCGGGACAGGGAACCCCGTGTTGCTCTGCTGTTGGTGCCAACTCCCGGAACCTGTCCCACTGAAAACGAGACAAAGCGTCAGCCAAAGTGTTCTCGACCCCCGGAAGGTGTACAGCATACATGACTACATTCAAGTGCAAACATCTTAGCACCAGATGACGCAGCAAGCTCACAACCGTCGGGGACGCCGCCGACATGCGATTCACTACCTGTACTACCCCCAAGTTGTCGCAGTTGAAGCGCACTTTCAAATTTCTTCCCAAAGCTTGATCGCCAAAACTATCGGGAAGAGCTCAAGGAGTACCAGGTTCTTCAAGAACTCTGCCTCCTGCCACCTGTGAGGCCAAGCCTCCGCACTCCACTTACCTTGGCAAAACGCTCCATACCCAGTAGAACCCATGGCGTTCGTAAACAGCTCCAAGTCAAAGTTGCTCACAGGCCCCAACATCCACCGACCATTAAATGATCCCAGGAAGTCATGCCAGACCCTCAAATCAGCCTTTGCTCTCCCGTGAGACTCACAAAATGCTTGGGGTGTCGCTCCCGACAACCGCCGGCAAAACACCCTGCTCATTTGGATGATCCTACAGGCGAAGTTTAACTTACCCAAGAGGGACTGCATCGCGCGCAGGTTGATCTTCCGCAGCCCGATGGCACCCCTAACCTCCTCCTTCAACGCTGCCAGTTTCTCCTCCGGAAGCTGGCACTCCATCCTCATCGAATCTAACACGCTACCCAAGAAAACAATGGGAGGTAGTGGGGCCTTCCGTCTTTTCAGACGCCAACGGAACCCCGAAACGTTTGGCTACGTATTGCAGCGTGCCCAGCAACACGGAGCACCTGTTCGACCCAGGAGGGCCTACGCATAGAAAATCATCCAGGTAGTGGATGATGGAACTGAGCCCTGACGCATCGCGGATAACCCACTCTAAGAACGAGCTAAACGTCTCAAACAACGCGCAAGAGACGGAGCACCCATGGGAAAACAACAATCCACATAGTATGCCCCGTCCCAAGTGCAGCCCAAGAACCGGAAGGCCGACTCAACGTCAGCCTTAGCCATGAGGGCGCCGCGACCGCACATGCGTACCCAGGACACAGCCGCGTCAAAAGACTTGTACGAGACCGCACATTCCTCAGGCACGATGGCGTCATTTACCGAGCCGCCCTTCGGAAATGACAAGTGGTGTTTCAACCGGAATTTTCCCGGTTCCTTCTAGAGGACAACCCCCAGTGAAGAAACCACCAAGTCCCGAACCGGAGCCATAGGAAACGGCCCAGCCATACGTCCCATGCGCACTTCTTTGGCCAGCTTTTCCGACACCACCGAAGGATGTAATAAAGCAGACCTCAAGTTTTTCACTTCCGGGGGAACAACTGAAATAGAACAGGGGATTCTAAAGCCGTTAGCAAAGCCCTCCTCTAACAACTTTGCTGCCTGCCTTTCCGGATACCTATTGAGGAAGGGAAGCATCCTTTCCACCCGGACCGGAGTCGCTCCCCTTACCCGCAGCCTCTCCAAAACGGGTCCGGTTTCGCTTAAAGCACTTAGACAGGGCGTGGCTGCCACCACATCCCGAACAAGTGTGTTTGAAGCGGCACGACGTGCCGTACTTGCACGTGCCCTCATTGAATTGCCAGCAATAGCACCAGCGCTTGTCGGTCGGCTGTTCTGAGGCAGATGCACCTCCAACCCCCCCCCCCTGAAAAAACTGCTGCGGAGCCCACGCCGCCGTCATCAATGTCATCCACAGGCTGATGTACTTCTGGTTCCAGCGCAGGGTCGGCCTAAACGCCATCCGTTGACGGAACTGTTCAATCGTACTCCAACCACGCCGTCCCTCCATACGTTTGGTAAGCCAACCTAATAGCCTCCAAATAAATGAATAAACCCGAACAGTGTTCAGGAGCTTTCTCCCCCACTACGCAGGCCAGAATCGCAAACGCCTGCAACCAATTGGTGAACGTGCGGGGGATAAGGCGATACCGCCGTCTCTCCTCGTCTTCCTCGTCTTATTCAATTCCGGCTTACCCTTAGTAAAAAAGGGATTTTTAAATACAGCTTACCTGTAAAATCCTTTTCTTGGAGTACATCACTGGACACAGAGCGGCATATTCATTACTATATGGGTTATATGGAGTACCTTCAGGTGTGGACACTGGCAATCTCAAACAAACAGGAAGTCCCTCCCTATATAACCCCCTCCCCTAGAGGGAGTCCCTCAGTTTTGTAGCAAGCAGTATGCCTCCCAAAATGTTCCCAAAAAGAGGGGTGGGAGCTCTGTGTCCCGTGATGTACTCCAAGAAAAGGATTTTACAGGTAAGCTGTATTTAAAAATCCCTTTTTCTTTCTCGTACATCACGGGACACAGAGCGGCATATTCATTACTATATGGGATGTCCGAAAGCAATGCTTTAATGAGGGGAGGGAGACATCTTCCAAAGAAGGATTTAATTTAGAGGTATACTCAAATACTAGTAAATCCAACTTAAACGAGAAATGTAAATCTCAAATCAAATTAAGGGAGCCCCCTCAGATCCTGAGGAGCTTGAATCGCGGCCTGTAGTACTGACTGCCCAAAGGCTGTATCCGCATTCCTTCTTACGTCCATTTGATAAAATTTTGTAAACATGTGGACTGACGACCACGTTGCTGCCTTGCATATTCGAGCCATAGAGATCTGATGATGTGCTGCCCAGGAGGTGCCCATGGCCCTGGTAGAATGGGCCTTTGCCGACAAAGGAGGAGGCAACCTCTTCAAACCGCAGGCCTGAATGATTAATTGTTTAATCCATCTTGCGATGGTGGATCAAGCAGCTGCCTGACCCATCTTGGGCCCTTCCGGTAAAACCAACACCACATCTGTTTTCCGAACCTTCTCTGTAGCTTTAAGATAGGCCTTTATGGCCCTGACAATATCCAACGTATGCAGCAACCCCTCCTTTCTAGAGGTGGGTTTTGGAAGAAGGATGGAAGTACCACATCCTGGTTCAGGTGGAAACTGGATATAACCTTTGGTAGAAAGGAAGGATAAGGACGGAACCCCGCCCTATCCTTATGTAAAATGAGATATGGTTCCTTACAAGATAAGGCTGCCAATTCCGATACTCTCCTGGCCGAAACTATGGCGATCAGAAATACCGACTTTCTAGTCAGTAAAACCAAAGGTACCTCAGCCAACGGCTCAAGGGGTTGTTTCTGTAGAGTTGACAGAACAAGATTTAAGTCCCATGGACAAAGTGGTGATTTGACCGGAGGATTAACACGTAAGACTCCCTGTACGAAGATCTTAACCAGCGAGTGGGTGGCCAGCGGCCTCTGAAACCACACTGATAAGGCTGAAATCTGTCCTCAGATCGTGCTTAATGCCAGGCCTTTATCCACTCCTAGCTGGAGAAACTTAATACTCTATCAATGGTATACTTGCGGGAAAACCATCTCTTAGACTCACACCAGCCTACGTAGGCCCTCCAAACCCTGTAACAAATTACCCTGGAGGCCGGCTTTCTAGCCTTAATGAGGGTAGGGATTACCTGCCTAGACAGACCTCTACCCCTGAGAATTAGGGATTCAGCCGCCAGGCCGTCAAATTTCGACGCCGTAATGCAGGGTGGAGGATCGGGCCTTGTGAGAGTAGGTCTGGCCCTAGAGGAAGAGTCCAAGGGCCTCCCGCTGCCAATTTCAGGACTAGTGAGTACCATGCCCTCCGGTACCAAGCTGGGGCTACCAGGATAACCAGCCTGTGGTATGATCCTGCGCCGCAGGCGGGGTAGTAACTGCCGTGGGGGAAATGCATATAGAAGTTATGATTGATGCCAAGGGCAAACCAACACATCGGTTCCGCAGGCCATAGGGTCCCTCGTTCGAGACATGAACCTGTCTAGCTTCTTGTTGAATCCTGATGCCATGACCTCCACGTCTGGCACTCCCCACTTCTGGCAGATTGTCTGAAAAAACTTGTGGATGCAGAGACCACTCCCCCGGCGACAGGGTTTGGCGACTTAGGAAGTACGCCTGCAGGTTGTCCACCTCGGGAATGAATGTCGCCGATATGCAGGGTACATAAACCTCTGCCCACCGAAAAACCAAGCTCCTCTCACTCTGAGTGGCTTGACTCTTGGTTCCCCCTTGGTGGTTCACCTATATGCCACCGCTGTGGCCTTGTCTGAATGACTTCTCACCGAGGACCCCTGTAATCTGGATGTCTATGCCAGGAGGGCTAGCTGAGCCGCTCAGAACTCCCAGACCTTGATGGGCAGCTGCCTCTCTGCCTCTGCCCAAGTTCCTTGGCGAGTGAACTTGTTCAAGACCGCTCTCCAGCCTTCCAGACCACTGGGCAGAACCAAGCTGCTAGAATTGCTGCCTGTAGGACACGAGCGTGGAAGCGTGTGGTATTGCCTCGAACATGGCCATCGCATACATAGGCGAATAGTTGGCCACAGAACCAACTGATCAATCTCTTGGACCCCAGGGGCAGGAACATTCTGTCGGTCTAATCTCGGAGATATTCCGCTTTGTATTGAAATGCCCCCCGGTTTAGAGGCCTGTCCTTGCTACTACGATCCACCAAGGAAGCGAGTTGTTAAAGGTCGTCCAGTTTGACCGAGATCGCGCAGGAGGACCTTCGTGATACCCGGGGGCCGTGCCAGCCCGAAGGGGGGGCGCCACAAATGAAATTTGAGGTAAAAACAAAAATATTTGATGTGGCTGAAAGACCTGGAATGAAGGTAACCCTCCTTTATGTCTATAGGGATCCTTCTGGAGTGTGGTGGCTGCCCAAACGGATTTTAAACGCAGGACATTTAAACCTTTTAGGTCGGAACTTCCTTTGACTGGTTCTTGGGCTGGTAAATGCCCTGGTAGGGTACTTGCCCGCATTGCCTTCCTTGTGGAGGAAATTTTAGAAATTCTTGAGCCTGCGGCCAAGATGATCACCCCTTCTGTCGGGGACCGATGAGGCCTGTCCTTGCGATCCATTGTATTTATCCAGAGGACCATCTTTTTGAGGGCCAACCGGGGGGAGCTGCCCTTTTAAACGAAGGAACTTCCTTTGCAAAAGGGTACCTGCCAGTATTTATCAGTCTTTTACATGGGTCTTTTACATGCTCGGCCGCCCAGTTCTTCAACCAAAAGAGCCTTCTCATATGCACTAAAAATAGTGACAACGAGACGCCTGCTGGATGGAGTCTTTTTATAGCCTCTACCGCAAAGCACAGAGCTCTGGGAATATCCAATAACTCCTCTGCCTATCGGGCAGGGATGTCTAAGCATCTGTTTTGTCTGGTTCCTTAATGCCTGAAAAAAACTCCAATTGTAGCCACTGCTGGCTGTAGCCAGGGATGCTGGAAAGTGTCTCTAAACGTTTATCGACCGGGACCTTAAACATTTGTATGTTTCCCCTTAGGCCAGTTAATGATTTATTCACCCATGAGATGGCTGCGTCCACCGTTGGGAGCGCCCCCTTTCTTTAGAAAAATGTCTTTTCCATAGGGTAAATAACAGACAACCTTCCCGGTGGTCTCCCATCCAGGCACTAACCAGGCCCTACCCTGCTTAGCCTCCGAGATCAGACGAGACCGGGCGCTTTCCGGGAGATGCGGCCTCAAGGACCTCACGGGTAGTTGAAAAGCAGTGCCCGAACCGGGACCTGAACCCTGGACCCTCAGATCAAAAGTCCGATGCTCTACCAACTGAGCCATCCGGGCCCCTTTTAAAGAGCACTTGGTCAGGGGAAAGAGTGCCTGCAAGCACAAATATTTCCTGGCAGACGTGCATAAAGACTACCCTCTCGTCAGCTTTTAGGCGGCAGAAAAAATTCTGTCCGGTCGTCCCAATCCTGGAAAAACCAATTCCTCTAACAGAGGATGGGCCAGAAAAGCTGCGTTGCTTAAAGGCGTTTTTAAAAGAACCCAAAGAGGATACCGCAGGAACCTGAGGCTCTGGAAATGGCAAATTGAATGCCAAGCGGGCCATGTCTGTCAAAGACTGGACCCACAGACTCTCCGCCTGGGAGGCTGAAAACGATTCTACAGTGGTAGATCCTCTAGGTTCTGTCCCTTTTGGCGATGGGGATCTAGTCCGCTTCTTGCCAGAAAAAGAGTCAGCGATCATAGCTGTTAACCTCTTTTCTCTAGCCCCCCTAGGGTGACGGCTAGCATCTCCTCTGTGATAACACAGGGTTGGGCCGACCTGGGCCAGCCTCAGCACCAGACCCCCTTAATGGCTTATCCAGGGTGACCCCTATAGGAATAACCTGTGGGGAAAGTATTGGCATATTATCAGAACCAGAGGAGGAACCCCTTTGTCTTTGCCTTTTCTCTTTATTTTGTTTTTGTTTTTTATTTTATTTTTTGTTTTTTTGTTTTGTTCCTGAACCCTTGAAAGCCATAATACAAAACCGAAGGACTCCGCTTACAACAACAGACTGTTATAGCCAGGAGTACAAAAAAATAAGGTTTAGGGGACAATAGGATCACTAATGCCCCAAAACCGGTGGGGCTCAGTATGTTTTCTTTTATATATTATTCACCACATACAGCCCCACCCCCAACATGTTTGCCAGCATTCAACCTGTTGCCAAGGGGATTTTGGCTTAACAAAAAGTATTGGAGCTGACTCCAGTATGTAGTACCCCTTCTCGCCACCGGGAGTCACTGTGCTGCCAGCTCTACGTCCTCTCTCTCCAGCTCAGCTCTGAACTGAGCTAAGAACGCGCCTGCTGTGTATAACAGCAATTAAAGGCACGCCCACTCTACCCTGCAGTCACACTCCCCGCCCCCCCCCCCCCCCCCTCCCGAACGGCGCGAAAATTTTCTATATGCATGCGCGCGTGCACGCGCGCGCGACTGTCGGGGGAGGAGAGCCCAGGAGGAGACGCACTCTGGAGCCCAGGAATGCAGGTTGGAGGACGCATCAGGCGGCAGATTTGAATCCCGGCAAGGTAAGGCTAACACAGGCCCCTAAGGAGTCCCTTTAGCCTAGAGACAGATTTTTTTTTTTTTTAAAAGATCTTCAGCCAGCGAGCAGCAGGTAGCTAGCAAACATACATAGATAGGTAGGGGGATCAAGTTATGGGGGGAAACATTTCAGGGCATCCTGTCTATCAGACATAGTGACCATGGTGCCAATGCAGAGCATACTCAGGCTACCCCCCTTAAGATCTCCCCTGGAGAGCCTGCTGTCGAACCAAGTCCCGCAGGCTCCCCTCTTACCTGCTCCATGCCGCAGGACGTTTTGCAAAATGGTCCAATCTTCTCCCATCTCCGTGGGTAGCGTAGTAGACCTTCAGGCCCTGGGGTCCTATGAAGGTACCCACTGTCCTGGACCTATATAGCACCCTGGCAAACAGGAACTTATGGTCTTTACAAACTCCAAGTCCTGGGCCCAGGGTCCAGTCCTCCAAAGAGGAGCATTATAGGCAAAACCCCACGGTTTGGGGCCCGGGTACTGTCCACTTTGGCACTGAGGCTCCTTGGACAGATCCGGTTAGCCCGCCCTTAATCCCAAGGATGTGGAGCAAAGCTATTCCGTGACCAACACCTAAGACACTGGCGAAAAAACTGAGGGACTCCCTCTAGGGGAGGGGGTTATATAGGGAGGGACTTCCTGTTTGTTTGAGATTGCCAGTGTCCACACCTGAAGGTACTCCATATAACCCATATAGTAATGAATATGCCGCTCTGTGTCCCGTGATGTACGAGAAAGAAACTAAAATTTTCCCAGAGGAAGCAGAGTGAAAATTTCCATGTACTCCCCTTTCCAGATCTTTTCCCTAACCTCCGCTTTCAAATGAGCCCCAAGGGTAGCCTCGAAGCAGATATACAGCTCACTTTGAGCCTGACCGCCTCCTTGTCGCTCATTGCCTCAGGAACGCTCCCGGGCAAAGATGTCCCCGCTACCAACGTAGTCGATACCCCCGGCGTTGCTCCCGGCGCCGCACTTGAGGGGCCCTGGACCACCGTAGTCCAAGGACCCTCCTGCAGCCTGGTCGGGCCCCCCCCCCCCCCTGTGGGGACCATGCCACCACCGGGGAGGACATACCACCAGCGCCTGGATCGAACCTCCTGACCAGATCCCGTAACCCAGCCCACAAATCCTGCGACCCCTCAACAACCTATACCCCCCCCCCCCATGGCCGTACCCCCCAACACTTGAGCCTGATCGCTCCTGGGTGCCCCCCCCACATTAACCTGTACCAATAAATCTTCTAATAAACCACAAACTTAAGATGTATGATTGGACTTACCGGGCTGCCTTGGATCGGGTCCACACGCCACCGAGATGGAAACCACCGCTGGCTGATGTCATAGATCATCGCCACTCTGAATGAATGAATAAAAACTTATATAGCGCAGCACATGCGAACTTAATCGCTTCTGGGCGCTTGTTGTTCCCGTCTCCTTTGGTATCAAAAGAGATGAGTCTTGATCTTTCTCCTGAACGATTAGTGGTTCTCCTCCAACCGAATGCTAGTTGGTAAAGCATTCCATAGTATGGGACCTTGGTTGGACCGCGAATCTCCTTTCTCCTTTGGACTTGTAGTTGGCTTTCGTAGTTGGCTTTCGGTATCTGGAGGAGATTTTGATGGGTGGATCGCAAAACACGATTGGGATGATGAGCTTTTATTTTTTCGCATAGATAATGGGGGGGGGCATTCCCATGGATACATCTATGCGTTAGACAGAGTGCTTTAAAAGTGATTCTGTCTTTTACTGGTAACCAATGAAGGGATCTCGGTGAAGGTGAGATTGATTCCCAAGGTTTTTTCCCAGTCACAAGTCTAGCGGCCGTATTTTGAACGACTTGTAGACGAGCGATTTGGTACTTGGGGAGTCCGAGGTAAAGGGCATTTGCATAGTCCAATCTCGAGTTTACAATTGCTCCTACCACGACCGCTATGTCTTCCTTGGGAATAAAAGGAGTAAGTCTGTGTAGTAGGCGCAGCAGATGATGAGATCCGCTGACTACTGACCCTATTTGTGCGTCCATTGTCATGTAGGAGTCGAAGATGACCCCAAGACTTGACTTTGGCGCTAGGGGCGATGATTTTGCCCAGAATGGGCGGGGGGTCCAAGTTGTTGCAAGTTGTATGGCTTGGCGTGAAACAGGAGAAGTTCTGTTTACGCTCCGTTGAGTTTAAGATAACTCTTTGTCATCCAGTCCTCTATCAAAGAGAGGCATGTCTCTGGATTGAGGTGATGATTGAGGTGATGATTCTTTTTATTGCAAATGCGGAAATACAGTTGCGTGTCGTCTGCATATGAGTGGTAAAGCAGTTTTTGTCTGCTAATAATCTCAAAAAGAGGGCGAAGATAGATGTTGAATAACACCGGCGACAGGGGGGATCCTTGAGGGACTCCGCAAGATAATGTGCGTTTCTTAGAGTGAAAGGTCCCAACTTCACTATTTGCGATCGGTGATCTTTCCAAAAAAGAGGAGAACCAAGATAAATCGCCTTCTGCGACTCTGGCTACTTCAGTCAATAAAAGCTTGTGGTCTACTGTGTCGAAGGCTGCGCTTAGGTCCAACAGCACCAGAAGACAAGATTCTCCTTAGTCTGCGGCCTCGAGAGCGTCGTCCCATGCGGTTTCCGTCCCGTGTCCAGGCTGGAATCCCGATTGAAATGGATCAAGTAGGTTGTGGGTATCTAGATGCTGTTACAGCTGTTATACCACTACTTTTTCCATTACCTTTGAGAGTACAGTTCTCCCTCCGACCGTCCTGCACTCGCTGCCGGCGAAACATCCCTAGGTTGCACCCCAGTCCGGCGTGAACTGGTTGCCGAAGGCCTGTGTAGCGCTGCACTCCGACCCCTCTGTGCCGAAACACCAGACCCGCTTGCTACATCCACCGACGGACTCCGGGCTCTCCCCCTGGCCTGGGCACCAACTGTGCGACCACTTCCATCACGCCTCATTGCCCCCCCACTCCGCATCAAACTCCCATCCAACGCTGCCGGACCCCTGGCTGATTGGCCACTGATCTGCTGGCTGGACACATCTCGCCGGGCCGCAGGGCTGCTACGACCGTTCACCACAGCCCCGGCCGCGCTGTCAGGGCATCTTCGTCGGGCGGGAGGAGAGGTTCCAAGTGACCCAGTTCCCCCCCCCCCCAACCGCAGCACTCCTTCCACAACGCGGATTCCTCCCGGCCCCCCCGCAGGGCCAGGCTGTGAACTCTGCGGAGAAGGAGCCGGCGGGTCTCCTAGACAGCCGATCAGCTCCTGGGGGTAGATCAGGGCTGTACCGCTCCAGTGGCCTGGACCGCCAGTGTCGGCCTAAACTGAGGAAAAAAATGGTTTTATATTTTTTTGGGGGATATTATAGCAAAATGTAAAAAATATTGCATTTTTTTCAAAATAGTCGCTCTATTTTTGTTTATAGCGCAAAAAATAAAAAACCGCAGAGATGATCAAATACCACCAAAAGAAAGCTCTATTTGTGGGAAAAAAGGACGCCAATTTTGTTTGGGAGCCACATCGCACGACTGCGCAATTGTCAGTTAAAGCGACGCAGTGCTGATTCACAAAAAGTGCTCTGGTCATTGGGCAGCAATATGGTCCAGGGGTTAAGTGGTTAAAAAATAAAAATAAAATAAAACGCTGGTTACATTATTACAGTGTTTCCCCGAAAATAAGAAGAAGGGGCAACAGATGTCAGCTGGGAGGAGAGAAGAGGATCTCTGGTGGGTCAGCGATGGGTGTAAACATGAGACGTTCAATACAGCAACAATCGGAGACACTAATCCGTTTTGTAAAACTGTGGCAAAGGATTTTTAATGAAATTGACTAGGGCTTATTTTCGGGGTAGGTCTTATATTGCAGCCCACCCTGATAATGGGAGCCGGGAGAGTGAAGCCGTGGCATGCAGGGGACAGAGACTGATGTGCTCTGTTCACCATCATATTACTTCTCCACATGTGTGTGCCGTGTCCTCTTGTGCCCTTTTCATCTCTCCACAGGTCAGGGCAGCACTGTGTTGTGAGGGGGTGAGGAGGACACTATCATGTCCGCAGCCTCTGTCCACCTCCTGTACTATGTCCGCAGCCTCTGTCCACCTCCTGTACTATGTCCGCAGCCTCTGTCCACCTCCTGTACTATGTCCGCAGCCTCTGTCCACCTCCTGTACTATGTCCGCAGCCTCTGTCCACCTCCTGTACTATGTCCGCAGCCTCTGTCCACTCTGAGCTGGCTAGGTTATAGTAACCTGACCTTCATTTCAATGGACAAATGTGTTTTTTTAACTTTTGTTTAACCACTTAAGACCCGGACCAAAATGCAGGTAAATGACTTTGCCCCTTTTTGCGATTCGGCACTGCGTCGCTTTAACTGACAATTGCGCGGTCGTGCGACGTGGCTTTCAAACAAAATTTGCGTCCTTTTCTTCCCACAAATAGAGCTTTCTTTTGGCGGTATTTGATCGCCTCTGTGATTTTTAGATTACAAAAATAAGAGCGACAATTTTGAAAAAAATGCAACGTTTTTTAATTTTTGCTAGACTAAATATCCCCCAAAAAATATATATAAAAAAATGTTTTTCCTCAGTTCAGGCCGATACGTATTCTACAATTTTTTTTTTTTTTTTTTATGAAAAAAATCGCAATAAGCGTTTTTATTGATTGGTTTGCGCAAAAGTTATAGAAGTTTACAAAATAGGGGGTAGTTTTAATGGCTTTTTTATTAATAATTTTTTTTTACTAGTAATGGCGGCAATCAGCGCTTTTTTTTTCAGTACTGCGACATTATGGCGGACACTTCGGACACATTTTTGGGACCATTGGCATTTTTTTAGCGATCAATGCTATAAAAATGCATTGCATTACTATAAAAATGCAATTGGCAGTGAAGGGGTTAACACTAGGGGGCAGGGAAGGGGTTAAGTATGTTCCTGGGTGTGTTCTAACTGTATGGGGGGGTGGACTCACTAGGGAAAAAAATCACTGATCTTCTGTTCATACATTGTATGAACAGAAGATCAGCATTTTCCTCGCTCTGTACTAAGCAATCGCGTGTGCCCGGCGGCGATCGTGCAGCCCCTAGTGGCCACTTTAGAGCCGACGTAGAGCTATGGGCTCTCGCCCAGGAGAGCCGGCCTGCCGCAGGAGGAAGACGGCGGCAGGTCAGCAAGCAGTTAAGGAGGCCTGCCACTGCCAATCCAGATTGGGGATTCGTCAGGGCTCCGTCAGGGCTCCTCAAACCACCCAGGTGGCTCCACCTCTCCTCCCTCCTCTCTTTATGGAAAGCACTAGAAGCCTCTGGAAAGAAATGGGAGGTCCCGATGAAACCCCCCTGCGAGTCACCTAGCCCTACCCTGAGCTACGCCCAGCCCAGAATGAAAACAAACAGGCCTAGCAACCAGCCAGACATGCTTAAATTTACCTATGCTACTAGAGAGTACTACACGCAGATGTGGTCAAACAAAGCAAAAAACAATAAGTGCACATCTGTATATTCTTGATTAATACCCCCAACTTGTATCATATCAACTACAAAAATGGCCAAAAAAAGTTTGCACTCTGTAGCAGTCAAGTGACAGTGAAAAGAGAAGTTTTGAGAGGGAATTCTCTAATTATTTCTTACCCTGTTGTGGGCCATGTTGGATTTCTAAGTCTATTCCTCACTAACCGAAGGCCTTCCAGGTGTTCCGCTATGAAAATATAAATTAAATTAAAACATAGATTATTACATTAAACCAGCCATGAGAGAATTATGAAGGTTGCTATTGCCGAAATCCTCTATATAAAAAAAAAAAACTCCCCCCATAACACAGCGATAACATCCAGTCTGTCTGGTCTTTAATTCCACTCACTCCCTATCCTGTGATCCCACCACAGAGAGATTTCCTGTTTTGTAAAACCCACTGGGGGGGGGGGGGAGAATTCCCCTCACTTCCTGACCCTGTGACCCCACTTTGTGTTTCTGTGACACCAATGAAAGGAGTCTTCCCATCAATTCCTGTCCCTTCGATACCACTGGTGGGCCCAGGAACAGCCATAAAAATATTTGTCAGAGGTTTAACCCCTTTCTTGCTGTACTATAAATGTGTTCTTGTCTGCAGTCTCTGGCCATCTCCTGTAGTACGTCTGCAGTATCTGGCCATCAACTGTAGTACGTCTGCAGTCTCTGGCCATCAACTGTAGTACGTCTGCAGTCTCTGGCCATCAACTGTAGTACGTCTGCAGTCTCTGGCCATCAACTGTAGTACGTCCGCCACACTGGTGACCTAAGTAGCAATGGTCCATAGGGCATTGTGTCTTGGCAGGGTACCAGATAGTCTGAGTGGGAGCACCTCAAAAGGAAGGCCCAGTACTCCCCACAACAGGCCCAGGATGTGAGAGCCAACATCAGGGCTCTGCACTCAGTACATACAGAGACCAAGATATCTGTGCTGCATTGGATCAATGCAATACAAGTATCTCCTGTGACTTGGGTCGCTTTGACCCTTGGGTAGTACCGTTTCACTGTACAGGCAAACCAGCGAGGCAATATGAAAAATCCCTCACTTAAATCGCCCCTTAATCACCCCTCACTAAATGCTGAAAAATAACTTATGCCGCGTACACGACCGTTTTTCGGGTTGTAAAAAATGAAAGGTCATTAAAAACGATCGTGTTTGGGCTCCAGAGCATTTTTCACGATGTAAAAAATGGGCATTAAAAATTTCAAACATGCTCTAATTTCACGTTGTTTCGAACGTTAAAGTTTTTAACGTCGTAAAAAATGGGCGTGTGTGGGCTTTAACAGGGTGAAAAAAAACGCGCATGCTCAGAAGTTATGAGACGGGAGCGCTCGTTCTAGTAAAACTAGCGTTAGTAATGGAGATGGCACATTCATCATGCGGTAACACAGACTGAAAAGCGTGAATCGTCTTTTACTAACAAGAAATCACCAAAAGCAGCCCCAAGGGTGGCGCTATTCGAATAGAACTTCCCCTTTTTAGTGCCGTCGTACGTGTTTTACGTCAACGTGCTTTGCTAGAGCATTTTTTTTTTCACGGTCGTGTGTAGACCATTAGAAACTACATTTTTTTACAACCCGAAAAACAGTCGTGTACGCGGCATTATACCCAAATTTTGGAAGAAACCTGCAATCCCTACGATCCAGCAATGGATGCAGGTAGTAGATCCTATTTACTTTATGGAAGACCTTACACATGATCTCAGAAACCGATCATCCATCTCCAATAAAATATGGGCTTGCTGGTTCGCCTTTAAATTCACTACTTCCCTTGTTCCATTGATGTAATGTTTTTTTTATTTTTTTTTATTGAAAAGAGCAATAGAAAGTATTAAACAAAAAAAATACAGAGACCAAGGTTTCTGTGATCCCAGTGTGGCACACCGCCAGGCCCCCTTCGGGGCATGACACAAAGTCCAGAGAAACATCTCGGATATCAGGTGATAAAAAAAGGGGAGCGTGTCACCCGAGCTACAGGTTGTTATAAAATGTTCTACTGGAGGGGTGGGTGCAAGTAGCTGGTCTTGCCTAGGGCACAAAATAGCCTAGTACCAACCCTGAAAAGAAGATCCGAGACCTGCATGTGTGTTGGTGACTCAAAGTATTGAAGGGGTTCAGCATATCAATCAGGTAAATAACATCTTCAGAAAGATCAGCAGCCTTCATTTTTATTTCTCCTGACAGATATACAGTATATAAGTTAAACTAAAGGGGTTGTAAAGGTAAAAAAAAAAATAATAATAATGTTTTCCCTAAATAGCTTCCTTTACCTTAGTGCAGTCCTCCTTCACTTACCTCATCCTTCCATTTTGCTTTTAAATGTCCTTATTTCTTCTGAGAAATCCTTACTTCCTGTTCTTCTGTCTGTAACTCCACACAGTAATGCAAGGCTTTCTCCCTGGTGTGGAGTGTTGTGCTCGCCCCCTCCCTTGGACTACAGAGAGTCAGGATGCCCACTAACACACAGCTACTTTCTCTATCTGCAACAGAGAGCGTCCCGACTCTCCTGTTGTCCAAGGGAGGGGGCGAGCACAACACTTCACACCAGGGAGAAAGCCTCACATTACTGTGTGTAGTTACAGACAGAAGAACAGGAAGTGAGGATTTCTCAGACGAAATGAGGACATTTAAAAGCAAAATGGAAGGGTGAGGTAAGTGAAGGAGGACTGCACTAAGGTAAAGGAAGCTATTTAGGAATTTATTTTTTTACCATTACAAACCCTTTAAGTTTTTATCCGATGTAGGAATCGGCTTTGTTAAAGGCACAGTACACTTTATGAGTGAAGGGTTAATGCAAACAAGGGGCCCCTCCATATTATATTGCACTGCGCCTTTTTGCAAAATCCAGGGGGGAACGTGATTGGCATAACTATAGGTCTCTTCTGGCACTGCCGAAGCTCGCCCAATATTGTTTACCACCGCTTGCTCCTTCTGAGAATCATGGCAGAGCATTTCTCGATTTCGAAAGTTGCACATGGGCAGTATGCATTCTCTTTCCTTACCCCAGCAACGCTGTGCCGCTGGCATGTGCCAGGGACAGAAAATGCGTACACACTGGTTTTGAATTAGAGATTCACACTGCAGTGCAGCAGAGAATAAGCATCTAAGCAAGTTGTGGGCAACTAGAATTTAATAGAGGGTGGTGGTCAGTGCAGTGTGGCTTTGATGTTTAGAGAGGTACAAAAATGGCCTACACCTACTGTATAACACTGGCGGCAATTGATGGGGCACACTGGCGGCAATTGATGGGGCACACTGGCGGCAATTGATGGGGCACACTGGCGGCAATTGATGGGGCACACTGGCGGCAATTGATGGGGCACACTGGCGGCAATTGATGGGGCACACTGGCGGCAATTGATGGGGCACACTGGCGGCAATTTACAGGTATAGTGGCTGCGTTTGATGGGTACAGTGACTGTGCTTTTGTTTTTTTTTCCCAGTTTATATGCACCCCAACCCCCCACAAAAAAATTGGAGCACCAGCCGCCACTGTCTACAGGTGCCCATTACCTGCATAGACCATTTGTTGGAAAAGGGCAAACTAACCCTTTAAAATTGTATTGATGAAAATCTATTTACAAATAAGGAATTGTACAACTTGGTCCTGTGCATGTTAGGAGTGTTCACCTCACCTTTTTGGTATCTGGTGGATGTTGGACACAACTAAGTGCGAAAAGAAATTCCCAACAGGGAGGGAGAAGTGATAAAAGGAACGTATTTTAGGAAAAAGTTGGGAGCACTGTTGGGTTTAAATATTGTCTGAGTGCCCTTTAGGAGAGATTTCCCCATATACCAGCTCCAGGCAATAAATATCAAATAAAAACAAAGAGGGATGTGTGTAAAAACGCTTTGCATAGTTGTTCGTCCGTCAAAATTGGAAAAAAGGTGAGTACCCTGCGCTGCCGGTAATAGTTGAATGGTAGCTGCTAACACGGCTCGTATGAGAAAAGCAGAGGAATCAATTAGGTGGAAAGTGTGTAGCGCTTGGAATGACTGTCTCTGATGACAGTCAAAACACAAAGAAATAATGAATGGATTGTGTAACAAAAATAATAAAAGAGTCCCTTAGTTGCCCAGGAACAAACACTGTGGCCCAGATTCACAGAGCGATTACGCCTGCGCAACAGGAGATGCGCGTGCGTAAGTCTAAATGTGCGCGTGCGTTTCGATGCACGGCATCCCCGAAAGGAGATACGCAAGAAATCTACTTTTTTTTTGTCCAGCGTAATTTCGTTAGACAGGCGCATCCGTCCGCGCAAAACTGCGCTAGACAGACCATTGATTTGCTAGTCAAATATGCTAATGAGGGACTTACGAGGATCCACAAAAGAACGTTGGGGCAGCGCAGGCTACACAGTGTGCGCAACAGCAAAATGTCCTGTCTAAAATTAGACCATATAAAAGCTGGTCTAAAAAGAGAAAAAACGTCTACATGTTAGATAAAGCAACACTGTTAGTGAGGAGCTCAGCAGTCACACGTGTTGCACAACAATCTGTATGCAAACATGCCAGGGGCATCGTCGCGCATAGCTATACTACTGACTTTAGATGAGCAAAGAAGGAGGAGGGCACGGAGGATGGCACGGGAGAGGATATACCGCACACGCATAGACCTCTTTGGCATGAGTGATTCTGAGGTGTATCGCATCTTCAGATTCACCCCTCATGCCATCATGGAATTAACCACAACCTTGCAGGAGGACATCACCAGCCCAACACACCGCTCACATGCAGTGCAGCCACTGGTCAAGGTCATGGCAACACTCCATGTCCTTGCCAGTGGCTCTTTTCAAAGAACAAGTGGAGTGGTGGCTGGGATGTCACAATCCTCCATGAGCAGATGTGTGCACCAGGTTGTCCCAGCAATCCTCAGACGCATGGCCAACCAAATCATCAAACCAACCACTGAGGACCTGCGGCTGAAGGCAATAACAGATTTCTACAGAATTGCCAGATTCCCACGCACCGTGGGGGCCATTGATTGCACACATGTGGCACTCCAGCCCCCCCATGAGACAGAGCACATGTACCGCAATCGGAAGCATTGGCATTCCATCAACATACAGGTGATAGTCGATGCCCAAGGCCTCATATGGCACGTCCGTGCCAAACACCCAGGGTCCAGCCATGACAGCTACATATACAATCAAAGCCACATCCGAATGGAATTCGATCAGAACGTGTATGGGGCAACCTGGCTGGTTGGTGAGTGACATGGGTGGCAGGCATGACTGTACCCCCCCATGATGCACACATCACAAGGGGCACATGCATGACTAACATCCTCCTGTCTTTTCCCTTACAGGTGACTCTGCATATGCACTGGGACCCCATCTCATGACTCCTATCCGGAACCCCCAAACCCCAGGAGAGGAAAGAAACAATCAAGCACATGCCCAAAACACGTGCAGTGGTGGAGCGCACCTTTGGCCTCCTGAAGTCACGTTTCCGATGCCTGGATAAGTCTGGGGGGACCCTGTTGTATTCGCTAAACTTTGTGTGCCATATCATCGGTGCCTGTTGCCTGCTGCACAACTTTGCAGTGAGAAAGAGCCTGCAGATTGACCTACGTGATGACCTGACCCCTGAACCAGACAATCCCCCCCTAACCGAGGGTCCCCCGTCTTCTGAGGGAAGAGCAGCCAGGAGACAGCCCACATTAGGCATCTTTGCACGTTAAACACACACATTAATCATGGCACAATGAAAATGCACACCACTGTGGTCCCTAGCACACACACCCCACATCCTCATCAAATTGGATTGGCACCAGTCCACCATGCAGGACTTGTGAGCAGCAACGCCACGCCAAGGCTCCAATTATGTCACTGAACATTCATACACCATTCACACGGACCTGGGGATCACTTCTCCTTGGTCCTGGGGAACCCTTCACCAAAATTGTGGGTAACACCCCTTTTCCGGCAGGAATGTCACCCCCACATTCAAACAGCATTCACAACCCCAAAAAAAAAATGACCAGCAAAATCAAAAAATTTCCAGCAAAAAAAAAAAAAAAAAAGGGGGAAAAAAAAAATGAGTGCCCTTGACGCGAGCCACGCCTGGGGCGCCCCCGGCCACGGCTCCTCAGGGGAGACTCATGGGGGAGGGGGAAAACCGGGGAAGGTGGAGAAGCCCCTGATCTCTGCCCACCTGGTGGCCTGCCCTCCAAGGCCACGGCTATTCTGTCCAGGGCACCACCTAGTGTTGCCGTGTTGGCCTGGATAGCCTGGGTGAGGGCCCTCACATCCTGCCCAATGCCTGCTAATGTAGTCTGCAGGTCGTTAAGGCAGTTTGTGAAAGCCCGGGAGTGGCAGTCCAGGTTCCCCAGCGTATCCTTGATGGAGGACAGGCTATCCTCCATCTGCACCAATGTCTGGCTGACCTGTCCCAGATGGCGGGTCTGGAGGAACTGGTCCCTTCTCAGAGTGGCGGGCAGGAGATCGGCCACCCCCCTGGTCTTCTGGGTCGCCTTCCTGCCTCCAACTGATGCTTGTGGCCGGGGAGAAGGGGAGGCCCTTGGGAGAGGAGCCATGTTGGGGGAGGAGGGGGGGCTCCCCCTTAGGGAGGGCTGGCTGCTGCCAGCCAGAGGGGAAGAGTCCTCCAAAAGTCCAGTGCCTGACATGGACTCCTCCTCATCAAACACCTCCTCCTCAACCTCCTACTCCCCTGCGGACTCCGGCCTTGTCGGGGGGGCCTCATTAGGCTGCTGTCCTGGGGATGGTGCGGTCAGGCCAGATGGCCCTGCACCCTCCTGCACATCTGTGGATGACACAAAACATTCACAGGTTGGAGGATCCACACACTTGCCACATATTCCCCTTCACCCCCTCCCCTTTCACCCCCTCCCCCACACATGCTACACACCTGATATCAAAAAATAAAATAAAATTACCTGGCACCACGGGCTCCGGACTTGAGTCAAAGCCGGGCAGGCCCTCCACTTCATGCCGATGAAAGGTCAAGGCCACCGCACGCTCCTCCGCTGTCAGCCTAACACGGCATTGTGGGCCCCCTCCTGTGCCCCTGGCATGGGCAAGCATTTTGGCCAGCTTCTTTTTGACCAGATGCTGGAGGTCATTAATCTTTTTATCAATCCCAGATCGGTTCCGTGTCTCCCCATCCCCCGCTGAATTCACCTGCTCAGTGATGAGGTCCAAAATCTCCCTCCTCCTGGCCGGGGTGGTGTTGGCACTGTCCGGGCCGTGGAGGAAACGCCCATAATCGCTAATGGCCCGGGCAAGAACTCGTTTCTCCCCCAAAGTGAAATTTAGTTTTCTCTTTCTCTCTGTCATACTGAAAAAAAAAAAAAAAAAAAAACACTCCCAGTCAACAAAAATCAGTCACAAAAACAAGCACAACCAATCAAGAACACACACACAGAGAAAACTAACACCCAAAAAAAAAAAAAAAAAAAAAAATCACACAAGCACTCAACAAAAATCAGTCACAAAAACAAACAGCAACAATTAAGCAAGAAAACAAACAACCAAAAATATATCAAACAAACAGTCTCTCAAACACTTATCAAAAAACACTTTCAAAGATCTACTAACAAACACTTGATCACACAGTACACTAATCTGACAAATACAAAACACAACGCAACTAACAACGGGACAAAGGCACTTTGTTAAATGGGAAGGGACAAAGGGATATACTTTTGCAATGGAAGTGCGTTTGTGTCGGTCTATTTATGCTGTCTGCGTAGTCCTTAGTCCATTTCCAATTTCACTGATTGCGCCGTTCCCGAGTTGTGAGCATGCGCACAGCGGTGCTGACCATGGTCTCCTTCAAGCGCGCATGCGCGAGCCGGCCGGCCCTTCATTTGCATGGGGTCACGGCTCATTTCAATGTAACACGCCCACGTCCTTCCCAATTTGGATTACTCTGCCTTACGCCTCTGAAATAACGTTAGGCATGCGCAATTTTGTGCGTAAAAGCTACGAGAATATGGTGATTACGCCGCTACATTGCGCAAGTCTAACGTAAAGGCGGTGCGCTACGCCGGTCCAATAATGCGCAGATGTACCTGAATCTGGCCCTGTGTTGCTAGTGCGTGATAATTAATAGATCATTAGCACATTGTTTAATGACAAGACATAATATAATCAACTGCTGTTGAATGCAATAATAATTCACATATATCTTGAAAACAAACAAAAATAAAAGAATTGTGGTGAATCTTTTCCCTTGGGAAACATAAAAATGTTCTACTGGCACGTGAATGCCGAGTGTACTGTTAACCCATAAGATGATGATGAATCATAAACTGATATAATTAGATGTTATTGGAAAAAAGTCCTCATTTATCACAATAACAGTCAATCAAGTGGATTGGTGAATGGATGAAATAAGTGACTTCTCCAATGTGGTGTTCCCACCACCGAAAGCAATGCAGGCTTACCGGAACCAAATGACTTAAGGTGACGTACGCCACCGAAAATCAGGAAAGGCTTGTAATAGCTGATGTCAAATAGGCTCCTTGACAGGGCGATACTTTAGCCGGTCATCAAAACCTCCGTGGGATAGGTGAATGGAGACCAACTGGGAGTTACGTTGAAAGTGCGATCCCCAAATGGATGTTCTCACAAGAAGTCAATGTTATAAAAGATAAGAGAAAGAAGTGGCCACATAGCGTAATCCCGTTATGTGGAAAAATATAAAATATTTATTTGCAGCTGTCAAACTTACATTTGGCTGAATATAAAACGCTTGTATAGAAGTAGGGCAGCAGTGGAGTACTTCCCAACGCGTTTCGTGATCAAAGCACTTCATCTGGGGTGTCTCTCCACTGTAGCCCACTCCAATTTTTATAAAATCAATAAATTACAGCCCAATCAGTGAAGATCTGACTCACCATGCACCTGCAGCAATGAGAAACAGCACTTCCGCCTATCCAAGATGGCGCCGCGGCTTGCAATTCAAGCCTCAGTATGAGATAGACCAAGACTCATTGGCATAGGCAGGAAATAAACAGCACATTATGGGAAATGCTGTAGCAAAAAGAGAGATCATCTTTTTTTTGGTTTGGTTGGTATAGGGCATGGTTCGTGAATATAGGGCTGTGAAAAACATCTATAAGTATGTATTCAAATAAAAATACGGAATGAGAACTATGGGACAATAGGAGGCGTTCATTGTGGCCGGTTCTTGTAACCAGTGAGTGTTGTAGCCAATAGCAGCTGAGGCGCGTGTGTGTTAACCGCGCCTCACTGTGGGTGTGTCACGCTGTACCACGTTAGGGGGACCGTGATTGGACAAAGTCGGCGCATGCGCACATACGGCGACTGCGCTATGGGACGCATATGCGTTGCAGCGGGGTAAACAAACGTCACACGCATTGGTCAAAAGAACGGCCATGATTGGCCGGACTCGGCGCATGCGCACCTGTGCCGACCGCACTGTGGAACGCACGTGCGTTCCAGCTGGTTAAACAGGCGTCACACCTATTGGTCTATAGTTTAGACGTATATAACCAACCAAGCCTCGCTAGCAAAGCGTGCTTGCGTTCCAAATGAAGCCAAAATAAATGTAATGAAAATAAATAAAAAAGGACTGATTAGATCCTCTAGGAAAAATATGAAAATTAAAAATTCTGTCAAAAGCGCATATGTGCATACACCGCTAAGACAGTACTCTAATAAGAGTATAAAATGTGATCTATGCATATACTGTAACTGCCACGATGCATATTCCCTCATTGTTGAAATAATATGCGCGATTAGGTCACTCACATGAGCATGTGGCAATCTCAAAAGAGTGAAGTTGCAATATATTAAAAAATATTTAAAATGGCAGTATATATAAATGCCCACATGTATATAAAAAAAAACAGTTAAAAATGTATTTGTTATTATTAATAATGGTGATGTGCTTTCGTTGCCAATTGGAAACCACTGCTTCACGTGTCTTGTGAATCAGATCTCCACGTACATTATCATATAGAATATGCATAACTGTGAAAAATGATCACAACATGTATTACGAAATAAAGGCATTGCGTATTACAACATATATACAATGTAAAATAATGCAAAAGCTACTAAAGACCCAAAATGTAAAGTGTATAATAAATGACATATTGATGAAAGTGTTGATATCCCATTCAACATTCATTCCTAATGGGATACAAGTCTGGAGTTCGTATATCCAGAAAGTTCCAAGGCGAGATACCCTACGAGTCATGGCTCCGCCTCTCCAGGGGGGGGGTATATTTGTCCATAACAACAAACTGAGTACCCTTGGGATTCCTGTGATGGTGCTGCTTGTAGTGTCGTGGTACAGGATGTTTCGTGTCCCCACCTATTATAAGTGCAATATGCTCACTGACCCTGATGGAAAAAGTATGAATAGTACGACCGACATATTGCATACCGCAAGGACACGCAAGTAAGTATACGATATATTTAGTCGCACAGGTGCAAAAAGTTTTAATTTTATATTGCTTCTTAGTGACTGAAGATGAAAATTCAGAAATTTTGCGTGTGACTAAGGCATTATGTTGGCACACTTTGCATTTCCTGCAAGGATAAAAACCAACTAGATCGTGAAAAAAAGAACACTCGGCATTCACGTGCCAGTAGCACATTTTATGTTTCCCAAGGGAAAAGATTCACCACAATTCTTTTATTTTTGTTTGTTTTCAAGATATATGTGAATTATTGCATTCAACAGCAGTTGATTATATTATGTCTTGTCATTAATTAATAGATCATTAGCACATTGTGTTGCTAGTGTGTGATAAACAGTGTTTGTTCCTGGGCAACTAAGGGACTCTTATTTTTGTTACACAATCCATTCATTATTTCTTTGTGTTTTGACTGTCATCAGAGACAGTCATTCTAAGCGCTACACACTTTCCACCCAATTGATTCCTCTGCTTTTCTCATACGAGCCGTGTTAGCAGCTACCATTCAACCATTACCGGCAGCGCAGGGTACTCACCTTTTTTCCCCATTCCGGTTTTATTTTGAAACCTACACTGCAGCAGCCTTACTGTCTATATATCAATAGCAATATGGATATATTTGACTACAGAGCATCCCGTACTGTAAATATCGATGGAGTCTTTACTGTTACAGGAAATGACACTGAGCTTGGAGGGCTTTTCATGCGTTTAAAAAACATTACGACCTCAGAGATACACCTCCTATGGGATTTAATTTTCTTGGAGCAGTATATTTCTGAGAATATGGTTCCACGCAGCCTCCGATGGGAAATCCATCCCCAACAAGGAGATCCAGACTTGGACTCTTGGTATAAATACTTCAACGAGGCAGGCATTAATTTCTTGGATTTTCTTATTTCAAGAAAGAAGAACAGGTTACTTGTTCTAGATCAGTGGTCTCCAAACTGCGGCCCGAGGGCCGGATGTGGCCCTTTGCTTGCCTTTATCCGGCCCTTGGAGCAGTATCCCTCCCACTGATACGAAACACTATTCTGACACCGACAATGGAGGACCCATTTCTCCCACTGACACGACTAATGGGGAACTATTCATCCCTATGATACCAGCAATGGGCCACTATTCCTCCCCCTAATACCAGATGTTTACTCCCACTGATGCCAGACAAAAAAAATCTACTCCCGCTGGCCAAAGTCCGGCCCTCCAAGAGTCTGCAGGACAATAAACCGGCCCTTTGTTTAGAATGTTTGGAGACCCCTGTTCTAGATAAATAAATTAAGGTACTCTTTGGAATACAACTCTGTCCTCCCATCTCCAGAGTCATTTGGAAAAGGAGGACAAGGACCAAAGATTAAAAAAAAAAAAAAAAAAAAAAAAAAAAATATTCTAGGGATGTGGGCGACTACAAATCAAACAACGTATTCAGGTGGCAGAAAACACTCACGCCCACTACCCTAATGGACACTGCCCCAGCTGCAGGTCCTAGCCATGCAGTAGGACCTGCTCCCCCAGGAGAGCCTATCAACTTGGCATCTCATTTTGGTGTCAAATCCTTACCATCCATAGGTGTCCCCCCCCACGCAGGTATTGCCTCCGTTGCCGCAATGGCCACAATATTCCAGTCCTCATACGCCTAATTACCCCTCAAGAGGGAGAGGTAACAATAGAGGTAGACGTGGGGGGCGGGGACAACGTAAAGGCAATTCTCACCATTCTGGACAACGCCCATCGTACGATCAGGGTGAATACTCAGGGAGGGCGTCTCCAATTCCATATAGGGAATATTATGATGGTCAATATCCCTATCAGTCATACTATAGTTCACCCGTCGTACCTGTTCACAATAGGTTTTCTCCTCTCAGAGAACATGGGCAACAAACAGTCACGTGGCGGTTACGAACAATTTTCGGACCGTCACGGTTATCAGGACTCCAAATGCTCATGGTGGACATGGTTTTCATGGAGGCCATCCCTGGTACTCCAAAGGTCCAAACCAAAGAGAGGATGCAGAGCAGGACGGCGCATACAGAAGAGAAAAGAGAAGGAGAGTATAAGTGGCCAGGGAGTATTTAACTTGAGTTCCAAAATATTGACTGTGGCAGAACAATCTGTGCTGGACAAAGGTCTCAAGTTTGCTCCTTCTAAACCATTAAATACATTTGGTACATTCATTGTTGTGCAAAAGTTTATACGCAAGATTAACATTCAGCGATATATGGTATCCAACACATATGGTATCCAACACCTATCAGACTGACAGCCGAGCCGCAACTTCAGGGACAGTTCATTCTGGACTATCGAATCCGTAACCTCTTTAATCCCTCTGTTGCCGTTGCTCCTGCTGTCAGGATTTTTAAGGAGTTGGTCCGTTAAAGATCTGTCCCAAATAAAAGAAAAACGATATTCCTCACAGCCCCTGTCTAGTCAAGGTGTCCGATCTCTGTGTGACAACAAGGATTTGATTATTCGCCCGGCCGACAAGGGTGGGGGGATCGTCATTTTAGATAGAACACAATATGAACAAGATATGCATCGAATTCTTGGCGAACCTGGCACACACCAGGAGATTCCCAATAATCCAACCGCAACATATAAGAAACAGTTACAAACCCTTGTAAGCAAGGGATTTTACCTTAAAATTCTCAACAAAAAATAGAAACTATATTTGGTTCCTAAAGTACCCAGAATTCCAACAATATATTATTTGCCAAAAATACATAAAAACCCCACCCAACCACCAGGACGACCTATCGTGAGTGGCATCGATTTGGTAACTTCAAGTATAGGCCGTTATATAGATTTTTACCTTCAGCCCCTGGTCAAACAGACTCCTTCATACATTAAGGATACGGGTGACACCATTCGCCTTCTGGAGGGTGTAGAAGTACAGGGAGGGTGCATCATGGTCACGGCAGACGTGGCCTCCTTGTACACTTGTATTCCCCACCATCTAGGCATAGAAGCCGTACAGCACTTTTTGAAAAGAGAGCAGTCCCTCGCTTCATTTCAAAGTGATTATGGGATTGAATTAGAGTTTACCACCAAACACAGTTATTTTTGGTTTGACCAACGCTATTTTTTACAATTAAGAGGCGTCGCCATGGGGGCCAAGTTCGCACCCAGTCTAGCGAACCTTTTCATGGCCAAATGGGAGGAGGATGTCGTCTATGCCCAAACAGTTCCATTCTTGGGCCTGTTGGATAGATGATTATATATATATATATATATATATATATATATATATATATATAATATATATATATTATATAATCTATCTATCAACAGGCCCAAGACTGGCACTGGTGGGGCATAGACGACATCATCCTCCTATGGAATGGCAGCCCCGAGTCTCTAAAGACATTTTTTGACTCTCTGAACATCAATGATAGGGGCGTTTCCCTGACATATGAGTTCAGTCCCACTAAGATTCATTTCCTAGATTTAGAAATAACTATAGTGAATGGTAAATTCAATTTCCAGACCTACTTCAAACCGACAGACCGTAACGGTTACATCTCTATGGGGAGTTGCCACCATCCATCATGGCTTCGTTCGGTCCCGCATAGAATTTCTCAGAATACGTCGGAATTGCACAGATGATCACACTTATCTCGCACAGGCCGAGGTTTTAAAATCGAGGTTCGTAGAAAAGTAGGCATGTGCATTTCGTTCCGAATCGAAATTCGGACGAATTTTCCATTATTCGGACATTCGGATGCATACGAATTTCCGAATTGCTATAATAGCGAAAAATTTCGACCGTTTTCGGAATTCGTCCATTTTCGACCGAATTTCGAAAAAAAAACAAAAAATGGTCGAAATCGAATTTTTTTCGAATTCCGAATCGAATACCCGCGGACTAAATTCGATCGGAATTCGAAAAAAAAAAAAAAAAAAAAAAAATATTTTCGAATTTAATTCGAAAAAAATTCTATTCGAAAAGAGACTATTTGTTTTCTAATCTGGTTGAAATATTTTCGATTTCGACCGTTTTTTTCGAAATACGGTCGAAAACGAACTAATTCGAAAAACGGTCGAAATATTTTCGATTTCGACCGTATTTTTCGAAATTCGGTCGAAAACGAACGAATTCCGAAAACGAATTCAACACATGTAACGAACCTAACTTAACGAAATTTATTAAATGACGAATTGAAACGAAACGAATTTTTCACTTTTGCACATGCCTATAGAAAAGGGATATTCTGCTAGCGATGTAGATCTGGAACTACAAAGAGTTCTTTCATTGGATAGGAAGTCATTGATATCCGTCAGACCTAAACGTCCCACTGATGACAGTTTTAAATTTGCTATGCCGACTACTTACTCTACTCAGCATAAACAAATTAAGACCATTTTTAACAAACATTGGAACATCCTCAAAGGAGACAAGGTATTGGGCCCATTATTGCCCGAACAGGCCAAGGTAGTGTTTAAGGGAGTTCCTTCACTACAGAGCAAGATTGCTCCATAATTAACCCTCCTGTTAAGAGTTCTTTTTTTCACGATCTAGTTGGTTTTTATCCTTGCAGGAAATGCAAAGTGTGCCAACATAATGCCTTAGTCACACGCAAAATTTCTGAATTTTCATCTTCAGTCACTAAGAAGCAATATAAAATTAAAACTTTTTGCACCTGTGCGACTAAATATATATCGTATACTTACTAACGTGTCCTTGCGGTATGCAATATGTCAGTCGTACTATTCATACTTTTTCCATCAGGGTCAGTGAGCATATTGCACTTATAATAGGTGGGGACACGAAACATCCTGTACCACGACACTACAAGCAGCACTATCACAGGGATCCCAAGGGTACTCAGTTTGTTGTTATCGACAAATATACCCCCCCCCCCCCTGGAGAGGCGGAGCCATGACTCGTGGGGTATCTAGCCTTGAAACTTTCTGGATATACGAACTCCAGACTTGTATCCCATTAGGAATGAATGTTGAATGGGATATCAACTCTCATCAATATGTCATAATTATACACTTTACATTCTGGGTCTTTAGTAGCTTTTGCATTATTTTACATTGTATATATGTTGTAATACGCAATGCCTTTAATTTCGTAATACATGTTCTGATCATTTTTCAGTTATGCATATTCTACAGTATATGATAATGTACGTGGAGATCTGATTCACAAGACACGTGAAGCAGTGGTTTCCAATTGGCAACGGAAGCACATCACCATTATTAATAATAATAATAAATACATTAACTGTTTTTTATATATACATGTGGGCATTTATATATACTGCCATTTTAAATATTTTTTAATATATTGCAACTTCACTCTTGAGATTGCCACATGCTCATGTGAGTGACCTAATCGCGCATATTATTTCAACAATGAGGGAATATGCATCATGGCAGTTACAGTATATGCATAGATCACATTTTATACTCTTATTAGAGTACTGTCTTAGCTGTGTATGCACATATGCGCTTTTGACAGAATTTTTAATTTTCAAATTTTTTCTATAGGATCTAATTAGTCCTTATTTATTATTTTTTTTCATTACATTTATTTTGGCTCCATTTGGAACGCAAGCACGCTTTGATAGCGAGGCTTGGTTGGGTATATACGTCTAAACTATAGACCAATAGGTGTGGCATCTGTTTAACCAGCTGGAACGCACGTGCGTTCCACAGTGCGGTCGGCACAGGTGCGCATGCGCCGACTCCGACCAATCATGGCCGTTCTTTTTACAAATCCGTGTGACGTTTGTTTACCCCGCTGGAACGCATATGCGTTCCATAGCGCAGTCGCCGTATGTGCGCATGCGCCGACTTTGTCCAATCACGGTCCCCCCAACGTGGTACAGCGTGTGACACCCACAGTGAGGCGCGGTTAACACACACACGCGCCTCAGCTGCTATTGGCTACAACACTCACTGGTTACAAGAACCAGCCACAATGAACGCCTCCTATTGTCCCATAGTTCTCATTCCATATTTTTATTTTTTATTTTTATTCAAATACAGACTTATAGATGTTTTTCACAGCCCTATATCCACGAACCAAGCCCTATACCAACCAAACCAAAAAAAAGATGATCTCGCTATTTGCTACAGCATTTCCCATAATGTGCGGTTTATTTCCTGCCTATGCCAATGAGTCTTGGTCTATCTCGTACTGAGGCTTGAATTGCAAGCCGTGGCGCCATCTTGGATAGGCGGAAGTGCTGTTTCTAATTGCTGCAGGTGCATGGTGAGTCAAATCTTCACTGATTGGGCTGTAATTTATTGATTTTATATAAATTGGAGTGGGCTACAGTGGAGAGACACCCCAGGTGAAGTGCTATGATTACGAAACGTGTCGGAAGGACTCCACTGCTGCCCTACTTGTATACAATCCATCCATTTGGGGATCGCACTTTCAACGTAACTCCCAGTTGGTCTCCATTCACCTATCCCACAGAGGTTTTGATGACCGGCTAAAGTATCGTCCTATCAAGGAGCCTATTTGACATCAGCCATTACAAGCCTTTCCTGATTTTCGGTGGCGTACGTCACCTTAAGTCATTTGGTTCCGGTAAGCCTGCATTGCTTTCGGTGGTGGGAACACCACATTGGAGAAGTCACTTCTTATTTCATCCATTCACCAATCCACTTGATTGACTGTTATTGTGATATGTGAGGACTTTTTTCCAACATCATCTAATTATATCAGTTTATGTTTCATCATCATCTTATGGGTTAACAGTACACTCGGCATTCACGTGCCAGTAACACATTTTATGTTTCCCAAGGGAAAAGATTCACCACAATTCTTTTATTTTTGTTTGTTTTCAAGATATATGTGAATTATTGCATTCAACAGCAGTTGATTATATTATGTCTTGTCATTAATTAATAGATCATTAGCACATTGTTTATCACGCATCAACACAGTGTTTGTTCCTGGGCAACTAAGGGACTCTTATTTTTGTTACACAATCCATTCGTCCCGTCAAAATAGCATGTAAATTTGTTATGTGCGAATGGGACAAAATTGAACGTTCGCAAGCTATAAACTCTACATATCAAATGTGTGAATACAGAAAAAATGCCACAATATAGCCACTAGATGGTGCTGGGTAATACTGAAAATAAATAGGATCCTCAGCTCCATCTAGTGACAGTAATGTGGTATTTTCTCCCTTCACACTTATTTTTTTCCCGATGAATAACATTCAATCTGCAGAGAATATAGCTCGAGAACATTCAATGTTGCCCCATCCACACAGAATTAATTTGCATGCAATTTAGATGAAAAAACAGCTATGCTTTTTTTTTTCTCTTTTTTTTTTTTTTAAATACACCCTTGAGTATTGAACAGCAATTAATATAAGCTGCTAGACATGTCATAGGAAATCATTATATTCTTAGAAAAAAAAAAAACTACAGATATTGTGGTACTTACCAAGAGGCCCTATAATCTGTGTAGAAGTTCACATTCATCTTGGTTGGGCCATTACATACATATCAGAATTTAGACGGGTAAAGAATAAAATCTGCCAGTTTGCAGTAATATTCTAGCTCCAATGACAACTAATCTGGTGACAAATATTACCACTGACCTGTCATCCTCTTCCCTTTGTCTTTTTATTTGTTCTTTTTCCTGCCTCTCTTCTCTTTTTTTCAGAGCTTGTTTTTCAAGGACCTGCTCATGGTGAAAGAACAATTTTGTAAAATAAAATGTTCTTGTTTAAGGCCAATCATAAAGCCATACATAAATTTAAAACAGTTAAAAAACATATATCAAATAGGCTTTGGATTTGAGATTTACACAGCTCTGCCAGACAGCACAGCCAAGTTAAAAAGCCCAACTTCGGGCTGCATGGGTTACCTGCATGTTTTGTCCAAGGACAACCAACCAGCTGTATACTCACACGATCCTCCACTCCAGTAGCAAACGGTGCTACCAAATGATCCACCGATGGATTGTTCCTGATATCCTCATGTCTAGAGCAGGTTTATGGGTGTGATGAAGCTAGGAACAGACCACCGCACAAAACCATGGGGGAGGGGGGTTTGGAGCCGCAGGAACTGGTCTTGTGCAGGGAGAATCAGACTTATGCAAGTACCGTATTTATCGGCGTATACCGCACACTTATTTCCCCCTAAAATAAAAGGGGAAAATCGTGGGTGCGCAATATACGCGGATACCCTCGCTCAGTTTGAACTGAGCCGCCGACATATACCGAGTGCAGTACACTCGGGTACATTCGGCCAGGCTCGGCTTCGCTCGTGCTCACGCATTAATGGCTGACGGTGGAATTGAAGGAAGATTTGCTAGTCTGGCAAAATGTCCTTCTCCATTTCAATGGGAGAACTTTTTGGCAGGATGATTTCGTACTGGACAGGGATTTCTGCTTATCTACAGATTCGGCTTGATCTGTGGGTTTTGCAACTGTCTGGGGAATCATTGGTGCGCTGCTAGCTGGCCGTCAGGGTGGGTAAGTAGGGGTTTCTGCAAAAACATTGTTCTCCTTGAACTGTTTCCCATTGTTGTTTCTTTAGAGATTTGGGGAGATAATTTTGCAAACAAGAGACTGCTGTTTAGTACCGACAACAGAGGTGTGTTTGCGGTGAATGGTTTAACTTCCAAATCCCCCCCAGTGATTTCTTTACCGCGTTACTTGGTTTACGAGTGCCTTTGTCTGAATATATGTATTAAGGCGAAGTACATTCCAGGTAAGGTAAACGAGGTGGCTGACTCACTCTCGTTCGCAGATGGAGCATTTTTTCTCCCTGCTGCTGACAAGGATGGGACCCCTTTCCCTTCTCGGTTATGCAACATCATCTAATTTTTGAAAACATTACAAAGTCTTTGGCTGAGACCTCTTGGTCCAGCTATAAGTCTTCATGGTTGATCTGGATCCAATGTTTAGACGCTAAGCACGCAAATGTTCTGGACGCGTCCGAATTTCTGGTATTATCTTTTTTAGAATCTTTAATGGCGAAAAATTACTCGTGGTCACATATCTACAAAATTGTGTGGTATTTCGTTTTTTCAGAAATTAAATAATTTGACTTCTTGCCCATCTTATTTTTCTGTACAGCAGTCATTGAAAGGTTACAAAAAAGCTCATTATAATATTGATGGTAGATGTCCCATATCTCCTGCACTGTTGGCTTCACTTTGCACCAGTACTGACTCCGTATGTTCTTCACCTTTTGAGGCAACTCTTTTCAGGTCTGTCTTTACTTTGGCCTTTTTTGCAGCACTCCGTATTTCCGAATTGGTGTCCAAAAGCAGGAAGAACATTTCTGGTTTGTTGTTGCAGCATATTGTTTTAAACAAGTCCAGCTTAAAAAAAAATGTATTAGGTCCAGCAAAACTGACCGTTTGGGCAAGGGCATGTGGTTACATCTGGTGCCTTGTCCAACGTCGGAGATTTACCCAGTTTGGAGGCCTATTTATCCATTTGCCCTCGCACAGGAGGGGTGCTTTTCATTCACAAAGATTCTTCCCCCCTCACTAAATTTCAATTTAATATGGTATTGTCTAGATGTTGCAAAGCATTGAATTTAGGTTCTTTGCGCATTTCATCACACTCTTTCAGGATTGGTGCTGCCACTGAAGCTGCTCAATTGGGGTTGGGTTCGAGTCGTATTAAATTACTGGGTAGATGGAAATCCAATGCATTTCAGCTTTATATAAGCCCTAATCTTCTTGATTATTTTAGGTGTGCCAGGAGTGGTCTGGATCATTGGACACTCTTTCGTGTACTGGGCACATCAGCGTGCATGCAAGGTATTAGATCCAAGAAATTTTTCACGTTTTTTGGTTCGGTAGAAGGGGTATGTGTTGGGAGGAACTTTTGTTTGAGTTTAATTCTTTGTTTCTGTCATATCCGGAACCCAATTATCTTATCTTACATTAAGGTGGAAATGATTTAGGCCAGATGAAAACGTTGGATCTTGTTTTTAGTATTAAGGACACAATTCAAATCATTAAAGAATCTTGCCCGAATCTAGCGATAGTTTTTTTCTGAAATTATCCCTAGATTAAGGTGGTTGGAGTCGGGGGTTCTGAAGCCCTTCGAGAAAGTCAGGAAGAGGGTTAACAGAGCTATCGAGAAATTCATGTCTTCAGATTTGGGTTTCTCTTATAGACACGTGGACCTTGAGGGCGGGAATGCAGGTCTTTACAGATGTGATGGGGTGCACCTTTCAGAAATAGGCCTGGACATACTGAATATTTATTTTCAATATTGTATTGAGCGTGCCGCGGTTGGTTTTTTTTTGCGACAGTCTGGGTTGAGGCAACCCGTCCTGTCTTGTGGGGATAGTTGAATTAATTTAAGTTAATATTCATTTCAGCTCGAGTCATAGTGGCTGAGCTGTATTTTAGTTTTGGTTGAGTAATGTGAATATGTGTTTTGAGTTAATGGTTATATACTATTTAAATCCAATAGTTATGCCGAGGCCAAATTTTATCCAAAAAAAACAACCTGTAAATATATAATAAATGTTTATTAATTAATTATTTATTTAATAAAGTAATTGAAAGAGTAATTTAAGTGTGGTTTCAAGTTATTTGGTATGTCCAGGCATCCTGCCTATAATCACATAGATTATTTTTGAAGAGGCACAGAAACAGGGTACACAGCTAAACAAATGTATTCCCCACATAGCATGTACACATACTTTAACAATGATTGCCACAACACTCCAATAATGCACGCATCATCCGACTCAGCTCCCAGGCATAAGAATGGCCTGCGATTGGGCATCTTCAGTAGGCACCATCATGGCCCCCTATTGGCTCAATCTCTACCACGTGTTCCCGCCTGCCATCCAACCCGGCAGCAACCCTTCATCTCGTACACGCCCATCCTAGACACATCACCCCTGGCCCCAGAGACTTTTGGGAGATGTAGTTCTATGGAAGGGGAGCTGTGGACAAGATTATACACCTCCGTCCAGGATTTTCTCATGTGCCCACAGCGAGGGCTCGGCGTGCCGACTGGCACGTGTGCCATAGGTTCGCCATCACCGCCCTAGAACAAAAACAAGTAGATAACCCATGCAGTGCAAGTACGGCCTCACTGCATGGGGAAAAAATAAATAAAAAACTGCCCAGAGTTTTGTTTTAAAAAAAATTCTAGTGCAGTTAAATGCTTTTTTGTGTTTTTGCATATGCTTAAAAAAATCATTTTAGGCCTGAAGATTACTTAAAGTGGTAATAAACTAAAAAGCAAACATATTGTGTTAAATCCCCACTCTGCACTACAAATACACTAGTGGTGCAAAGGATCGTCATTGATCCGTGATCCGAACCACACACACACGATCCGTGGATTGATTTAAAAAAAAAAAAAAAAAAAAGTTGTGCGCATGTTCAGTCAACACACAGCGTGGTCATGTCAAGCAGAGGAACGGAGGAGCTTGAACGCCCCACGTCATTTAAATCCCCTGTATGGGAGCATTTTGGCTTTCCTGTCAAATAGAATGATGAAGAAAAGAGGTTAGTGGATAAAACTGACGGTGTTTGATCACTGTGGCACAAGAAAGCCATATTTCACAGTGGAAACGCATCAAGCGTGGCCAGGCATTTGAAGCGACATCACCCCGGTGTTTCACAGACAGGAGTGAAAACGAAAGCTGCTCAACAACCGCTTATCACCGCAGAATTTAAGCAGCCCCTTGTTGCACAAATCAGACCAGGCTAAAGCCATCACAAACGCTATTGGTGTGTTTATAGGTGTAGACATGAGGCCATATTCGGTTGTGCCAAACGAGGGCTTTAAACACATGCTGAAAGTGCTTGAGCCACATTACGACTTTTTTTTTGCTGATCCGAAAAATGATCCGATCTGTGACTCTGATCCGAGAAACGATCCGAAGGTTTTTTGATCCGTTGCACCCCCAAAATACACCCAACAAAAAAACACGATCAATCTATAAGATAAAAATATGTAAATTAAACATTATTGCTTCCAGGTTCTTACTAGGAACAAGAAATCAGTGAACAGACGTTCTACCCGACAGCACCCACCATGCTGGTCTGATGACCTCCTCAAAAGTTTGATTAAGTTGCAATGAAACCAAAAAGAATTTGCACCATAAAAGGTTAGAAAGGGACAAATTATTTCTTACCCTGTTGTGGGCCATGGCGTTTCTTAGTGTATTCATCGCTAAAAGAAGGCCTTCCGGGGTAATTCTTTTTTTCTCTATAAAAATATAAAATAAAAACAGATTTGTTACATTAAACCAGCCAGGAGAGAAATATGGAGGTTGCCATGGCTGAGCTGGTCTACACTAGTTGCTTGGCTTTATGACCTGGAGCAAAATATAAAAATAAGGATTTCTGAGATCTTTATATGTGTTGGAGACTCAAAAGAGCCCTTTGCAAATGACTCATTTATGCAAAAGTAACAAAAATTATACCATAATCTAAAAAGTGATAATTACCGGTAATATTAAATGTGGATAGATATGTGCTGCTATCTTTAAGAATTAAATACTTAATTCATAAACTATATATGTACACAAATACATCTAGGGCCAGATTCTCAACTGAGATACGACGGCGTATCTCCAGATACGCCGTCGTATCTCAGTTTCAGGGCCGTCGTATCTATGCGACCGATTCTTAGAATCAGTTACGCATAGATTTTGCTTAGATCCAACTGGCGCAAGTCACTTACAGCGTCGGACCCAAGTTGCAATGTTACGCTGGCCGCTAGGTGGCGTTCCTGTCGATTTCTGCTTAGGATATGCAAATGAGCCCGATACGCCGATTCCCGTACGTATTTGCGCACCGTCGTCGTAGTTTACGCAAGGTTACCCCTGCTATATGAGGGGTAACCTTGCGTAGGTCCGGCGTAAGCCATGTTAAGTATGGACGTCAGGACAGCGTCGTGTTTTTCCGTCATTTACGTAACTCGTCGCGAATAGGGCTGTGCGTTAATTATGTTGCCGTCGAAATCAATGTATTTGCCACGTACTATGGAGCATGCACAGTGGGCTACGTTTACGGCCGGCGCATGCGTAGTTCGTTCCACGCGGGGGCGCGCTTAATTTAAATACAGCACGCTCACCTCCTTCCTACTTTGAATTACGCGGCCTTATGGCGGCCCATTTACGCTATGCGGCCACAAATTACGGAGCAAGTGCTTTGACAATACAGCACTTGCCCGTAAAAAGTGCGGAGGCGTAGCGTAAATGGGATACGCCGCAAATACGGAAAACTACGAGAATCTGGCCCCAAGTGATTAAGATAATCAAATGAATGATTAATTTAACCTCTTGAGATCCGCGCTATAGTCGAATGACGGCTTCAGCGCGGATCTAAATATCCAACAAGCTGTCAATTGACGGCCTGTCACTAGCACGAGAATGCCCCATCCTGTTGGACGTCGCATACCAAGGCGGCAGCCGGATGGGCCATAACATTGAATTGCAATGTAGGGAGGGAGGGGAAAGGGAAGGGAGGGGAAAGGGAAGGGTGGGTGGGTCAAGGGAGGGGATTTTGTAGATTTGTTGTATTATTTTGTGTTGTATTGATTGTTTGGGCAGATCCTAGGAAAATGCAAGAATTGACCTCGGTACTTAGAGCAATAAAAAGTCAGCAATTTAAATTATACCTGTTCAAGGAATGCCTCCTTTAAGGTTCGTCAACTATAATGTTAGAGGTCTAAATAGTCCAGGGAAACGTCATAATGTATTGGGGGAATTGAAAGAGTTGTCAGCAAACAGTCTTTCTGCAAGAGACTCATTTCAAATTTTCAACTAAGGTGGGCCTGAACTCTAGAGACTTCCCAACATGGTTTCATGGGTATTCCACAAACAAGAGATCAAAGGGAGTAGCAGTAGGCTTCGACAGGAATACACCATTCACTTTAAAAGGAATCGAGTCAGATCCTGAAGGAAGGTTCCTATTTGTAAAAGGATACTTATTTAATAAAGAATACACATTAGTAAATATATATTGTCCAAATGTCCACCCTAGTCTATTCCTAAAAAAATGTATTAAATAAATTGGAACATTTCAGAGAAGGGAAAATAATTCTGGGAGGAGACTTGAACTTTGTCTTCGACCCGAATTTGGATACACAGCCTGTCTCTCTCCGGTCGGAGGGTAAACATCTGAGAGCTGTTAAACAAAAATTGTACGAACAACATCTAGTGGAGGTATGGAGAGTCCTGCACCCTAGGGGAAGAGACTTTACATATTACTCCCAGGTACACTCCTCCTAGTCAAGGATCGACTATATCTTCCTGGATCACCAGCTCTTAGATGGCCTGATAAATGCGGAGGTGAAATCGATCACCCTATCGGATCATGCCCCGGTTGTGGTTAGCTTGGAACTTAAGGATATACCGGAGAGGCATAGATCCTGGAGGCTGGACGAATCACTTCTGCATGACCAGGCTATATTGAAAAACTTGGAAGGAGACCTGTCCCTCTTTTTCACAGAGAATAACGTAGAGAATATTGCACCAACTGTCCTGTGGGAAGCCCACAAGGTTTGTATAAGGGGGAGATTGATTGCAGAAGGGGCTAAGAGGAAAAAGATTTGGACAACACAAAAGCAATTGTTGCTACAGGAAATCCATAAAATGCATAAAAGAGTAAACAACAAAGAAGTACTGTTGGAGTTAACGAGAAAGCGGGAAGCTTTAAGAGATATGCTGGATCAAGAAGCTAAACAAATTCTAATAAGTAGGGCTAGAAAACAATATAGATTCGGTAATAAATCTGGGAAACTGCTGGCTGAACAAATAAAAACAAAAAGAAATTTGAATTATATAGCAAAAATAAAAAATGGAGCAGGAGAGATGAGACATTCCACTAGAGATATTACTGAAATATTTATGAAGTATTACCAATCACTATATAAATGACTTACAGGAGCCCGGAGATATACAAGATAGAAATAATAAGGTGAGAGGATATCTTGAACAAATAAAACTACCTGAAATCTCAGAGGAGGACTCAAGAGGATTAGATAAGGAAATTACTAGAGAGGAGATAGAGCAGGTCATTAAAAACAGTAAACCAGGGAAAGTCACGGCCCAGATGGCTATACTTCTTTATATTTTAAGAAATTTCTTGGAATTTTGTCACCCTACTATCATTTATATATGAACTCAATAGGAGAAGGATTTAAGTTATGAGGAGAAGCCTTGGGTGCATATATATCTCTCTTAGCAAAAGAAGGAAAAGACCCTACAGTGTGCTCTAGTTTCAGGCCAATATCCTTAATCAATGAAGATATGAAAATATATGCGAGGATACTGGCAGAGAGACTAAAGTGCCTTATGCCAGAACTCATAGGAGAAGATCAAGCAGGCTTTGTCCCCGGAAGAGAAACGAGAGATAATATTTTAAAAACAGTCCTTTTAATACATGAAGCAAAGAAAAGTAAAAGATCAGCCCTACTCCTTTCTGTCGATGCCGATGCCCCTTTGCTCTTTGTGCTTTCTTTGGAACCAGCCAGCACACCACCAGCCCCCCCCCTCAGTCAGCACACCACCAGCCCCCCCCCCCTCAGTCAGCACACCACCAGCCCCCCCCCCCTCAGTCAGCACACCACCAGCCCCCCCCCCCCTCAGTCAGCACACCACCAGCCCCCCCCCCCTCAGTCAGCACACCACCAGCCCCCCCCCCTCAGTCAGCACACCACCCCCTCCTCAGTCAGCCCACCACCCCTCCTCAGTCAGCCGACCCCCCCTTTGTCAGCCGACCCCTTCTCTGTCAACCACAGCACCTCTCTGTCAACCACAGCAGGGAGCCAGGCCCGTCACCTGCAGCAGGGTGCACTGTGCAAGCTACCCACTGACCCACAGCAGGGAGCCAGCCAGTCACCCACAGCAGGCTGCACCATGTCAGCCAGCCACCAAAACACCCACTGACCCACGTCAGAGAGCCAGGCCAGCCACCAAAAGCAGGGTCCAACAGTGGCCCACCCACAGAAGGGTCAGGGTGCTAGCCAGCCACCCACAGTGACCCACCCACACCAGGAAACCAGCCAACCACCCACAGGAGCCAGCCAGCCACGGTGACCCACCCACAGCAGGGAGCCAGCCAGCCACCCACAGGAGCCAACCAGCCACAGTGACTATCCACAGCAGGATGCCAGTCACCCACTGTGACCCACCCACAGCAGGGATCCAGCCAGCCACAGCAGGGTGCCAGCCAGCCACCAACAGGTGACAGCTAGCCACCCACAGTAACCAGCCACAGAGGACGCAGGAGCCAGTCAGCCACCCACAGAAACCAGCCAGAGAGGACGCGGGACCCAGCCAGCCACAGAGGATGCGGGAGACAGCTATAGCACCCATAGTCAAGGTAAGAGTAGCGCTACACAGTGCCAATTTTATTTATACTTTCTATATTGTGCCCTGCTGCCCCCTGTGCACTGTTTATCTCAGGTTCAACACCCAGAATTGAGGCATCTTCGCAGTGCAAGCTGGGGGTGGGGCTTTGTGTGGGTGTGGTTTAAGTGTGGGCGGGGACACAGGGGGCCCCATGATCTCCTGTTGCCCGGGGGCCCCATGAGTTGTCAGTCCGCCCCTGCCCAACAGAGAGCTGGGGATCAGAATTAAACCAACCACCGCCAAACAGTATGAGAAGTAGAATTCTGGATTATGTTCATTCTACCTCTGTAGATGCACGGATAAAAGAAATGAACTTCAAATTATTGAATAAATGGTACTATGTACCGGTGAAATTAAATAAAATAAATCCCCAGGAGACACCTTTATGTTGGAGGGATTGTGGGGAGGTGGGAACACATGCCCACATATGGTGGCAGTGTTCGAAGATCCAGCTATATTGGAGCCAAATATTACAATTTATTAAAGAAATTAGCGGAATCGAAATCAGCTTGGACCCATGGCAATGTCTGTTCCATGCTGTTAATATCCCCGGAAATAAATATAAAACAACTATTATCCCAATACTGTTAAATGCAGCAAAGACTCTAATCCCCAAAAAATGGAAAGACAAGCTAGCACCCCCGATACAAGAATGGTTTAGAGAGGTGGAAAGGACAAGAAGTAAGGAATTAAATAACCATGACACTGGAATTTGGGAAGGCTGGGAAAAGTTTAGACAATCTATGATCTATATAAGTTATATGAGTGGTGAGGAAAGTATTTAGATATTATTTGCCGGCGTATGTAGGAGGTATGATTTAGGACTTCCTCTCTCCTCCTCCCCTTCCCTCCTGGGGGGAGGTCAGAGGGGGGCTTCAAGCACAAACTACACTTAACACTTAATATTTAAGAGAGGTATATGGGTAGTGGGGAACCAGACTTGTTCTTGTCCCCTCATAATGGTAATGGAGAAGGGAGGGCACAGATAGTACGTTTGGAAATGGAGAGGGGGCACTTATCCCCCCCCCTTTTTTTTCTCTCCCTAATTGAGCACTATTTTGTTTCTGGAAGCTACTGCCAGAAACAGACAGGAGCATCCAATCAACCAGCTTAGGAGACCCTGACCAGACATAAAAACTGATATTTCTCCACTGACTATAGTAGAGGCAAAACATTTATTTGGCCTAAAAGGGGGCTACATATGTGTATTTGTTTCGTTGTAGCCCTAATGCTGGGCAAATAGAAAAATAACCATGAAACTATTCGACCATAAGGCCCTGTACACATGATCAGACATGTCTGATGAGACTGGTCTGACGGACCGTTTTCATCAGACAACTCTGAACTTGTCTGATGTGTGTACACACCATCGAACCAAAATCCAATCAGACCAGAACGCGGTGACGTAGAACACAACGACGTGATGAAAAAACGAAGTTCAATGCTTCCAAGCATGCGTCCACTTTATTCTGAGCATGCTCGGGTTTTTGGTTCCGATGCTTGTGTACTAACCATCGAACCTTTCCGACGGACAGGTGTCCATCAGACAGGTTTTAAAGCAGAGGCGCATTGCGGGCAGTATTCCCCATGGTTTTAAGTAAGGAGCGGTATACATACTGCTCCTCTCACCGCTCCAAAGATGCTGCTAGCAGGAGATTTTTTCTTCTCCTGCCAGCGCATCGCCTCAGTGTGAAAGCCCTCAGGCTTTCACATTGAGAAGGCTGGGGCAGGAGTTTTTCAGGCGGTAGTTAGGCGCTATTTTTAGTGTGAAAGGGGTCTTAGGGTAAGCCGTTTGTGTAGTTTGTATAGTGTTGTATGTAATAAACAAATAGTGAAAAAAAGGGAAATTATGTGCGCCTTCAACCTTCCACCCCACTGCGCCAATCAATATACAAACCCCAAAAAGCAGCTACTTAAATTAAATATGTAAAAGAATTCTGAATGAACAAAAAATAGTAGCGCTATGTGCAAAAAATTATTTTGAACAATCCTAAATAAATGTGAAAATAAATCTGTGACAAAATATACACGTATTAAACTGATATGTAAAGAGTGGAACAAAAAAAAAAATAATAATTATATACATACATATCTATATTAAAGAAAAACAAATAAAGTGTTCCAAATAAAGTCCATCCAGTAATGAATAATAATAATTTTAACAAGACAAGTTCATAGGTGATTAAACTCCGAGAGAATACGTTTAAAGTGTCCAAAGAACACTCCCAGGTGTGTGGAGTCACTGAGCACTATGGTGTGGTGAAAGGTTTCAAGCAAACTTAAAGAGGAGTTCCACCCTAAAAAAATAACTTGTTTAATCCCCTCCCCTCCCCCATACATGCCACATTTGGCATGTCATTTTTTTTGGGGGGGGGGGCTTCAGTAGGAGGGGGACTTCCTGTCCCACTTCTGCCGAGGGGCTGGTTAGGCGATTAAGCCTTAATCGCCTACACCAGCCCCTCCCTGTAGGCGATCACATGGGACACATGACAGGTCCCATGCGATCGCCTCTCCAATCAGCGATGCGCCGCGCGCGCATGCGCAGTGGGTGCCCGGCCGTGAAGCCGAAGGCGGTCACGGCTGGGTGCCCACAGTCGGGATGGAGACGCCGGCTGGGGAGGGGGGGGGGGGAGAGGAGCGGAGCCCCGGTCGGCGCGTCGCTGGAACGCAGGAGCAGGTAAGTGAGTATTTATTAAAAGCCAGCAGCTACACTTTTTGTAGCTGCTGACTTGTAATAAACACAATTTTTGGCTGGAACACCCCTTTAAAGGCTTTTAATAAACATACACTTACCTGCTCCAGCGTTCCAGCAAAGCGCCGCCCGGGGCTCTGCTCCCCCCCTCCCCAGCCGGCATCCTCATTGCTACTGTGGGCACCCGGCCGTGACAGCCTTCGGCTTCACGGCCGGGCACCCACTGTGCATGCGCGCGCGGCGCTGCGCTGTCCTATTGGACAGGCGATCGCCTAGGACCTGTCAGTGTCCCAGGCCATCGCCTACAGGGAGGGGCTGCAATAAGGCGATTAAGCCTAATCGCCTTACCAGCCCCTCGGCGGAAGCAGGAAAGGGGACAGGAAGTCCCACTCCTACTGAAGCCCCCACTCCCCCCCCAAAAAAATTACATGCCAAATGTGGCATGTATGGGGGTGAGGAGTGGATTAAGCGGAAGTTCCATTTTTGTGAAGAAACAATTGCAACCAGCAGCAGTTAAGAAATTTGTAGAGTAAAAAAAAAAACACATGCAGCCTGTTATCACTGTGGGTAGTGCGCAGGGACAGGCTGTAAAGAGGACATAATTTGCAATAAGATCCCACCCCTAGATTCTCCAAGATGCACAGCATTTTGTTACCTTCTCTCCACGGAGATTCTCCTTTTCTCCATTTTGCTTTTAAATCTCTACAATTCTGTATTGGAATTCCATCCATGTTTGTTAACTGCCATGGGGAAAAAGATAAATTTTAATTTAAATATATATATATATATATACACACACACACACACACACACACACACACACACACACACACGATATATTTGCTACATAGGGCATTTTGTCACTTAAAGCGGATGTCCACTGAAAAAAAAAAAATATTAAAAGCCAGTAGCTACAAATACTGCAGCTGCTGACTTTTAATATTAGGACACTTAGGCTGCATTCACACCTAGGCGTATTTACGCCCAACGCCCGACACTATTGCAGCTGGAGGGGTGATTTAACATTGTTGTCTATGGAAATTGTTCACATCTCCACGCCGAAACGCCGTACGCCTGAAGCTCAAAACAAGTCCCGGACCCTTTTTTTCAGGCGGCTTCGGCGTTCGGCATAGACAACAATGTTTTGAAGAAAAAAAAAAAAGTTAAAAACGTCCCGTTTTGTCGCGGAAAATCGCGGTACAATACGCCGCGTTATAGTGTGAATGCAGCCTTACCTGTCCTGGAATCCAGCGCCGTCTGCAACAGAGGACGAGTGATCACTCATCACTCTGCTGCCACCCCCCGCCATTCTCGGTGAGGGAACTAGGAAGTGAAGCGCTCCGGCTTCACTGCCGGTTCCCTACGGTGCATTCGCGAGTCGGCCTACGCCTGCAGATTGGCTCCTGCTGTGTACTGGGAGGCGAGTGTTCCCAGAACACAACGGGGGGGGGGGGGGGGAACGGGAGGTGATGTCATGCCCGCAGTTTACCCGAGACGGTTGTGGCCGGAAGTGGGTGCAAATACCGGTCTTTAGATAGGTATCTGTACCTCCCCCTGAAAGGTGTCAAATGTGAGGGGGGGGGGGAGGGTTCCGATCAGTGTGAGTTACACTTTAGGGTGGAGCTCCGCTTTAACCACTTGCCGACCAGCCGCCGCAGTTATAAGGCGGCAGGTCGGCTCGGCTGCGCGAGATCACGTAGCTATAGATCATCTCGCGATTAAGCCAATAGGGACGCATGCTCGCCGCCTGCTCGTCCCTGGTTCCAACGTGCGGGCGCGATCGCTCGTTACAGAGCGAGAACCGAGAGCTGTATGCGTAAACACACAGCTCCCGGTCCTGTCAGGGGGAGAAATGCCTGATCGTCTGTTCATACATTGTATGAACAGCGATCAGTCATTTCCTCAAATCAGTCCCACCCCCCTTTAGTTAGAACACACACAGGTAACATAATTAACCCCTCCCTTGCCCCCTAGTGTTAACCCCTTCCCTGCCAGTGGCATTTTTATAGTAAAAAAATGCATTTTTACAGCACTGATCGCTCTAAAAATGGCAATGGTCCCAAAAATGTGTCAAGTGTCCGCCATAAGGTCGCAGTACCAAAAAAAAAAAAAAAACACTGATCGCCGCCATTACTAGTAAAAATATTTTTTTTATAAAAATGCCATAAAACTAACCCCTATTTTGTAGACGTTATAACTTTTGCGCAAACCAAACGCTTATTGCGATTTTTTTTTTACAAAAAATATGTAGAAGAATACGTATCGGCCTAAACTGAGGAAATTATATATATACACACACACACACACACACACACACACATATATACATATATACATACACACACATATACATACATATACATACATACATACACACACACACACACACATATATACATACACACACACACACACACACCTTGTCAACAGGAGCATGTCATTTCCTTCCCCCCCTTTTTTTCTTCCCTTTCTCTACATTTAATGTTTTTTTTTTTATATATTTAATGCTTTATTCTTAATGTACACTTGTAATTCTATTTTAATATTTTTCATGGCAATCTATGTTAAGATCCATACATGTATAACTAAATATATTAATACCTATGATCTGTATTGTATATTTCCATGTTAACATTATTACACCGTCGTATCTTAGTTGTAATTTTACGCTGGACGCTAGGTGCGCTTCCGTCGGATTTCCGCCTCGAATATGCAAATGAGCGAATAACGCCAATCCACGAACGTATAAGCGGCCGGCGCATTCCCTTTACGTCGTTTGCATAAGCGCATCTCCGGCGTAAAGCTACCCCTGCTATATGGAGGCGCAGCCAATGTTAAGTATGGACGTCGGGCCAGCGTAGAATTTTCCGTGGTTCACGTAACCCGTTCGCGAATAGGGAATTGCGTAAGTTACATACACGTCGTTTTTATTGACTATTTGCGACGTGATTTGACGCATGCGCACTGGGATACGTCCACGGCCGGCGCATGCGCAGTTAAAAAAAAAAATACGTTGTTTGCGTCGGGTCATTGATAATTTTAATAAAACACGCCCACCAACAACCCATTTGAATTACACCCGCGAACGCCGGCCCATTTACTCTACGCCGCCGTAAGTAACAGCGCTATTTCTTTGAGCATAAGTAATACGCCGCTGTAACTTACAGCAGCGTAGAGTAAACGGGTTAGGCTCACAAAGCGCGTCAGCTTTGTGGATCTGGCCCTTCCTGATTAGGTTTCCCTGCAGACAGTCTGGGAGAGAGCTGGGTCACGTGACATCTGTACATTGATTAAGGAAAAGGCACTTTAACCCACTTCAGCCCCAGAAGGTTTCACCCCCTTCCTGCCCAGGTGAAATTTCAGCTTCCGGCTGAAATTGGGACTGCGACATTATAGCGGACACATCGGACACTTTTGTGACATTTTTGGGACCAATCACATTCATACAGTGAACAGTGCTATACATATGCACGGATAACTGTTGAAATGTGACTGGCAGGGAAGGGGTTAACCACTAGGGGTCAGGGAAGGGGTTAAATGTGTAGCCTAGTCTGTTTACACATAGAGCTCCACGTCCCTGCTCCGTTACTGGGCAATCGCGGGTGCCCGGCGGCCATCGTTGCTGCTGGGCACGCGCATCGTGATCCCAGCAAAGCGGTGGGTGCACGCGCGCGCCTCCTAGAATCTTCCGCCCGCCATCATTTGACGGCGGGCGGTGGACAAGTGGCTGACTACCTGAACAACCCATTCACCCGTACCCATGTGTTCGTCTCACCCCTTAACCATAAAATAAAGACTCGGACAACATGTTATCCTTGAATGGACGTAGGGGTCGGCCACAGCTTTATTTTTTCTTTAACCATAAAACATCTGTAAACCTTTAGTACCATCTCATGGTAAGATTACAAGGGGGAAGCAACCAGCCAGCCGCCGGCCTAAACCGACGGGCATAATAGCCTTCCCCCGTTCCTTCATTAATATTACTGCCAGCTGTGACTTAACAATAAATATCTCACATCATAACGTGAACAAACAATGCCTGTAAAACCAAAACCTTAAAATTGTAATAAATACAGCAATAACCACCGTCATAACTCCTCGGTACAAAACTCGCTTGACCAATTTTTTTTTTTTTTTTTATAACTTTATTACATTCGATCCTCTTTTTTTTTTTTTTTTTTTTTTAAAAGAAAAACACCTGAAACTGTGTAATAAAACGGGAAACAAGGGCGGGAGGGTGGGAGATCACTTGCTGGGGGGCTGCTGCGGGTAAGAGGAAGAAGATGGGAGGGAAACCCACCTTGAAGCCTTGGTCACATGCCCACCCCAAATACCTCCCCCCTGGGCATCTTTAATTGGCTCTATCTGTCAGAGCACCACCCTCCCAGAGGGAGGGGGAAGGAGGGGGGAACTCAAGAGGGGAGAGACTCATTTAACCCCTTTCCTGACTGTCCCATCTCCTCAACTAGTCCGTGGCACCTAGCCCTATTTGGGCCGGTGCCAGCCAAAATAAAATAATTACAGTGCCATCATCCATATACGGAAATAGAAGGGACAATGTCAATTAAAACAGTGTGCGCTTCACAATACTTTAAGGCCTGGTTCACACCTATGCATTTTTTAGTGCGTTTTCAGTTTTGCAGAAACACTAGTCCATTTATCATGGTTTCCTATGGATGTAGTTCACATCTGTGCATTTTATGTTAAGGGCCAGGGACTTTTTTCTGGTTTTTGGTTCCATAGACTTGAATGGATCAAAAGCATGTATTGAAAAAATGCACCTGGAACATGCATAGGTATGAACCAGGCCTAACACCCCCTCAGCATACACAATTGATTGCCTATGTGGGTGGTTGGGTCCTTCAGGTCAGCTTTGAAAAATGTGAGGGCCTGTCAGAGAGGAACACCTGAGGGTGCGCTGAGGATAGTAAAGTTTGGGTGTGACACTCACAGCACTTGAGCGTTGGGTGTTGGAAATGAGCCAGGTCTTCTGTTCAACATCACCTGACAAATGCTCTATTGGCTTTGCTCAGCTCATTGTACATGAAGAAACATTGCTGGCAGGTAGGTACGATGCTTAATTTTAGAGGAGACAAACTGGGGACTATTTACAAAAGGCAAATCCACTTTGCACTACGAGTGCAAACTACAAGTGCAACGTGCACTGAAAGTGCACTTGCTATAGATCCGAGGGGGACATGCAAGGAAAATAAACAGCATTTTAGCTTGCACATATTTGGGTGATTAAATCAGCAGAGCTTCCCCTCATTTCAGATCTACCCCTCAGATTTACAGCGACTGCACTTCCACGTGCACTTTCAGTGCAATTTCAAGTGCACTTTGCATTTGTAGCGCAAAGTGGATTTGCCTTTTGTAAATAACTAGGGTTGTCCCGATACCAGTATCGGTACCGATACCGAGTATCTGCGGGAGTACTTGTACTTGTAAATTGTACTCCAGCAAATACCCCGATGCCTAAATAGAATACCCCCCCCCCGCCGCACCGAAAGCCGCCGCCGCATGGATTAAACAGGGTGCGGGAACATCACAGCTTTCATTTAAATAGCTGTAGTGTTCCCTTGCACGGGATTGGATGGGTGATCGTGATCTGTCCAATCCCGAGCAAGGGGGAGTGTCTATACGCGCGGGCAAACAGCTATTCAAATTAATGCTGTGATGTTCTCCGTGCGGCTTTCGGCGGCTAGGTATGGGGGACATGGCTAAAGGGACATGGCTGCATATGTGGGGGGGGGGGGGGGGACATGGCTGCATATGTGGGGGGGGACATTTAAAAAAAAGTATCGGTATTCGGTAGGCGCTATATAAATCCTGTATAATAATAATGGCTGTGACAGTTGTACATACCCAGATACCCAAGTGCAGATTTCTCACCAGTACAGTGATGTAGCATAAAGTGGATCTATGAGCATAATAATAATATTGTGTAAAATATATATATATAACGTGTTATTTATAACAACATTGCAATGTCTGTCTCCTTGGACCCCCTGTCCCCATACCATGGTGGTCTTACCTGCTGATCTGGCAGAAGATCCATTATTTACAGGCCGAGCCGTCCAGTAAAAGTTACAGTTACAGTTTGGGTCTTGGTTAAACATTGTGCTGCCTTAGACATGCCTAGCGATACCCTTTAGCACAAGCTCTGCCCCTTGCATCATGTGATCATTTCTGATTGGACAGGCTTGATTACCGTCATTTGACAACACCACTTAAAGGAGAAGTCCAGTCTGAGCTTTTTAGGCTGAGTTTTTCCTCTGGGTCACAGGAGTGCTATTCGTTTTGCACTCCTGTGACTTGTTTTTATCGGAGAGCGGTCTGAAATCTGCTCTCCGCTGATGTCACACAACTCCAGGCACCGCGTCATCCCAACTTCCGGCCTAGGGGCCACAGGTCATTGCTTGCCTTTATCCGGCCCTTGGAGCGCTTTTCCTCCCACTGATATGAGATACTATTCTACTTACTAACAATGGGGCATTGCTCCTGCCAGTGACACCAATAATGGGGCACCATTTCTCCTACTAAGGCTCGGTTCACACTGCTGCTCTGAATTTGTTCTGTTTTTTGTCCTGTGTGAGGTGCGAATTTACCGCAAATTTACCACGATTTTACCGCGAATATCAGGAGTTGGACATCTGCGATTCATGTTCTAGCCCAGTAGTCTCTAAACTGCGGTCCGAGGGCCGGATGCAGCCCTTTGCTTGCCTTTATCCGGCCGGCGCATGCCTCGCTCCCGGCGTCTCACCGTTTGTGATTGTGAGTAAATTGTCACTGGTTGCAAGATGCCAGGCAGCTCTGGCCCTAGAAACCAGTTCTGGAAATGTAGATATTAGTTAGTAGGGGGTGGCTGTGTCCTCCATTTCATTCCGGGACATGTGTATTGTCCCAGAATGAAGGTGCCCTGGGACCCAGGACCGAAATGTCAATTGCGGGATAGTCCCGGGACAGGTGGGCACCCCACCACTGATGCCAGGGAAATTTCCACCCCCTGCTGGCCAAAGTCCGGCCCTCCAAGAGTCTGAAGGACAATAACCCGGCCCTTTGTTTAGAATGTTTGGAGACCCCTGGTCTAGCCAATGGAATCATGATGTAAAAAAATAAAGTGCTAACTTCCTGTGTACTTCCTGGTTTCCGTGGAGGAGTGTGGTGGAATTGGCACATAACCATCAATGTGATTCCAGAACAATTTATATTGGATGTCTATGGAGACTTAATTTCCAACGCAATGCTGGAAACTCGCACAAGACCCTTTTTTATTGCATTCGAAGAGGAATCGCAACGCATGTATGTGAACGACCATCATTGAAAAAGACTTCATGGATGACATGCAAATTTAGAATGCATCAGCGTGAACCGGGCCTAATACCAACGATGGGGCACTATTGCTCCCCCATTACCAACAATGGGGCACTATTGCTCCCCCCCAATACCAACAATGGGGCACTATTGCTCCCCCCCAATACCAACAATGGGGCACTATTGCTCCCCCCCCCCCCAATACCAACAATGGGGCACTATTGCTCCCCCCCCCCAATACCAACAATGGGGCACTATTGCTCTCCCCCCCCCCCCCAATACCAGCAATGGGGCACTATTGCTCTCCCCCCAATACCAGCAATGGGGCACTATTGCTCTCCCCCCAATACCAACGATGGGGCACTATTGCTCCCCCCAATACCAATGATGGGGCACTATTGCTCCCCCCCCCCCCCCAATACCAATGATGGGGGACTTTTCCCCACCACACTAATACCAATGATGGGACACTATTCCTCCAACTAATACCAATGATGGGGTTAGGGTTGCCACCTTTTCTTTAAGTCAACCCCGAACAAATTTATTTTTTTTTCACAGTATGCATAGATGTTGAAATTAAATAAGATTTCTAATCATATGAAGTTAATCACAAGAGTCACCTCTTTAGATCAGAGTCCACAGAGTTCCCATTTTACTTTTGAATCCATTGAGTTCCCTTTTTCTGTAAGGGGGGACTTTGCAGACTCTGATGTAAGGGATAACTCTGGAGACTCTAACATAAGGGATGCTCTGGTGTACGGCGAGGACTCTGATGTAAGGGGGAGTACTGTGGCCTCTGGTGTAAAGGGGAGCTTTGATGTAATGAGTGCTCTGAGAATCCCGATTTACCTTAGCATACTTAGAGGCAGGAGAGAGAAGGTGGGAGGCTTAGTCTGGTCTGAATAATGTGTCCGGGTCTCAGACAGTCTGAAACCCGGACGCATGATTCCAAACCCGAACTGTCCGGGTGAATCCCGAACAGGTGGCAACCCTAGATGGGGTACCATATTGTTTAGGCAAATGATAAAACGTTTCACATCAGTCAGCAAGGATATATAGTATCGTTACACCCACATCCATAATGGTATGAGATGCCAACTTTTTTTTTTTGTTTAATGGTTAGAAGTGTGCACCCATCACAAACTAGAAATCCCACACCTGCTGGAGTCATTTTCCTCCCCCTGGTCCTCTCTACCTTATTAGGATCATTTGCAGCTTTACTAGACCAACGTTTTCAGAATTCTTAGGAGTAATCCCATAGCAGACATTTCCTGGTCACAGGGTTAATGTTTCCATGACCTAGTCTAATAGAAGTTTCCTGGAATCATTCCACAATCTGACATTTCACTTTCTCCTAATGAGCAAAAACACTATAAACTGGTAGAAATGCTTCTTATCATTTCTATGCCACACCTCCACTATATAACAGACTATGAGGCTGGGTTCACACCTATGCGAATTGGTTGTGGCTTAAACCACATCCAATTCGCATAACATAAAATACATTGATTTCAATGAAGCTGGTTCACATATGTGCGATGCATTCCCACTGCGCATTGCCGAAAAAACATGCGTTTTTTAGGCATTGCGGTGTGGCTCAGGTGCAAATTCAGGCCCATTATCTTCTATGGGCACGCACCTGTGTTCATTTCTCATTCTCCTCAATACACTCCCCCCCCCCCTCCCCCAGGTCTCCAAATTTGCAGCTAAAAGGCAATGGATCCGCTGAACAGTTAATAGAGAACTTTGCAAAGACAACGGAGCTCAAAAACGCAACGCACCAGTGTGAATCCAGCCTTAGAGCCAGTTTGCACCACATGCAGTCCAGTGCGTTTTTTTTTCCCCTGCATCAAAAATCCATGTAAAGTTGGTTATATGGTTTTCAATGGCATAGTCACACCAGTGCTTGTAGTTCCAGGGAAAAAAAAAAAAAGTAGAGCATGCTGCATTTTATCTGCACTGGAACGCTGTAAAACGCATTAAAAATGCACTGGAACGCACCAAAAAATGCACTGGAACACACTTGTTCTTCTCTAAGGGCAGGGGTGGGCAACCTCGGCCCTCCAGCTGTGATGAAACTACAAATCTCATCATGCCTCTGCTTTTAGAAGTCATGTCTGTGATTGTCAGGGTCCTGCAATGTCTCATGGGACTTGTAGTTTCACCACAGCTGGAGGGCCGAGGTTGCCCACCCCTGTCTAAGGGGCAAAAAAAAAAAAGCACTGGAACACATCAAAAACGCGCATGCAAAAAAGCACCTGGAACGCATCCGGATTGTGTTTCTATGGTGTGAACTGGCCCTATGAGTAAATCTGGCCAGGTTCCATTCGCAGAGGGGTTTGTTGAATACTAGGGTTGTCCCGATACCGTGGGACCGATACTGAGCATTTGCTCCCGATGTCAGACCCGATACTTTATTTTTTTTCTAGAGTGGGCGGAGAGGGGGTGGGGGGGGAGGCAGAGAGCGGAGCCAAGCAGTACTCAAAGAGAAACCCAAGCCAATCCCCCAACCCCCTCCCCCTCCGCCACCTAGTTAATCAGCGCGGAGAACATTACAGCTTTCATTTGAATAGCTGCGTGTTCCCCGCCGCGCATAGACACTCCCCCTTGCTCGGGCACTTTGATAGACGGATTACCCGTCCAATCCTAAGACGGGTGATCTGTCTATCAAAGTGCCCAAGGGGGGAGTGTCTATACGCGGCGCGGCAGGGAACACACAGCTATTCAAATGAAAGCTGTAATGTTCCCCGTGCTGATTAACTAGGTGGCGGCGGGGGGCGTGGCTTGGCTTTCTCTGTGGGGACATGGCTGCATTTGTGGGGACACATTTTAAAAAAAATTATTGGTACTTGTACTCGGTCCTAAAAAAGTGGTACCGGGACAATCCTATTGAATACTATTTGGAATAATAAAAAAATAAAAAAATTTGCAGCAAATACCACTGAAGTAGATTCTGGACATTAAGACTTGCCGCGTACGCACGATCGATTTCCGACAACTAATGTTTGAGAGCTGGTTCTCAATTTTTCAAACTGGAAAAGTTCTCGTTGGAAATTTTAATTGTGTTGAGTTCTCGGCTCGTCTTAGTGTTGTACGTCTCAGTGTTCTTGGCCATTGGAATTTCTGAGCAACATTTGTGCGACCGTTTGTATCCAAGACAAGTTTAAGCGAACATCCGCTGGAAAAAAAAAACCCATGTATTTTTTGTTTTTTTTGCAGATTTGCACTACAGAACATGTTCCATAGGAAACCATGTTATATGGACTGTAGTCCAAATCTGCAAAAAGCACTTAAAATACATAGGTGTGAATCCAGCCTAATGATGGGAATTGTGTGATGGCAGGCTGTTGTCTGAAAATCTGACGTTTGTACTCTCCATAGGACAATTGTTGTCGGATTTTCCGCCAACAAATGTTGGATAGCATGCTTTAAAATGTTCCAACAACAAATGTGTACAGAAGTCCTTTGGGAACAAATCCAAAGTACAAACATGCATGCTCAGAAGCAATGCTAACCATAACACAATATTAGCAGAAGTTGCCCAGAGGGTGGCGCTAAAGAGCTGAAAAAACATGTTTCGTGTTTGTTGGCCAACAATTATTTGCAGTTTGTATGCAAGACGTTTATGGTTTAGAAGTTTATGGCCAACGCCCTTCATACAAAAGTCCTATGCTTTGTTTGCAGAAAATCAGATCGCGTGTATGAGGCTTATTACAGCAAACAGCTGTCAAAAACAAGATATAGAAAGCAGGGTACTGCCATTTGGAGTCTGTGCCAAAGACAAAAATAAAATTTGTTGGACAGGGTCCTGTTACTGTGGGGAACATGAAAAGTATACAAATCTTTAAATAACAGGTTTGTCCGATGCATTAAATCTGTATCCATATTTATTTCAGAACCAGCATGGCTATAAAAAAAGGTAAAGTTTATTAGTGTTGCTCACGAATATTGCATATTCGAGTATTCGCGAATAAATCGAATATCGCGGTGAATATTCGCTATCGCACTAGCGAAATTTCGCAATTTTTTTTTTTTTTATAAAATATCACGAATATTCGATATTAACGAATATTCGTGAATATTCTTCTATATATTCGCGAAATCGAATATGGCGTATTCTGCTCATCACTAAAGTTTATTTAAAATGCATTTTTTTCTCTACAGCTTTAGTTACATTCATTAGGTTGTGCACCTCAAAACTCAAGCACATTTGCACGTGTGCGCATGTGTATATATTAGGGTTGTCCCGATACCGATACCAGCCGCCGTATATACAAAGCCGCCGCGAACATTACACGCACCTTTCATTTTTCAATAGCTGTTTTCCCTATCGCGCGCCCTGTGTAAAGGACACTCCCCCTTGCTAGCGATTGGACAGATCTGTCCAATCCCGAACCAGAGGGAGTGTCCTTTACACAGGGCGTGTGATAGGGAAAACAGCTATTGAAAAACGAAAGGTGCGTGTAATGTTTGCGGCGGCAGCTTTGTATATACGGCGGCATCATCAGGTAGGGGGACATCATGGCTGTTTGTGGGGGCACATGGCAGCAATATGTGGGGGCACATGGCAGCAATATGTGGGGGCACATGGCAGCAATATGTGGGGGCACGTTTTAAAAAGTATCGGTATTCGGTATCGGCAACTACATGAAAAAAACTATTGGTACTTGTACTCGGTCCTAAAAAAGTGGTATCGGGACCCTAGTATATATACTGATGGTATCAGTAGAGCAGTGGGGAAGAGATTGCTTGCAGTGATTTTATTTTGTATATTTTTTTAGGGGTAGAAACAGGGGGGAATCTGCACCACATGGGGTGATTAGGGTGTGTGCACGCCTATGGTTACATTACTTACCTGTAATAAAGTATGTCCCATGATGTACTGGATTCTGTAAAAATCTTTATTGCAGGGGTGCCCTGTCCTCTTCCTGGTGCGGTGGGAGTGTCAGGTGGCCAGGCTCAGCTGCACTACAGATGATCCAATAGGGACCCGCCCCCTTCTCCCCTCTCCTCCATTGAGAAAACTTCTTTCACGGTTACACAACCTGTAGCACAATCTGTGAATGGGGGAGAGTCCATCAATGCAATTAATTGTGTCATTAATTAATTAACCACTTCAGCCCCCTTAATGACCAGGCCATTTTTTTGCAATACAGCACTGCGTTACTTTACCTGACAATTGCGTGGTCGTGCAACGTTATCCCCAAATAAAATGTATGTATTTTTTCCCCACAAACAGAGCTTTCTTTTGGTGCTATTTGATTGCTTCTGCGGTTTTTATTTTTTGCGCTATAATAAATTTTGAAAAAACACTTTACTTTCTGCTATAAAACATACAAAAAAAAAAAAAAAAATCGAATTTCTTCATCAATTTCGGCCAATTTGGATTCTGCTACATATTTCTTCAAAATCCCAAAGCGTTTGATTAGTTTGCGCAAAAGTTATAACATCTACAAAAAAGCGGATAGATTTATGGCATTTTTTTTTTTTTAATAGTAATGGCAGTGAGCAGTTATTTTTTTCTCGGGACTGTAAGATTGCGGCGGACAGAGCGGACACCTGACATTTTTTACACCATTTTGGGAACCAGCGACATTACAGTGATCAGTGCTAAAAATATGCACTTTTATTAGGCCTCATTTCCACTGGCGTTTTTAAAGCCACTTTTCTGAGCGTTTTTTGCAGCTTAAAAACGCCTGTCCATGTTAGTCTATGGCCTCATGCCCACTATGACGTTTTTGAGCTGTAGATGGCTAAGCTGCAAAAAAAAACGTGGGACCAGTGCGTTCTGAAGCTCCAGCAATAGAGCTGTAAAAACGGCAGACGTTAAAAAACGCTCAAAAACGCGGCCGCAGCGTTTTTAAAGCTCCAGCTCCAAAAAAAAAAATATATATATATTTTTTTTTTCTAAAATAAACATGGACAGGCGTTTTTAAGCTGTAAAAAACGTGGCTGTAAAAACGCCAGTGGAAATGAAGCCTTATTGTACTAATAGCACTGGCAGGGAAAGGGTTACCATCATGGGCGATCAAGGGGTTAACTGATCACTAAATGCGTTTCTAATGCCTCGTTTCCACTGAACGGAACAGTTTGGAGCGCTTAGAATGGTCCGGTCTATTCTGCTGAGCGTTTCCACTGCAAATCGGACCATCCGGGACCATACAAGGTTTAGAAAAAAAGCCTAGCACGTCCACCAATCAGTGAGATGTATTGTAGGTCCGCCCTAACCGAACCGTTCCATTTTCTATGGCTCCACATCTGAAGCAGGACCCAGAATGGCCCGGTATGGTTCGCTTTTATGGCACACTTTCATAATGGAAACACCCAAAATAGCGTACCGTACCGATCTGCTCAGTGGAAACAAGGCATTACTGTGTGTGTGTGTCTGCCTGGGACAGAATCTGTGCGAATCCCTGTCAGAATGGAGATCTGCCTTGTGTACAGATCCCCATTCCGTCACTGCGGGGACGATTGCAGACCCACTGATTGGCTCCCCTGCTGGCCAATCGTCACGCACGCGCTGCCAGACACAGATCGCCCTATACGAGCCAACATATAACTACAGCAAATCATGCAGCTGGGCCAACCTGAGGCAGTATAACTGCAGCAGCTGGTCAGCAAGTGGTTAAAGCTCCACCTGTAGCGCCCACCCCAATTCTAGGGGAAGTCTGGGCCAATACCTGTTAGACACAAATTTGCCTCTGTTCTGGCTGTGGTACTGCTTTGTAGTTTCCCTTGTTGCCTGCAGGTGGTGTTGCCACCCTGGCCTTATGTTGGAACGTGGGTGTACCATGGTGTGTTGGGTGTCCCTTCTCGGCAGCAGTGCAGTGGGAGTGGTGACCCCGCTGTGCATGCTGGGAGAGGTACTTAAGGGACAGGTGGCATTGATCGAGGTTGGCTCTTCCTCGCCGACCTCCTGGCGCAAGGCATGTGTGAGCCGACTCCGGGGCCAGGTTGGCCCGGAGTGATTCGGCTATTGAGTAGGCCCAGCTATGCTGGCTGGGGCCTACAATCCTAAAGGGGATCCCGAGCTGTCTGTCCACAAGGGAAGAAGCTATCTTAATGAAGGAAACCGGGGGAGGACCTGCCCTGGAGGAGACCGGCAAAGTGCTAGCATCTCTGGTGAGGCCTGGTGACCCAATCAAGGAGGGACCCACTACATCGATATCCTTGCAGTCTGCTGGTTCCAGCTTGAAGGCTCTCTTACTGCTTGGCTGAAGGTTTGGAACTTTTAGATCCTGTGGCAAAGGATTCCTGGACGCATCCAAGTTCATTCAAAGGTCTGTGGCAGAGACCAAGTTCATTCCAAGAGGTCTGTGGCAGAGACCGTCTAGACCAGTGTTTTTCAACTCCAGTCCTCAAGGCACACAACAGGTCATGTTTTCAGGCTTTCCATTATTTTGCACAGGTGATTTGATCAGTTTCACTGCCTTAGTAATCACCACAGCCATTTCATCTGAGGGAAATCCTGAAAACTTGACCTGTTTGTGTGCCTTGAGGACTGGAGTTGAAAACCACTGGTCTAGACATTGGTTCGTGCATCATCCCGGCTGCTAGGCCATGTCAGAGGGGACTATACGGGTGAGCAATACCTACTTAATTGCTGAGAGTGAAGACTCATTTATTCTGTACCGTGTGCCTGAACCTTCCCCTGCTCTTCTCCTCCCTCCTGCTTTCTCTATTTCAAGTTACCTTGCAGTAAAAAGAAATAAAACCTAAGGGCATTTTCACGTGGAGGTGCAGTGGTGGTATAGCGCCGCTATTTTTAGCAGCGCTATACCACCACTGCACCTCCACGTGAAAATGCCCTTAGGTTTTATACCGTCGGAATTGCCACGGGATTCGGCCGCTAGCAGTGCGTTATTAACCCCCAAAAAAAGGTTAATACCGCCCGCAATGCGCCTCTGCAGAGGCGCATTGCAGGTGGTATTACCGCGGTTTCCCATTGTTTTAAATGTATACACGCCGCTCCTCTCATCGCTACAAAGATGCTGCTTGCAGGAGATTTTTTTTTCTCTCCTGCCAGCACATCGCCTCAGTGTGAAAGTCTTCGGGCTTTCACATTGAGAAGGCTGGGGCAGGAGTTTCAGGTGGTATTTAGGCGCTATTTTTATCGCTGTACTGCCTGAAAAACTCCTCAGCGTGAAAGGGGCCTAACTGTTGGAGGTTTTTACGTCTGTCTGGCAATTATTATGGACTTTCCCGCCCCGACAATGAAGCTACAAAGGTAACGTGGAAACCCAAAATTTAACTAGCAGCTCCTGCGGGGTAGTGCTATACACCCAAAAGTGGAACTTCTGTCTATTTGTCTCCCCCTCCAGTGCCACATTTGGCACCTATCGTGGAGGGGGGGGGGGTAGCGGATAACTGTCTTTGAAATTTCATCAGCAGCTCGGCTCCCTCCCCCGTTCCCGCCAGTAGGAGAGCGCAGCGGTGCCTCGCGCATGCGCCGTAGGGACTCGGCGTGAAGCCATAATGCGTTGGCCGCGGTGTCCGCCAGGTTCATGCGATCGTCGGTGACAGAGCAGGGAACACAGAGCTCCACGTCCTGTCAGGGAAAGGAGACAGATGCCGTTTCCCTTGTACATAGGGACACAGCATCAGTCACCTCCCCCAGTCACCCCCCTCCCCCACACAGTTAGAACACACCCAGGATACACATTTAACCCCTTTCCTCACCCCCTAGTGTTAACCCCTTCAATGCCAGTCACATTTATACAGTAATTAGTGCATATTTATAGCACTGGTCGCTGTATAAATGTGAATGGTCCCAAAAATGTGTCAAAAGTGTCCGATGTGTCGCAGTCCCAATAAAAAAAAAAAAATTTAAATTGCAGATCGCCGCCATTACTAGTAAAAAATAAATAGTAAAAAAAAAAATCATAATTATGTCCCCTATTTTGTAGGCGCTATAACTTTTGCGTAAAGCACTTGCTTATTGCGATTTTTTTTTTTTTTACAAAAATATGTAGAAGAATACGTATTAAAAAAATGGGATATTTATTATAGCAACAAGTAAAAAATATATATTTTTTAATTGTCGCTCTTTTTTTGTTTAGAACGCAAAAAATAAAAACCGCACGGGTGATCAAATACCACCAAAATAAAGCTCTATTTGTGGGGAAAAAATGACGCCAATTTTGTTTGGGAGCCACGTTGCACGACCGTGCAAATGTTAGTTAAAGCGACGCAGTGCCGGAAGCTGAAATTTCGCCTGGGCACGAAGGGGGTTTATTTGCCCAGTAAGCAAGTGGTTAAAGTATGGTCTCCGTCATTGCATATTTTTGGCTAACTAGCAATAGCATCCCAATCTACTTTCATTTGATACCTGGGAATGGGGATGAGAATCCCTTATTTGATCAGACTCTCCCCATTCACAAATCACGTTACAAGCAATGTAATTAATGAAATTTCTTTTCTTGGAGGAGTAAAAATGGGGTTATCCCCGTTAGATCATCTTTAGTGCAGCTGATCCCGGAGATCCAAAATTTTAAACCCACAGCACTGGAAACTCAGCAGCCCTGCAATGAACATTTCTACAGAACCCAGCAGCCCCCACAGCACTGGGGAGGTTCAGCAGGAGGAAGAGGACAGGGCAGGCCTGCAGTGAAGATTTCTACAGAATGACAAATAATGTAAACACTAGACAGCGCTTGTGGGCATAACCAATAAATTAAGCATATATACAGTGCCTTGCAAAAGTATTGACCCCCTTGCCATTTTTTTTTTCGTGTTTTTTTTTTTGCCTCACAACCTGGAATTAAGTTTTGGTGTGCGGCCGTCTCTTGGCAAGTTTGCTGTTGTGCCACGTTCGATTTGGTTATGATCATAGGCGTGTGCACAGGGTGTGCCTGGGCATACCCTAATCACCCTGTGCCAATGCAGATTCTCCCTGCTGAACTCCAATGGCAGTTGATGCTACTGAGAAAGGGATCTCTGATCTTAGTCCCTTCCTCTGCTATTTCACCAAAGCCCCGCAATGGGCTCCTAACACACACACACACACACACACATATATATATTACACACACAGGGGCGGACTGACAACTCATGTGGCCCCCCGGGAAATAGAAGATTATGGGGCCCCTGGGCTTACAGATGGCCACCAAACCAGGTGGCAGTACAGAGGCGGGGCAGCTAAAATCTCAGGATTTTCACATCAAAAGCATGTAGGTTTTGGACATATCAGGGACAGATGTAAAACAACAACAACAAAAAAAAAACCCACACAGATTTTTACATACTGTCCCTGGATTTAATGAGCCTTGCAACCCTGATGGTGCCCCCTAGTGGCATGGGGACCTCAGGCAGTGCCCGAGTTCCTCAATGGTCAGTCTGCCCCTGCACATATATATTCCAAAATAATATTATAAAGAAAGAAGAAATAACATAATAAAAACAAAAAACTACTAACACCAATCTCATCCTTACTGACACCATCCACTGCTCCACCTATACCATCTCTCTAATGTGCATGTGTGTTTGAACTTTGCGGTGCACACCCTAATGCAATAGGCTGCACACACCTATGGCTGTGATAGATTTGATGGCGCTCATAAGGATCATCAAAGATTTGGATATTTTTTTATAACCAAACCATGACTTGTACTTCTCAACAACATTGTCCCTTACTTGTTTGATGAGTTCCTTGGTCTTCATGACAGTGTTTGGTTAGTGGTGCCTCTTGCTTAGGTGTTGCAGCCTCTGGGGCCTTTCAAAAGAAAAAAAAGGGTGTGCCTATGTGTTGACAGATCATGTGACACTTAGATTGCACACAGATGGCCATCATTTCACTAAATATGTGACTTCTGAAGGTAATTGGTTGCACCAGAGCTTTTTATGGGCTTTATAACAAAGAGGGTGAATACATACGCACATGGCAATTATCAGTTTTTTATTTCTGAAAAATTGTTTATGTATATATTTTTCTAATTTTACATCACTAACTTAGACTATTGTGTTCTGATCAATCACATATAATTCAGATTAAAAAAACATTGAACTAAAGGCTGTAATGTAACAAAATAGGTAAAAAGCCGGGGGGTGTGAATACTTTTGCAGGGCACTGCAGCAGCAGTGGTCTCCAAACTGTGGCCCTTTGCTTGCTTTTATCCAGCCCATGGGGCACTATTTTATCCACTGAAAGCAACAATGGGGCATGATCCCCCCCCCCCCCCCACTGACACCAATGAAGGGGCAAAATTTCCCCAATTACACCTCTGATAGGGCACAATTCCTCACAATGACCCCAATGATGAGACACATTTCTTCCCAATGACACCAATGATGGGAAAATTATGAAAGAGAAACTAAATTGAGCTTCAGTTAATCCTGAGACTTTCTGCCACATCCCAAACTAAATTTGAGAAAACAAAGAACCCCAAGGGATAGTGCGGGCAGGAAGCCAAAACAGGATACCGTGAAAGAGTACAAAAAGTATGTAAAAGTATAAATTGTATTTGATTATAAAACAGATAAATGTTTAAAAGAAATTGTGGAACAGCATAATTCAAAATATAGATACAGCTACTCAATTGCTGCAATTCACAAATGACACCAATAATGCACCCTAATTATTTTCCAATAATGGGGGACAATTCCTCCCACTGTCACCAAAGCTGGAGCATTGTTTTTTCCCACTGATGTCGGGACCTTTTCTACTCACACTGGCCACAGTTCGGCATGCCTAAAGTCTGAAGGACGGTAAACTGATCCTTTGTTCATAATGTTTAGAGACCCCCCCCTAATATATAGCATAAACATCAATGTCACAGTATTATAAGATGATTGTTTTTGAGTGGGTGTTTTTTGCACATAAAGATTTTTACAGAACCCAACAACCCCCACAGCACTGGAAGTTCAACAGCAGGAAGAGGACAGGGCAGCCCTGCAGTGAAGATTCCTATAGAATCCATTTGCCTTCACGTTGAAGAACCTACTTCATTACAGGTGAGCAATGTAACTAAAGCTGTAAAGAATTTTTTATATTATATATATATATATATATATATATATATATATATATATATATATATATGAGATATGATATACTTTACATATATAGTATCTCACAAAAGTGAGTACACCTCTCACATTTTTGTAAATATTTTACTATACCTTTTCACGTGACAACACTAAAGAAATTACACCTTGCTTTCCAGCATTGCCTTAACCCTCTTGGGCATGGAGTTCACCAGAGCTTCACAGGTTACCACTGGAGTCCTCTTCCACTCCTCCGTGAAGACATTACAGAGCTGGTGGATGTTGAGACCTTGCGCTCCTCCACCTTCCATTTGAGGAGCCCCACAGATGCTCAATAGGTCTGGAGACATGCTTGGCCAGTCCATCACCTTTACCCTCAGCTTCTTTATCAAGGCAGTGGCCGTCTTGGAGGTGTTTTGAGTTTGTTAAATTTTCCTACAGTTAAGCATGGTGGTGGGAGTGTCATGGTCTGGAGCTGCAGGAGTTCTGCTGGAACTGAGGAGCCACAGTTCATTGAGAGAACAATGAATGCCAACATGTACTGTGACATACTGAAGCAGAGCATGATCTTCCTCCCCTCAGAGACTGGGCCCGCGGGGCAGTATTCCAACATGATAACGACCCCAACTCCAAGACGACCACTGCCTTGCTTAAGAAGCTAAAGATAAAGGTGATGGACTGGCCAAGCCTGTCTCCAGACCTGAACCCTATTGAGCATCTGTGGGGCTCCTCAAACAGAAGGTGGAGGAGCACAAGGTCTCTAACATCCATCGTCATGGAAGAAGACTCCAGGGGCAACCTGTGAAGCTCTGGTGAACTCCATGCCCAAGAGGGTTAAGGCAGTGCTGGAAAATAATGGTGGCCACACAAAATATTGACACTTTGGGCCCAATTTGGACATTTTCACTTAGGGGTGTACTCACTTTTGTTGCCAGCGGTTTAGACATTAATGGCTGTGTGTTGAGTTATTTTGGGAGGACAGCAAATTTACACTGTTATACACGCTGTACACTCACTATTTTACATTGTAGCAAAGTGTAACATGAAAAGATAGAATAAAGTATAACTTTTGTGTGTGTGTGTGTGTGTATGTATATATATATATTTATTTATATATATATATTTTTTCTTCTAAAAGGAGTTTATTTTCCCAAAAGATTAGGTTTGTAAGTGATCCAGATGGCTTTACTAGCAGTGATTGGGACCTGGATGGACAATTCAAGAAAAATGGATTGCCATAACAAAACATTAGTGTGGATTTGGTATCAGGTGGATGAATCTGGCTCCAGGAGAGGAAGGTGGCACAAAGGATTAGCATGGGTCTGACCCCAAGCTAATGTATTGTCAATATTCTCATCAGACATGTTCCTAGAAATGGGCTCAACAGTAATGCCGCGTACACACGATCAGTTCGTCTGATGAAAACGGTCTGATGGACCGTTTTTATCAGACGAACTGATCGTGTGTGGGCCCCATCTGTTTTTTATCTATCGGTTAAAAAAATAGGAACTTGTTTTAAAATTATCTGATGGTTAAAAAACCGATAGGAAAAAAACGATTGTCTGTGGGGAAATCCATTGGTTAAAAATCAACGCATGCTCAGAATCAAGCCGACGCATGCTCGGAAGCATTGAACTTAATTTTTCTCAGCATGTCGTTGTGTTTTACGTCACCGCGTTGGACACGATCTGTTTTTAACTGATGGTGTGTAGGCACGACTGATGAAAAAATCCATCAGTCTGTTTTCATCGGATGAACCGATCGTGTGTACAGGGCATACCGGATGCTACAGCAACTACCAGCTGGAATTATGATTCATTACAGGTGAATGCTCATATGCACCAGCACACCACATCCTCCAATGCTTTTATTGCAGAAAGATCACATAAAAAAGGAACAAGTGCAACATTTCAGAGCTGCGCAGGACCCCTTCGTTAGGCATTTGATGACCCCAAGCTACATAAAACCATTCTGATGCCATTCACGTCTAGGCTTAGCAGAAACCAGCGTTTCTGCCCACCTTTCTGCAAACGCGTAAAAAAAATGTGCTAAAAGATTTAATTATGCCACTCCAAACACAGATAGCAGTCATGCATTTTATCATGCAAACAAAATGCGCAAAACCACCCATCGCAAAACGCACTTGGCTCGGTGTCAAAGTTTCGTATTTGAGCTTTATTGAAGGAAATAAATGGTGCTGCTACAAAAAACGTGCTAAAAGCCCATCACGGTGGTGTTCCTTAGGTGTGCAAGGGGCCCTACCAGTGTTTGGTAATATTCTAAATATGACTCAAGAAATGGAGAGAAGTCACCTGGAAATGTGAAGAATAAATGTCATTTCTGACAATAAGCAAATAATCGCAATCTGGTTTCTTTTCACAGAAAAGGAAAACAGGTTTGTAGGTTCCTCCCGGTATGACTCATTCTACCAGTAGGAAGAAACAAACAGCTGCACTAAACCATGAGTGGAAAATGATAACTCTGCAAAGTGTCAGTAGAAAGGTCACCCTTTACACACACAAACACACACAAGTCCGTACCACTTTCAGATTCATACTCTCTCCTTATCAAACATGGGCCAAATTATTGCGCTCTTATTTTTTGTGTGTTTGTTATTTTATCCAAAGTATCTGTTATGTGGCCCCCTCTTAAAATCCATTCCAGACCCTTATGTGGGATTAGGGGTCTGGTATTGCTTTTGGGGGGACAGCCACTTTTTTTTTTTTGCTTAGGAGAACCCACACACCATCTGCTCCATCGGACAATTGTTGTCGGAATTTTCGACAACAAATGTTGGATAGCCATTGTAATAGGAGACACTTTTGGGCACAGATTGAGCCAGAAAATAATGGGCATGCAGAATATTTCTTGGACTGCAGCCCACCTGTCTGTCTGTTGTGATGTAAATGAATCTAGGATGGCTTCTAAGGATCTTTCATTGTGGCTTGTGCTAATTGACCCTGTATTGTGTGAAGGAGTCCTGTGATAAATGTGTATTGTAAGTTAACAGACAGCCTAAAGGTCAGGGGTATGAGTCATCAGCTGTAGTTAATTAGCTCATGTAAATTAGTTCAGAGCCGGAGTCAGGATGTATACTAAAAGATGTGTATTGGGGCTCATTAGGTAAGCATTGTATGATGTTGTGGGTGAAGTTGGGTCATTGTTCATTTGGCTACTGCAGTATCCCAATTGTATATAAGAGCTGAATTTCTCAATAAAGGGTCTTTCCTGTGGAACCTCAAACAGAGTGTGTCTCGTTAATGGGGGAATTCTTATGGTTCATGTTTGCCGGATTGTGGAGTGTCGGTGGCTGCCTTGTGTTCGGGAATGGAATATCCTAAACTGCTTTAACCCCTGTTCTATTTGGTGTGCCGTTACAGCCATGCTCTCAAATTGTCCGATAACAAATGTCTTCTGTCGGATTATCCGATTGTGTGTACACAAGTCCATCGGACTAAAATCCAAAGTACAAACACTCATGCTCCAAACCAATGCTAACCATAAGACAACATTAGCAGAAGGGTGGCGCTAAAAAACAGAAAAAACACATTGTTTCGTGAATGTTGGCTGAAAAAGTTCTGCCGTCTGTATGCAGCACAAGTTCACGGCCAATGCCCTTCAGACAGAAATCCACAGATTTAGAATTAATACCAGACCCTTCTCTGGGATAAGGGTCTGGTATGATTTTTTTTGGGGGGGGGGGCAGAAAATTATTTATTTTTTGCAAAGGTGACCCTGCACTACTTTGTTTGCACGTGGTTCCCCATAAAACCCATGCCCGATCCCCATCTAGTATAATGGTCTAGTATGAATTTTTTTTTTTGCATAGCGGCATCCATAAAAACCTATGACTGTGCAAACCAATGATTTAATTGGTTGCTAGGATGCAGGCGCCCAGCCCTCACAGCTTCATTGGTAGCTGGGATGCAAGCTAAGATAAAACATGACTAGGGCAGTCAGATAACTTACTACCCCCAACCACACATGAATGCAACCTTACCATTATTATTGAATAATGACACTGACACCTTCTGGATTTAAATGGCCTGTTCGGCCTTTTATTTAACAAGACCAAATAAACTATAACCATTATTTAAATATTCCCGTTCAAACAAAATATATGGTTGCTGGCCCCTGACGACCCCATCTTCAACTTTTTGAGTCTGTGGTACCTTCTAGTTAGCATCTGTCCCCAGCTGCCAAAATTGACTCAAGGACTCACTAACTGACCTCAGACCGCCACCAACTTATTATCTGGTAGTCCAGACTGAAACCAGACCAACCGGCAGGACTCCAGAGGTCCACTCCAAAAACTCCATTAGGGTGGGAGGGAGGGACTTCCACCACGATTCTTTCACAGACTGCTGACCTCTGCTCCACCTCTATCCTGGATTATCTATGCAACTCCTCCCAGTCTCCTACTGTCCTCCAATCAGGTAAGAACCAGTTCTTTCCTTAAGGCCCCTTTCACACTGGGGCATTTTTTGAGCGTTTTTCAAGCGTTATTTGAGCGTTTTTGAGCGTTCTTTGAGCGTTATCCGAGTGTTATTTGAGCGTTTTTTTAATGTTTTTTTTAGCGTTATTTGAGCGTTATTTGAGCGTTATTTGAGTGTTATTTAAGCGTTTTTTGAGCATTATTTGAGAGTTATTCAAGCGTTTTTTGAGCATTATTCAAGCATTATTTGTGCGCTTTTTGAGCGTTATTCCAGCAAACCCTCATCTGCAATCCCAATGTGCTGGTAAAGCACCGCTAAGACTCTAACGTTTTAGGCCATTTTGCAGTGCCTCGGTGTGAAAGGGTAAGGCATTTTTACAGCGCTTTCAATTAATTTCAATGGAGAAGGGGTGTTTTTGGAGCGTTTTTTTCAGCGCCCAAAAGCTGCTCCAAAGATGCTGCTTACAGGACTTAGTGTGAAAGGGTCCATTGAGATGCATGGACAGCGTTTAATGAGCGTTTTAACAGCGCTATTTTTCACGCTAAAATGCTGTAAAAACGCTTCAGTGTGAAAGGGGTCTAAACACCCCCTTTTCCTTAACCTATTCTTTTCTGTGAGCTACTTACACCCTGTCATGTATGTCCTGCGCCTCCTTTTCACTACGGCTGCAGACATGTCTATCTCGCTTACAGAAGCTTATCCAGCCCATGTGAGCACTGCAAAATTTAGGTATTTTTCGGAAGATATTCTGTGCCATTGCGTGCCCTATCATTAAAACTCATTTAAATATTCATTGTAATTATCATTTTCCACTGCCGATTATTCAGCAAAGTAAAATAAAAAATCAAAGAGAACTGTTGTCATTTGACCCCTCTGCACCATAGCGACACACAAGCCAACCCCCCCCCCCCCCCCCCAACTAACACAAACCCTTGTTGCAAGGATTTGTTCACATGTGCAGCTGTGGGGTAGTAAAAAATAGCAAGTTGAACTTCAGTTTTGCCACCTTCCGACCGCCCACCTGAACCCAATCATGCAGCCACTCAGAATTGTACACAATGCCACAGGCACAATGCTGTGCCAAAAATTAAACAGCAGCTGTTACTACTACTACTGTCCATTCAAGTCTATAATCAGCTGTGGCATTGTGGTGCGGGTTAAAAAAAGGGCTCGTGACTGCCGTGGATCGCCATTCACATTGGCAGCAAGGGATTCTGCATATGTGATTGTGCTCCTAGGCCAGTGATGGCAAACCTTGGCACCACAGATGTTTTGGAACTACATTTCCCATGAGGCTCATGCACTCTGTAGTTAAGCATCATGGGCAATGTATTTCCAAAACTTCTGGGGTGCCAAGGTTCACCATCACTACCCTAGGCTGTATTTGTATCTGTGCGTTCCCGGGGAACATTCATCCCCACGTGCGTTCCTGGGACGTGTGAAAAAAACGTAAATAAAATCTGCATCACGGTTGGGGTGTCTTTGATTCTTATTTTTAATGGTACCCCAAACTTGGCCATCAGATTGCGTGTTTTTTGGCAAAACGCAAGGCGAATGCGATATATAAAAAATGTGTGAGAAAAAGTGCAGGAGCTTGCAAAATCGTGTGTTGCTGTCACCAGAGCTGTCTTAATTATTGGGCACACGTGGGCACTGCCCAGGGGCCCCAGCTGCATAGGGAGTCCCTGTACTTTCCCCAAAGCAGCTGGTCCTTGAGCCCAGCCCACTGCCTAGAAATTGGGGGCCCCATGATGGCACTAAGAGTGATGGATACAACGAGGAGGCAGGCTGGCAGCGGTGCACCGTGCTGTGCAGAACAATACCTATTATTTCACAGCCAACATGGAGGGAGGGAGTGGCATGGGCCAGAAGGCCAGTGATGTTCTGACCCCGCCCCATGCAGCTTGAATGCTCAGGACTCAAAGGCTGCGGGGTAGGAACTGGAGTGGGATCTTCTAAGTCGGCAGCACTGAGAGCCCATCTGTGGAAGTAGCATTGTGGATGGGGTTATTGTAAGCCCAGCTGTCCAGCACTGTTTGCACTGTAGGGCTTAAAATGGCCGGAGGAATGCTCCCCCCTCCTCCTTATGCCTGCTTGATTGGTATAGGTGACTCCAGTGCTGGAGGTGGGCACAGAGACAAAAGTTCACATGCACTGTATCTCCACTGGTAATTGGGGTACTACATGGATGAAATAATGGTTCTGGGGGATATCAAGGGTGTATGAGGGGAAACAATGCTGAGGGGTGATCTGGGGTGTATAGGGGGTAGCAATGCTGGTGGTATCTTGGGTGGCTATAGTGCTAGAGGTATCAGGGATGTAGAGAGGCCACAGTGTAGGGGGTATTAGGGATGTAGTGGGGTCACAATACAAGGGGTATCTTACGGTATATTGTAACAGTGCTGGGGGGAATATCTAAGGTGTAGATGGATCAGAGTGCTGGGGGTGGTATTTGGGGTGTAGAGGGGTCAGAGTGCTGGGGGGATATATGGGTGTAGAGGGGTCAGAGTGCTGGGGTGATATCTGGGGTGTAGAGGGGTCAGAGTGCTGGGGGAATATCTGGGGTGTAGAGGGCTCAGAGTGCTGGGGGGATATCTGGTGTGTAGAGAGGTCAGAGTGCTGGGGGGATATCTAGGATTTAGAGGGGTCAGAGTGCTGAGAGAGATATCTAGGATGTAGAGGGGTCAGAGTGCTGGGGGATATCTGGGGTGTAGAGGGGTCAGAGTGCTGGGGGGATATCTGAGGTGTAGAGGGGTCAGAGTGCTGGGGGGATATCTAGGATGTAGAGGGGTCAGAGTGCTAGGGGTGATACAGTATCTAGGATGTAGAGGGGTCAGAGTGCTGGGGGGATATCTGGGGTGTAGAGGGGTCAGAGTGCTGGGGGGGGTATCTGGGGTGTAGAGGGGTCAGAGTGCTGGGGGGATATCTGGGGTGTAGAGGGGTCAGAGTGCTGGGGGGATATCTGGGGTGTAGAGGGGTCAGAGTGCTGGGGAGGAATCAATCTAGCAGATAGATATTGTAACGGTCACCACCGCTTATGACCTTCCATCCAACCACGACAAGCTTATCTGACACACTGCGACAATATTGCATACACGATCCATATCCTTTCCCAGAATAAGACGAGATAGAGCTCCGTTCTTGCTTCCAAAAATATGACAATTTATTGGTATTTTCTCAGCTTCTTATACAGTCTCAAGCATAATGCAGTTTATCACAGGACAATGCAATCTCCACCCCCCTATTCACTCACTGAGGATAATTCTTTAATTGGTAGCTAGACATGATGGCACCGTATCATCAATAGGGTTCAATTAACCTTGAATAGTAACACAGACATCTAGTTGAATAAGTTCTCTAGACAGCTTTATCACACAATGGCAGAGTCTTGTGAGAGTGGGTGCAATCCACACCTTCAACGGAATGTCTTTACAGTGAATAGCCAACACCTTAAGATATTTCAATAGCCTATTATACAAAGGTATGACTCACTCTGGTCTTGTAGACCTGAATTAACACCTTTCAAAAGCATGTGTGCCCAGATTGCATAGCTAACAGCTTTTGATATTTGAAGACATCCTGCAAACATGAATTAATATTAATGTCCCTTATTAATGTCTTCTGTAATATATGAATTATGATTCTTTGTCACCCTATGGCCCTAGTGGACATAAGGTGACCCTAGACATAAGAATATCTCAGTCTGTCACGGGCCATTCCGTTATATCTCTCCCCTTTCGGTGGAAGACGGACACTGGTGGTAACCCCAAACGGGTTGACTCCGAAGTCCGTCAGTAGGTCCAGTCCTTCAATGCTGGTCTCCATATTGTACCCCAAATAAATGGCTCCAAACTGAGCATTACTCACCCCGCCAACCTCTGCCTCTCTCAGAGAACACGTCTGACGCTGGGGAGAAGGCAGGGTGGCTGGGCTCAGTCCATCATGCTGTTGGGGGTCTGGGCCAACTGCCCCCCCTTCCTGGGTTATACCAGTGGAGACTGAAGTCTCATCCACTGGTGCTTGGTGAAAACCCCCCGGTGCTTGCAAAGCAAAGCCGACATCCTCCTGTCCCAGTCCTGTACCATTTTCTGGGGTTGTGCCAGTGGAGACTGAAGTACCATCCACTACCCCAGGAACCCCCTCTTCTGTTAGTGAGGAACAGAGGCCTATGACACTCTGCTCTGTTGCCAGCTCTTCCGCTGGGTTGCTGTGAGTGGAGATCACAGTCCCATCCACTACCACAGGGTCCCCCTCTTCTGTTAGTGAGGAGCAGAGGCCTATGACACTCTGTTCTGTTGCCAGCTCTTCCGCTGGGTTGCTGTGAGTGGAGACCACAGTCCCATCCACTACCACAGGGCCCCCCTCTTCTGTTAGTGAGGAGCAGAGGCCTATGACACTATGTTCTGTTGCCAGCTCTTCCGCTGGGTTGCTGTGAGTGGAGACCACAGTCCCATCCACTACCACAGGGTCCCCCTCTTCTGCTAGTTGGGAGCAGAGGCTTGGGGCACCCTGCTCTGTTGCCAGTGATTCACCTGGGGGTAAAAGCTTTACCACCTCAGCTTGTTGCTGGAGAAAGGTACCAACCGCCCCGGCTCTCTGGAACTCCACACCATCCGCTACGGCTTTAGGGATGGCAAGCTCCAGTTTTTCCACTGCCGATTCATCAGCCATGATTTCACAGTTATCTGACCTTTCCTCATAGTCCCAGGCAATGGGAGCCCCACCCTGCTGCTGAGCCGAGTCTAGCAGCTGTCTGTAGGCAACCTCCAGCTCCCATTCTTGAATGGCCAGAAATTCTAAATCTTCCCCCTACCAGTGGCCTCCCGAGATATTTAATTTTTCCTCTCTGTGCTCCATTATGTCCTCCAAGCGCCACTCCCGATCATCCCCAAAGTCGGGATCACTGGACATCCTCCAATACAACAATCCCAGGCCATCATAGTCATAGCCTTCTGTGGGGCTGTCATCCGCTGACCACGGGCACTCTTGGGCTACATACCACCGGAGGGCTCTCTAGCTCTCATCCAGCTGCATCTCTGCCCGGATCAGCCTGCTTAACTCTGCTATCCACTCCTGCTTCGGTTGTTCCCCCAACAACAGCATTCGTACGTCATACTGCGGCCAGTACCTTGCATAGATGGAGGGCAGGACCTTTCCTTGGTGTTGCTGCTCCAGAGCTAACGCTTCCTTCCAGAGTTGGCACCGAATCACATCCGACCATCCCAACAGGACCTCCTCTGATACTGGTCCTCTATGCTGTATCCGCATCTCTTGTAACCTCCTTTGGAATTCCTCTTCCATGGAGACTGGTATCTGCACCTCTCCTCTCTCTTCAGCTGCTGCAGCACTTCTTCGCTGTTGCAAGGTGGCATCCACAGCCGCTATAACCCGGTCTATGATCTCCGGCGGAGGATTAGGACCATATTGTGCCAGTCCATGTTTAACAGCCCGATCAAAAAATTCTTCCTCGGGTGTCCTGTCTGTTACGCTGGGCCTCTTAGCTCTATTCATTTCGACAAGTTCTGCGATAATGTCCCTCCCTTTTCTTACGGTTGCTGGCCGGTCTGCCCCGGCTCTCCAGTAAGTCCATGAGGGAAGAGAGCTTCATCCGTTCATACAGCGTCTCCATTGTCCTGTGTCCTTGTAGCCGTCCTTCTGAAGATGGAATCATCCCACCGCTGCCACCAATGTAACGGTCACCACCGCTTACGACTTTTCATCCAACCACGACAAGCTTATCTGACACACTGCGACAATATTGCATACACGATCCATATCCTTTCCCAGAATAAGACGAGACAAAGCTCCGTTCTTGCTTCCAAAGATATGACAATTTATTGGTATTTTCTCAGCTTCTTATACAGTCTCAAGCATAATGCAGTTTATCACAGGACAATGCAATCTCCACCCCCCTATTCACTCACTGAGGATAATTCTTTAATTGGTAGCTAGACATGACGGCACCAGATTGCATAGCTAACAGCTTTTGATATTTGAAGACATCCTGCAAACATGAATTATTATTAATGTCCCTTATTAATGTCTTCTGTAATATATGAATTATGATTCTTTGTCACCCTATGGCCCTAGTGGACATAAGGTGACCCTAGACATAGGAATATCTCAGTCTGTCACGGGCCATTCCGTTACAGATATATTATATGCACAGGACAGCTTTGTTACTTTTATGTATGTAGTATTTTCCCACTGTTTCTTTGCTGTACAGAATGTACAGAATGATTGTTCATGTAGGTGTAGCGCCTAGTTACTTCAAAGTACCGGTGCTATTTAAATTTAAAGGGTGGTCAGAGTGTAGTTAGACTCTGATCCAAATTGTTATGTTCAAAACAGGGTCTCTGTCTCGGCTTGGCTGTGCTGTGGGTCATTCTGTTGTACTGGGGTGTTCTTCCCACCCCAGAGCCGTAGATGGCAGCAGTGGAGTCAAGGGGGAGGGTATTTATGGGGAAGACGCCATTGGTTCTGGCTCTTCTTCGTCCAGTGTGGCACCCACCTTTAGGGTGACCACATCACGGCGCCCTGGCGTTATGGCCTACCTGGCCGGGGTGTGCGTGCCACGCGGTGTTCCTGGTTCCATGTAGCTAAGTATGATACTGGTATAAAAATGTGTACAACGATACCACTGCTGAATCCAGATAAGGAGAGGTTAACATCAGTCCGTCGGCATGTAGATGTCCCATGAAGGAAACGATCACAACTCCTAGTGGATGGTTGTAGAATACCAGGTTGATAGAGGGAAGTGTAACAGCCCTTGTGTGTGGCAGATAGTAAGGGCCTGCCAGCATGCAGATATGAAGGCACAGCAAAGGAGCCCTTCAGATGGACACTGCAAGCCCCTCCGGTGTCCGTGACGTCACCGCATCTCCGACGGAACTCCCTGAAGGCCAGGAAGCCGGCAGAGAGGTGAGTACCAATCAAACAAATTTTAATCAATCAAAAAAATTGAAGATTAATCGATCAATTAATAGTTATTTTGCACAGCCCTAAATAATAATAATAATAATAATAATAACATACACATCTGTGTATGCAATACGATAAAATGAGAGGGGACACGTCAGGAAAATAATGATGTGAAAGTCTCCCTTTGATGATCAGTAATGACGCTCAGCGGATGCAGGACAGGCTGTCTCAGCCTTTATTCTTTACACATAGACAAGAGTCTGGAGAATCCTGTAGCCCCTTAGGGTATGTAAACAAGGAGTGGCTGAAGGAACAACGTAATATACGAATTCCCCAGATATACCAATTACTTCACAGGAGAACGTATATTGAGACATTTGGGGATTATGAGTAAATAACCTGGAAAAACAACAAAATACTGACTGACATACGTGTATAATAAATCTCTGCTGTGAACAATAAGGAAATCTTAGAGGTAAATAAAATGATATAAAGGACCTAGGGCTCGATGCATGTATGTGTCAGACATGCCATCTAGGGGGACCACATTTCCAAACTGCCATTCAGATTTTTGATACCTTTTGACAGTGGTCACCAGTTTAGCGAGGTGGTATACAATGTGTGGTATACAATGTGTATCTGCTTTAACTAAGTAACTTAGTGACAGCGGAATACTTTGTACATCACATGGATCCCCTTAGTCTGCCTGTAAAGTGGCGCATTTGTAGCATATATAGAACATACTGCAGCAAAAATGACATTTCTAAAGAAAAAAAAAGAGTCAATGTGAATCTGGTATGGATTTTAAGGGGAATAAAAAGAAAAAATGTCACCCCCCCCCCCCCAATCCATACCAGACCCTTATCCGAGCAAGCAGCCTGACCGGTCAGGAAAGGGTGGCCGATGAGTGAGCGAGCGCTCCCCCCTCCTGAACCATAGCAGGCCAAATGCCCTCAACATGGGAGAGGGGGGCTCTGCCCTCCACCCAAAGCACCTTGTCCCCATGTTAGTGATGGTTAGTTTTAGGGTTACAGGGAGAGTAATGCTGCGTACACACGATCGGTTAATCCGATGAAAACGGTCTGATGGATTTTTTCATCAGATATCTGATAAAGCTGACTTTCATTAGTCGTGCCTACATACCATCGGTTAAAAATCAGATCGTGTTCAACGCGGTGACGTAACACACAACGACGTGCAGAGAAAAATTAGGTTCAATGCTTCCGAGCATGCGTCGACTTGATTCTGAGCATGCATCGATTTTTGACCGATGGATTTCCCCACAGACGATCGTTTTTTTCTATCAGTTTTTTAACCATAAGAAAATTTTAAAACAGGTTCCATTTTTTTCACGGTGGGGAAAAAAAAAACGATGGGGCCCACACACGATCGGTTCGTCCGATGAAATGGTCCGGGAAGATTCAAGACCAGCAAACAGAAAGGAAAGATGGAGTCTGATATCCATCCATCCAGTCAGTCCCTCCTGCCTCTGAGTGAGTACTGTGAGTACTGTACACTGATGTATGGGGTGCCCTTCATTCCCTTCTCTCTCGCTCTCTCTTCACGTTTCTTTCTTTCTCTCTCTCTTTTTTCTCTTTTTTTTTTTTTCGTTTGCACCCCCCACCAGCCGCCACTATAGATAGATAGCTAGATAGATAATAATCTACCTTTACAGTGAGGTGCTTACCTGATCAGTGTCAGATTTTGAGAGAGCAGGACGCTCTCAAACGAGTCATTCTCTCAGGGATAGTGCAGCTAGGCTGGATCCTCCCCACTGTGCGGCTCCAGGCCTCCCAGACAGGCAGGGCTTCCACCTCCCTGTCATTTTACTGCCGCCATCCACTTGCTTCTGAGCACCTCTGACCACCTCTGCCCGCTGGCTCCTTTTCATACCAGGTAAGAGCCTTACTGGGACCATTGGCGGCCGTCCTTTTTAGGGCAAGCCGCCACAAACACCTATACCCCACGGTTCTCCCTTGATCCTTTTCTCCCCTCATTGGTTGCCCCCTCGGCACCACTACCACTGCCCAGTTCACTACTACCACTGGCATCCCCCCCACCACCGGCCCGCCGCAATCCCCACCATTTCGGGTGCTTTTTCAGACACCTGCGCCAGCCTGTGAGGAATCGCGGGCGCCGCGGTCTAGGAAAGACCGCGGCTTCACTTGCGGCCTAACGCTGCGCCGCTTCCACACACGGCTACTAACCCCTAAAAGGCCAAAAAAAACTACTTACCCCAGAGGAATACCTTCTCCTCCTAGGTACGAATCCAGCACCCCCAGGCACCCCCGATCCATCCAATTAGCAGCACTTAGGCTGGAACCTGGGATCTGATCGGCAACCATCCTGCTACACCCAACTACCCAACTATCATCCCCACTCTCGCCTCAACAAAACAGAACTTGATCCAGGGTTCACCCGATCGCCTCTCAAATGGGTCAGGAAGGATTTTTTTGCCCCTACCGTAGCATATTGGCACAGCACGGCCAGGGATTTTTTTGCCTTCCTCTGGACCAAGCCAGGAGAGAGGATTAACTTAAACTCCTCTCTCCATCGCCCAGGAATCCCCCCCCCCCCCCCACCTGGTGATTGGCGACCATGGCGAATCGGCAATATTCTGCAGAAACCATTTGGGATCTGAGGCGATTCGCCGCTATACTGCCAGCCAGCACCAAAGAAAAACTAAGAACTGAGCGACTATTGATCGATCGACGACCGAATCTCAAAAATTTCAGCCGTTTACCCCAGCCTAAGCACATTTCATGTGCTTTGATCAACACGCGATCGGCAGTAAAACACCGACTTGAAATCCGTGATTTCATTCTACAACACGATCTAGATTGCCTTTTCATTACAGAGAGCTGGCTCACAGCCGACTGTAACACCATTCTAGGAGAACTTGTGCCAGAAAACTACCGTATCATAACGGAAAACAGAATAGGACAAAGAGGAGGAGGCCTGGCAGTGATTTGCAAGATTCACCTTGCAATCACCAAACCAGTCCTTCAAAATCCTCTTCAATTCATGGAAACCCTTACTCTGCAACTTCAACCAAACTCCCAGGAGACCGTCTGGATTCTACTCTGCTATAGGCCACCCGGCCCAAAGTCGCAGCTTCTCCCATCATTGACGGACTTCATCTCCACCTATACCCTCAACAGCAAACACCTCTTGCTGCTCGGGGACTTCAACCTCTGGGCCAACTCCCCGCAAGACCCCGTTGCCGACGCCTGTATTGATCACCTGGAAGGTCTAGGGCTATAACAACTAGTATGTGGGCCCACACATGCTTCAGGTCACACACTCGATCTCATTTTCAGACAAAATCTGGAAATGAAAATCTTGGATAATGAACCGTTGCCATGGACAGATCACCATGCAATTAAATTCATTATTTCCGATTTCCCCCCCTTATCAAAAACATCAAATCCAGTGACAACACACTGGACCAGATGTCAGAAGAAGCTCCACACGGAACTCTTCAAAGCCACGTTAAGGGAAAAAATAAAAACAATTCAGCCGCATCAAACAGTGGAAGAAACACTGAAGGCCATAAACACAGCCCTATTTCAGTCAGCTGACTTAATAGCGCCGAAACGTAAAACCCACATCCGGAAAAATAACTCCAGCTGGTTCAACAACCAACTGGCGTTGCTGAAGCAAGAGCGTAGACGGCGGAAGCCGCCTGGAAAAGAAACTCTTCAGATGAAAACCTCTTCGCCTACAAAGCAATAACTAGCAAATATCACAAAGAAATTTTCAATGCCAAGAAAAACAATTTTTCTGAGGCTATTAACAGCGCCCTTAAAGCGGAGCTCCACCCTTAAATTGACCTGCCTGTAATATAAATCCCGCTGCTCACTAATCCCGAATCGGCTAGTGTAAGTAAAATCGGCGTTACAGTACCTTATAAACGCCGCTGCTTCCGGTTTAGCCTGTCTCGGGTTTTCCACGGGTTATTTTATTCTTCAGGTCTCTCGCTGTGCATTTTGGGGGCTTTTCTCTGATGTCCTAATTTCCTATATCAGCTGAGATCTCGCAAGACTTCGTTATCATAACAACGGGGCGGATACGTTTCATTCATTCGCCTGCCGTTGCGATGACAACAGAGACGCTCCGCCGCCGCACACCTTTGCCAGTGCGCGTGCGCGAGATGTAGCGGTGGATGCTGGGACAGCATCCACCGTAAACAGGAAATTAGATGCTGTGGCTTCCTCTTCCTGCCCAAACCCAAGATGGCAACGGGAGACGGTCCTCAATATAACTACTTATTTGGGACTGCTAACGAGTGGAGCGGCGGGGGAGAACGAAAGAAGTGAGTTTTTTAAAACACCGCGCTTACTAATTTAAAGAGCCCCTCTTTAAAAAATCGATTTTTCGGCGGAGATCCGCTTTAACCGCCCCCGCAAACTCTTCAAGCTGGTCACTCAGACCATGAATCCAGGCTGTCTTGAAGCCCCCAATTCGGATTCACAAGAATTTTGCAATGAATTGTCGGATTACTTAATTAATAAAATCGAGGGAATCCGGCAAAACAATTCCCCACGTAGCCCCCGCTGTAATTATTTACACAACACCTGCAGTAATTCACCACAACCTGGTGAATTCACGCTGGAATCCATCTCTATCCATGCCACTGAAAATATCATCGGTACTCTGCGTAACAGCACTGCTCCGAATGACATCATCCCCACCAAACTGCTGAAGGAATGCGCTGACATCATGACGCCCCCTATCATGCAGCTCATCAACCAATCTTTCAGGGAGGGCACAGTGCCCTCCCAGTTGAAGGAGGGCATAGTTCGACCCATCCTGAAGAAACCCACCCTGGACCCCAAGGACCCACTCCACCGCGTCCCATAACAGGCCTAAATGTACTCTCAAAAGTAATGGAAAAAGTAGTGGTACAACAGCTGCAACAGCATCTAGATACCCACAACCTACTTGATCCATTCCAATCGGGATTCCGGCCCGGATACGGGACGGAAACCGCATTGCTCAAAATATGGGACGACGCTCTCGAGGCCGCAGACGAAGGAGAATCTTGTCTTCTGGTTCTGTTGGGCCTAAGCGCAGCCTTCTATACTGTAGATCACAAGCTTTTACTGACTCGGCTAGCTGAAGTAGCCAAAGTCGCAGAAGGCGATTTACCTTGGTTCTCCTCTTTTTTGGAAAACCGATCGCAAATAGTGAAGTTAGGACCTTTCACTTCCGAAAAACGCACTTTAACCTGCGGAGTCCCTCAAGGATCCCCTCTGTCGCCGGTGTTATTCAACATCTATCTTCGTCCTCTTTTTGAAATCATTAGCAGCCAAAAACTGCTTTATCATTCATATGCAGACGACACGCAACTGTATTTCCGCATTTGCAAGAAAAAGGATCACCACCTCAATCTAGAGACATGTCTCTCTTTGATAGAGAACTGGATGACAAAGAGTTATCTCAAACTCAATGGAGCGAAAACAGAACTTCTCCTGTTTCACGCCAAGCGTATGAATCAACCTGCAACAACATGGACACCCCCGCCCATTCTGGGCAAAATCATCACCCCCAGAGCCAAAGTCAGAAGTCTTGGGGTCATCTTCGACGCCTACATGACAATGGACGCACAAATAGGGTCAGTAGTAAGCGGATCACATCATCTGCTGCGCCGACTACGCAGACTTACCCCTTTCATTCCCAAAGAAGATATAGCGGTCGTGGTGGGAGTAATTGTAAACTCAAGATTAGACTATGCAAATGCCCTTTACCTCGGACTCCCCAAGTACCAAATCGCTCGTCTTCAAGTCGTTCAAACTACGGCCGCTAGACTTGTGACTGGGAAAAAAACCTGGGAATCAATCTCACCTTCACTGAGAACCCTTCACTGGTTACCAATAAAGGACAGAATTACTTTTAAAGCACTCCCCATTATCTCCCCATTATCTATGCGAAAAAATAAAAGTTCACAATCCCAATCGCGTTCTGCGATCCACCAACCAAAATCTGCTACAGATACCGAAAGCCAGATACAAGTCCAAGGGAGAAAGAAGATTCGCGGTCCAAGGTCCCAGACTATGGAACACTTTACCAACCAACATTCGGTTGGAGGAGAACCACTCAGCATTCAGGAGAAAGATCAAGACTCATCTCTTTTGATACCAAAGGAGACAGGAACAACAAGCGCCCAGAGGCAATTCAGTTTCGCATGTGCTGCGCTATATAAGTTTTCATTCATTCATTCATTCATTCATTCATACAGTGGCGGCTTGTGCTCAAAATTTTTGGTGGACGCAAATGAAAAAAAAAAACAATTGCAGCCTCACTGTGCCTATCAAACGCAGCCACTGGGCCCATCAATTGTCACCACTGTGCAATGCCATCAAACGCAGCCACTGTGCCATCAAACGCAGCCACTGTGCCATCAATTGTCACCACTGTGCCATGCCATCAAATGCAGCCACTGTGCCATCAATTGTAACCTCTGTGCCATGCCATCAAACACAGCCACTGTGCCATCAATTGTCACCACTGTGCCATGCCATCAAACCCAGCCACTGTGCCATCAATTGTCACCACTGTGCCATGCCATCAAATGCAGCCACTGTTCCATGCCATCAAACACAGCCACTGTGCTATCAATTGTCACCTCTGTGCCATGCCATCAAACACAGCCACTGTGCCATCAATTGTCACCTCTGTGCCATGCCATCAAACACAGCCACTGTGCCATGGCATTAAACACAGCCACTGTGCCATCAAGTGTCACCACTGTGCCATGCCATCAAACGCAGCCACTGTGCCCTTCCATTGTCGCCACTGTGCCCTTCCATTGTCGCCACTGTGCCCTTTAATTGTTGCCACTGTGCCCTTTAATTGTTGCCACTGTGCCCATTGTCACGGCTGAGCCAGAGGGGGCGGCGCTCCGGCACCCTCTATAGACACACCGCCACTGTCTATCTATCTATCTATTTATCTATTTATCTTTATCTATCTTCCTTCCTTCTCTTTCTTTTTTTCTATCTTTATGTATCTTTCTTTCTTTATCTATATTCATTCCTTCCCTTCTTTATCTATCTATCTATCTATCTATCTATCTATCTTCCCTTCTTTCTTTATCTATATTTCTTTCTTTATCTATAGTTCTTTCTTTATCTATCTTCCCTTCTTGCTTTCTTTTATCTTTCTTGTTTATCTATCTATCTATCTATCTTCCCTTCTTGCTTTCTATCTCTATCTATCTATCTATCTATCTATCTTATCTATCTATCTATCTATCTATCTATCTATCCCTTTCTTCCCTTCTTTCTTTTTATCTTTATCTATCTATCTTCCTTCCTTCCCTTCTTTCTTTTTATCTCTATCTATCTATTAGTGTTGCTCACGAATATTCGTATTGCGAATATTCGGCTCGAATATGGCATATTCGAGTATTCGCGATATATTCCGAATTTCGCGGTGAATATTCGCTATTTCGAATATTCGTATTTTTTCAATTTTTTTTTAGAACAGATCACATCCTAGAGATCCCCATCGACATCTAAAAGCATTGCTGGTATGATTAGAGACCTTGGGCCGAGTAGCTGCAGCGATCATTTTATATTGCCGATAAATCGCAATGCGATTATTCGGCAATAGCGATATCGCGCAATTATTTTCGAGAAATTCGCAATATTGTTTTTAGCTAAAATAACACATATATTCGATTTCAGAGTGTTACTGTCGAAATTCTGCAATAAATTTCTCATTCGCATTTTTGCGAAATTACGATAAAATATCAAGAATATTCTGAGCCAATCAGAGTGCTCCATTCCGCATTTCTCGAATATTCGCAATTATTTTGTATTATAAAATATCATGAATATTCTGAGCCAATCAGAGTGCTCCTTCCGCATTTGCCGAATATTCGCAATTATTTTGTATTATAAAATATCACGAATATTCTGAGCCAATCAGAGTGCTTCATTCCGCATTTCTCGAATATTCGCAATTATTTTGTATTATAAAATATCACGAATATTCTGAGCCAATCAGAGTGCTCCTTCCGCATTTCTCGAAATTTCGCATTCGCATTCGCAATAGCGAAATTTCGCAATCATTTCATTTCCAAAAAATATCACGAATATTCGTATTTAGCGAATATATCTCGAATATTTGACTATATATTCGAGATATATCGCGAAATCGAATATGGCATATTCTGCTCAACACTACTATCTATCTTCCTTCCTTCCTTCCCTTCTTTCTTTTTATCTTTATCTATCTATCTATCGATCCATCTTCCTCCCTTCCCTTCTTTCTTTCTATCTTTATCTTTCTTTCATTCTCTCCCCCCCCCCCCCCCCCCGGGCTGCTCAGTCTAAAATGCCCAGGCCTATTTTTTGTCCCAGTCCGGGCCTGCCTGCAGCTGCCGCTGCCGAGTGTCTCACTCTCTCTCTCTCATCACCAGGGCTGGTAGGCTACAGCTCCTGTTTGTTCCATGACACATGTCGGGAGAGGAGATACCTGCTGTGTGTGATCGAGGTAATGCCATGGTGAGTGCCATGCACAGTGTGGCTGCATTAATAGACAAAAGTGAGACTGCATTTATATACAAAGGTGGGACTGCATTTATATACAAAGGTGGGACTGCATTTATATACAAAAGTGGGACTGAATTTTTATACAAAGGTGGGGGCTGCGTTCATATGCACAGTGAGGCTGCAATGATGGGCACTGATGAGGCTGCATTGATTTCTTGTACCATGTCTTCAGTCTCTGACCATCCCTTGTACCATGCCTGCAGTCTCTGACCATCTCATGTACTATGTCTGCAGTCTCTGACCATCTCTTGTACCATGTCTGCATTCTCTGACCATCTCTTGTACCATATCTACAGTCTCTGACCATCTCTTGTACCATGTCTGCAGTGCCTGACAATCGTCTAGAAACTATGGGATAGATTTATGGCATTTATATTTAATGTCGGCAATCATTGATTTTTTAGTGGTACTGCAACATTGCAGCAGACACATCGGACACCTAATTGAGTTTTGTAAGCAACATTATTTTCTGGCAGTGCCCCTCCCGAGACTAGACTCTGGATCCGCCCTTGGGAGGGACATGTCCGCTGAAACTCATCCGACGGCGTGTACACACCATCGGATCAAAATCCCCGCCGGCAGACAGCGCGGTGACGTGGTGGTGACGTTGACGCCGTCACGTCACCGCACCAGGAAGTAAAAAACGTCCACGCATGCGTCGAATCCATTCGACGCATGTGCGGGCAGATATGTCCGCTGGTGAGTGTACTAACCAGCGGACATATCCGACAGACATGTCTCCGGCGGACAAATTTTGAAGCAAAGCATGCTTTAAAATTTGTCCGCCGGTCAGACATGTCCTCTAGCCCATACACACGATCGGATTTGTCTGCTGAAACTGTCCGTCGGACCAGTTTCAGCGGACAAATTCGATCGTGTGTACGCAGCCTTAGTGTTAGGGTTACAGGGAAGGTTAGTGTTAGGGTTACAGGGAAGGTTAGAGATAGGATTATAGTGAAAGTTAGTGTTAGGGTTTTAGTGAGAGTTAGTGTTAGTGTTATTAGTGTTATTATTGGGGTACTGGAGTTACAGGGAGGTTTAGTGTTAAGGTTTTAGTGACTGTTAATGTTCTAGTGAGGGTTGATGTCAGGGTTTTAGTGAGTGTTGGTGTAAGGATTATACTGAGGGTTGGTGTTAGGTTTATAGTGAGGGTTAGTGTTATAGTGAGAGTTAGGGATCAGGGTTTTAGTGAGGGTTAGTGTTAGGATTATAGTAAGGGTTAGTATTGGGGTACTAGGGTTACAGTGAGGTTTATGCCACGTACACACGATCATTTTTTGCGATGAAAAAAAAACGACGTTTTTTAAAACGTCATTTAAATTGATGGTGTGTGGGCAAAACGTCGTTTTTTGTCTTCAAAAAAACGACCACAAAAAAATTCCAACATGCTTGAATTTTTTGTGTCGTTTTTCAAATCGTCGTTTTTTGTGTCATAAAAAATGATCGTGTGTGGGCAAAACGACATAGAAAATTAAGTTTTAAACCCGCGCGTGCTCAGAAGCAATTTCTGAGATGGGAGAGCTCGTTCTGATAAAACTACTGTTTAGAATGGATTAAGCACATTCGTTATTTTAAAACTAATGAAGAAAACAATGCGCTGCATTTGCCACAATGCTTTTCAAAGCATTTCCAAGCTACCCTAAACTCCTAGTTTGTTGTGGCTCATCTTGTTTGACATATTTCTGTCCACCTTTTGACTTTATTATTTGTTTGGGCCCTTTTTTTTGTTTGTTTGTTTGTTTTTTGGACACATGTAATTATTTTGGGGTAATATCTTTTAACAGATGTTTTGAACTACAATTTTTATTTTTGGATTTTGGAGGGTGTGAAGTGACCACAACAACTTATTTTTTTTTTTTTAATTACCCACAAGGAGGTTGGTGTTCCTTGTTTAATGTCATTTTAATTTTTTAAATGTGTCTGCCTACTCACTATAACAATCTCTATATTTCTTTGTCAAAAATACACATGGTCAAAATTTGAAAACAAAAATATACCTTTATTCAGGTTTAAAAGGTAAATAAATAAAAATTAGAACCATCTGGCAAACAAAAAGCAAATCCAAATAAAAACAAAAAAGCCAGGAAAAAAACAAAGGAGACCCTGCTTGAAGCTGTAAATACAAGGGTCCACCAAGTAAACAATAAAGGCTGTGAAGGCAAAAACCAATTCGCTTCGGGGCACCATCTCCTCACTTCTTCCTCCCTGCAGTCTTCCCTGCAGCCCGAGTCCTCAGGGGCTGTGTTCCTGGAGCCGATGTTGTGGCAGGAGCCAGAGCAGGCTCAGGAAGAGGAGGAGCAGGAGAAGGAGCAGGAGAAGGAGCAGGACCAGGAAGCGCAGTAACGACAGGAGTGCCAATCCGCCCAATGCCAATATCGTCATTGAGCTGTCCCAGTGTGGCCATGCTTATGGCCTGGAATATGATGGATTCGCAGCGCACACGCTGGCCCAGCTCAAGATTTTTAAGCTTGGCTGCGATCAGTGCTGCGAATCCCTCTTCTTCACAGGGTGGCTCTCTGATGGCCAAAGTTGCTTCACGGAGCATGGCCTGGGTCTCCTCCTCCATTTGCATCAGCCTTCTGGCCCTTTTTGCTGGATTCCGGATAGGAGGGATTTGGGAGATGCAATCACGCTGGCATGACTCCTGTCTCCCACTGGGGCCTGCCACCTCCTGGCTCCCAGTGGGGCCTGCCTCTTCCTGGCTCCCTGCGGGGCCTGCCTCCCCCTGGCTCCCTGCGTGGCCTGCCTCCCCCTTGCTCCCTGCGGGGCCTGCCTCCCCCTGGCTCCCTGCGGGGCCTGCCTCCCCCTGGCTCCCTGTGGGGCCTGCCTCCTCCTGGCTTTGCTCTGCCTGTGTATAATAAAAAAGGGACATAGTTTATTTTTTGGCTTCATTCATCACACACATTTTTAACTTAATGACATATCATAATTGAATGCTAAAATATATTTACCACAGGCCCTCCATCCCTAATTATGTGGCCCCTTACACAGCTTTATAGATATGTGGCCCCTGGAGCTGGGGGGGGGGGGGGGTTGATGCTGTCTGAAATTCCCAAGTGGGGGGCCTTTACCCAACCGTTTTTTTACTTTGGGGTGGACAAAATGTTAATGGACAAAAAGGGTGTTTAACATCTGCGGCCACTGTATGGTGTACCTAATGGCGTACCAGAAAATCACACACATTCATTATGACCTCTGCATTTATGTATCTTGTCCCCATTCTGTTTTTCCACTATTGCCTAGTGATATGTTCCTAATTTTTTGGGAAAACATTTATATAATTTCGATCACTTGTAACATTAATTACTCATCATTATTATACTTTGCATTTTAAAAATGAATATGAAAATGCAATACCTGGCTCCATGGGTCAAAATCAGGATCCTCCAGGAACTCAGGCTCTTCCTCTGAGGTTGCCTGTTCTTGCCTGCAGGGAACACTGGAGGGCTGACTGCAGGAAACACTGGAGGGCTGACTGCAGGGAACACTGGAGGAGCAGGGAAGCCTGGACTGCCTCCTTGGGGGAAGGGTAGACAGGGATGGCCTGGACTCAATGTGATCATCCAGGAACTGCAGCTGACCATAGTACCACAGGTTTTGGCTTGTAGATGCTGTCAGCTGCAGCCCCAGATCTCATCAAGGCCAGGACTTGTGACCGTTGGGTCCTGTAGGTGCCCCGAAGCGAATTGATTTTTGCCTTCACAGTCTCCAATGTTGCGTTGGGGACCCTTGTCTTTACAAATTCAAGCAGGGCCTCCTTTGCTTTCTTCCGGGCATCTTTGTTTTTATTGATTTTGCTTTTTGATTGCCAGAGCACTGGATTTTCCTTCCATCTCTGGATAAATTCCGTAAGAAATTCGGGTTCCTTAAAGGCCTCCATTATTTCTGCATGTACAAAACAAAAACCAAAGCCTAGTGTCAGTCAAGCCACTACTACTAATTAGCTTTTAACACCATGGGGGTTATTTATTAAAGGAAAATACACTCTGCACTTCAATTGCACTGAAAGTGCACTTGGAAGTACAATCGTTGTATAAATCTGAGAGGGGTAGATCAGAAAAGAGGGGAAGCTCTGCTGATTTTATCATCCAATGATGTGCATGCTAAAATGCTGTTTTTAATTTTCATTGCATGTCCTTCTCAAGATCTACAGCGACTGCATTTCCAAGTGCACTTGTAGTGCAAAGTGGCTTTTCCTTTAAGTAAATAACCCCCCATATCTTCTAGCCCACACAATCATCCACTGTTTCCTAATATTATTAATGTCCATAATCCAGCTACATACCGTCTTACGATCGTCTCTTCCGTCGTGTTCCGCAGATTGTGAACGGCGCTTGCAATGACGTGGGATCCCTTTAAACGGCGCGAACGTGTGACGCGATGCACGAGATCCCGCCCCTGACGTTCGTCTTTTCCACGCCCCTTTCTCGATCTTTCTTTGTGGGTGTGTTTTATGGTCGAGAAATATGGCGAGAAATATGGCAAGCTCAAGCCACCAGGCAGGCCAGGCCCAGGAAACCGGACGATCCCGGCGGAGGTACAAGGCCTCAAACATGGCCTTCCAGGAGATAGTGGAGATGGTCACCATATTACAAAGGGAGGATTATGATGGGAAGCATGGCCCTTACCTGCATCCAAATAAGGTGAAGGCCGACATAATGGAGAAGGTGATCAGGAGGCTGCATGAACAATTTGGCCAACGCAGGACTAGAGAGCAATTGAGAAAGAGGTGGTCAGACCTCAAAAAAAGAGAGCCTGAACAACTCAATCAAATCAATAGGCTGATTCGGGCAAAAAGTAAGTATTTTTTATGTGCCCACAATTGTGCCATGTGCTTTTAATTTCAGGTTGTACTGTATCTTTGTTTGTGGGCACAAAAAGTGGTCGGAGGAGTCGTCGTTCATTCGTTGTTTTTCGTCCTACTAAACGACAATCTTCGTGCTAAATTGCATCGTTCGCATGGACAAAATGGAGTGTATAAACACTATATCATACCAAAAAAAAGTCTTTGTATTTTTTAGAATTTGAACAAACTCCTACGACCAATTCATGTGTCCCCAAACAGGAATCTCATGTCATTTTTGGTGTAATGTGACTTCACTTGTGATCTTTGTAATGTAGATTTGTACCTAAAGAAAAGTAGATGTGAAAAGCTTAGTAAATATGACCAAAACACTGAAAATGGAGAGTCTGCTCAGCAGTGGATTCTGCACATGTTTATATACTCTGTACTTGTATTTTTATTTCTCAGTCATATCTCTTTATAATCTTTTACCTTTCTTTTTTCCCTATCTTCAATCTCCTAGGGCGCAGGGAATCAGCAAGGCAGGACGGAACTTCCCAAGCCCCACCCCCGAGGGATGATGACCCTGCCACCACATCCGGTAAAGTTTCAAGATAACACCCATACACAGGTAATCTAGATCAGGGATCCTCAAACTAAGGCCCTCTGGCTGTTGTGGAACTACACATCCCATGAGGCATTGTAAAACTCTGACATTCACAGACATGACTAGGTATGATGGGAATTGTAGTTCCTGAACAACTGGAGGGCCGTAGTTTGAAGACCCATGATCTAGATGTAGGTCTTCCTAATTTTAATACCTTTTTTTGACCCACATTTCAGTAGCAAGTCGTGCAGTGACAATGGACAGGGATGCTGCCCAGTTTGTGCTGTCCGAAATATGGTCCTGCAGGGAAAAAATAGAGGACATCCGGGTCACTGCAAGACAAGTGATCGAAAAAACAAAAGGGGTGGAGCTACAAATTAAACATGTAATTGATTATTTGGGTAGCCTTTGATTTTTTTTGTTTTTATTTTGGAAATGAAAAAATGTTATACAGGTTTTGTTTAGAAAAAAAAAAAAAAAGTGATTTTAATTGTTAAATAATGTAAAAAAAAAAGTGATTTTAATTGTTAAATAATGAAAAGAAAAGTGATTTTAATTGTTAAATAATGTAAAAAAAAAAAAAAGTGATTGTATTTTTGGAATAAGGAGAAAAAAAAAATGTATTTTTGGAATAAAGAAACCAAAAAAAATAAATAAAAAATTATTGTATTTGTTTTGTAAGCAAAAAATACAAAGTTTTATGTTAAGTTATAATCTTTTTCAAGATGTCTAAAAATAAAAAATAGATATGTTGAGTAAAATATGTGTGTCTTGTTATTTAAGCTCAATGGTGAATAGAAAATACCTTAAACAAATGTATGCTGAGAACATAAAACAATCATGGATATTTATTTCACTCCATCACAAACACATGGCACTATGATAACCTCCTAGGAGATAAAATAAAAACACAAACCTTATAAATTAATTAAAGAACAAAGAAAAGAGACTGTTTCAGGCAAAAAAGAAATGTATTTATTCAGCCAAGATCTGGCATTGGAATGGCCCCCCTACCCATAAAATAGTCCACATATGCCTGCCGCACAGCACGTGCGTTTCGGGGGGCCAATTGTGGATGGGCAGCCTCACGAGCCGCCTCTGGAAGCTCAACTGGCTCATCAGGCAAAACATTCAAATAAGTTGTAGAATGTCTCCGCAAATAATTATGGAGAATGCAGCAACACATAATTATGTAGTTCAACTTATACTCTGCCATGTTTATGGCGGTCATAAATAGGCAGAAACGGCTGGCCATGATGCCAAAGGCATTTTCAACAACACGTCTGCCTCTGGCCAGCCTATAGTTAAACACCCTCCTCTCAGGGGTGAGGGCGCGTTGTGGAAATGGCCTCATGAGGTGGGGACCCAATGCAAAAGCCTCATCAGCTAAAAAAACGAAGGGCAGACCCTCTTCATTCTCCTCCGCAGGTGGCAATCCCAGGTCCTCCGACTGAAGCCGTTAGGCAAACTCGGTCTCGGCAAAGACCCCACCGTCCGACATCCGCCCATTTTTTCCCAACATCCAGATACAGGAACTCCTAATTGGCAGACACCACCGCCATCAGAACAACACTGTGGAACCCTTTGTAGTTGAAATAATGGGATCCGGAATGGGGTGGTGGCACGATGCGGACGTGCTTGCCGTCAATGGCTCCTCCGCAGTTAGGAAAATTCCATCGCTGGGAGAAGTCCGCTGCCACAGTCTGCCATTCCTGTGGCGTGGTGGGGAACTGTAGATACAAAAAAAAAAAGAAATCAAACAAACATTCCTAAAAAGAACATCACAAAACATTCTTGGATGCTAAAAAAAAAAAAAAAGATTATTAATTTGAAGTATTAATAAAAATGGCCAAAATAATAAGGGATCACTAAAGCAGATTAATCACACCCTCTGATGGTCACAATCCTACAAAAAATAAGGTGAGTGGAGGCCCAAGATGAGTTTGAGACCTCTAAAAAAAATTAGAAGGTAATTTGTACAATTATAAAATAAAGAGGGGGGGGGGTGTTGTGCGTGCACTACAATAGAGGCCAAAAATATAGGGGGATATAGGGACTTCTATAGACAGCACTACAATAGAGGCCAAAAATATAGGGGGATATAGGGACTTCTATAGACAGCACTACAATAGGGGCCAAAAATATAGGGGGATATAGGGACTTCTATAGACAGCACTACAATAGAGGCCAAAAATATAGGGGAATATAGGGACTTCTATAGACAGCACTACAATAGGGGCCAAAAATATAGGGGGATATAGGGACTTCTATAGACAGCACTACAATAGGAGGACAAAATATATGGGGATATAGGGACTTCTATAGACAGCACTACAATAGGAGGACAAAATATAGGGGGATATAGGGGACTAGGCTAGGTTGGTTTGGAACAAAAAAAAATAAAAAAATGCTGGACAGGTTGGCAAAACAAAAGATGCATGTAGGAGCAAATATAAAATGAATACAGCATGCATGGAGATGAAAGGGAACATTCCCAGCAGATCACAAACAGGTTAATTAGGGACTGTTTAAACAAAAATAAAGGAAACAAATACAAAAGACAAAATAAAACATAGTTTGTGCATTTAAAGGGCACCACTTACCTTAATATAGTCCTCCTGCAGAACATGAATGATGGCAGAACAGGTCTGGGGAATTATGAGGCCCAGAGCCTGGGGGGAGATGCCCGTCGAGAACTTCAAGTCCTGCAGACTTCTCCCTGTTGCCAGGTACCTCAAGGTGGCAACTAGCCGCTGCTCAGCAGTGATGGCTTCCCGCATAACGGTGTCCTGCCTGGTGATATAAGGCGACACCGAAGCCAAAAGCTGCTGGAATACGGGGTCAGACATCCGAAGAAAATTCCTGAAATCATCAGGGTTATTTTCTTGGATCTCCCGCAGCAGAGGCATATGAGAGAACTGGTCCCTGCGAAGAAACCAGTTCTTGGCCCACAAAGTCCTTTTCGCCCTCCTCAAGGACTTGAGCCGGGATGCAGCACACATCCTAACTAGAAGCACAGCACGATCTCGGTGACGAGAACGTACCCGCAACATGGCTAGAAAACGGTCGTCAAATCAGATCGCACTAAAACACCGCTCTGAAGTACAAAAATGCCTCTGAAGAACGGACCTGCAAAACAGAAACGTGTAGACAAGAACGCACTGCCAAAACAAATACGATCTGAAAACAAGCTCTGTAACACAAATACGACCCCAAAAGCACAAACTGTACGACAGTAAACGATATTAAAGCACAAACAGCGATAACGAACAGTTCATAAATAATCTCAGAACTTAAAAATATGAATTACCACATCCTGCTTTAAAGAACCATAAGTAGTACTAAAGAGTGCATGTGATCTTATAATCATGGGCTATGCCTAAATCCAAGTAATCCACCCGCTGGCGCTAGTATGCAACCAAGTATCAAAGGCGCAAGCGCTCAATGTCACTACAAAAATTCAGAGTGCTACAGCAAATGCATATGTAATTAAAATAAAAATGAAAGCAATTTAAAATAATATGACATATGTAAAAAATGATAATGTTAATAACACAAGTCCTTCAATGAGTCCTATAAATAAAAATTTGGAGAGCACTTAAATATATAGGTTTCTGCAGTTTAGGCTTGGTTTAATAAACAAAATTTGCCTCGACGGGATCCCCCAAGAGGACCTCACTCACCAGATAGACGAGTAAGATGTGCAGTCAAACACTTGTTGTCTCACACTTGTATACTGTGGCTGGAAGGCTCCTCACAATCTCCACTCATCACTGGTCAATGTTAAATGTGTTAATCCTCCCATAGGTGGATGGTCATGTAAGGAGAGAAAAGATACTCCACATAGTGTAAAACTGTATTTTATTTAACATGGGCTCTCTTCAAAGTTACACTTACAAAAACGTTTAAAAGTCAGCGCTTAAACACTAGTCCATAAGGAGAGCGGCTCTCACTGTGCTGTCTGCCGGGGGATTCCTCCTCCTGAAATTGTGAGTCCCGGGATGCTGCTCGCTCGATTGGCTAGTTGGATCACGTGTTTCGTGATTGGACACCAGTCCAGGAACGTCTTCAGAGGTTTTTGTAAGTGTATCTTTGAAGAGAGCCCATGTTAAATAAAATACAGTTTTACACTATGTGGAGTATCTTTTCTCTCCTTACATGACCATCCACCTCTGGGAGGATTAACACATTTAACATTGACCAGTGATGAGTGGAGATTGTGAGGAGCCTTCCAGCCACAGTATACAAGTGTGAGACAACAAGTGTTTGACTGCACATCTAAGGCCCCATACACACGATCGGATATATCCGATGAAAACGGTCCGCGGACCATTTCCATCGGATATGTCCGATCGGGAGTTTGATCCGATGGCGTGTACACACCATCGGATCAAATTCCCCGCCGCCGGACGGCGCGGTGACGTGGCGATGACGCGGCGGTGACGTTGACGCCGCCGCGTCACCGCCACGTCACCGCACCAGGAAGTAAAACACTTCCGCGCATGCGCCGAATCCATTCGGCAGCGGCGCGGCGGCGGTGGGAGCCGACATGTCTGCTGGTAAGTGTACTAACCAGCAGACATGTCGGGCGGACAGATTCCCACCCGATAGATTTCAAAGCTTGCTTTGAAATCTGTCGGGTGGAGAAATCTGTCCGCTAGCCCATACACACGAGCGGAGATGTCTGCTGAAACGGTCCATCGGACCGTTTTCAGCGGACATATCCCCTCGTGTGTACGCGGCCTTACTCGTCTATCTGGTGAGTGAGGTCCTCCTGGGGGATCCCGTCGAGGCAAATTTTGTTTATTAAACCAAGCCTAAACTGCAGAAACCTGTATATTTAAGTGCTCTCCAAATTTTTATTTATAGGACTCATTGAAGGACTTGTGTTATTAACCACTTCCCGACCGCCCACCGCAGGTATACGTCGGCACTTTAGAGATGGATATCTCGGTAACGGCAGCAGCTGCTGCCACAACCAAGATATCCATCTCTTCTGTGGGCGGTCGGGTAAACGATAATGGTGGTCTCCGCGGCGGAATCGCCGCGAGATCGCCGTTATCGGTGGCGGACGAGCGCCCCCCCCCCCCCCCCCCCCCTCCCGCTGCGCTCCCGCGCTCTCCGCCGCTTACCGGAGCCGTCGGTAGCGGCGGAGGCGATCGGGTGCGCTCCTCTGGTCAGCGGGGATGCGAGTGAGGGAAAAAATTTCCCTCGTCCATCCCCGTAGCTCTGCTGGGCGGAAGTGACGTCAAACGTCAGTTCCAAACAGCGTCTTAAAGAGACATTTTTTTTTAAATGTCATTTGAAAAATGACATTTAAATTTTTTTTTTTTTTTTTTGCATTTTAGCCTAAATATGAGATCTGAGGTCTTTTTGACCCCAGATCTCATATTTAAGAGGACCTGTCATGGTTTTTTCTATTACAAGGGATGTTTACATTCCTTGTAATAGGAATAAAAGTGATAATTTTTTATTTATTTTTATTTTAGTGTTAAAAATTGGTAAAATTAATACAAATAAATACGAAAACAAAAAAAAAAAATTTTTAAATCCCCCCGTCCTGACGAGCTCGCGCGCAGAAGCGAACGCATACGCGAGTAGCGCCCGCATATGAAAACGGTGTTCAAACCACACAAGTGAGTTATCGCCGCGATCGTTAGAGCGAGAGCAATAATTCTAGCCCTAGACCTCCTCTGTATCTCAAAAAATGCAACCTGTAGAATTTTTTAAACATCGCCTATCGAGATTTTTAAGGGTAAAAGTTTGACGCCATGCCACGAGCGGGCGCAATTTTTAAGCGTGACATGTTGTAAAAAAATTGGGCCAAATTTATTGTTGTCTTATTTTTTAATTTAAAAAAGTGAATTTTTTCCAAAAAAAGTGCGCTTGTAAGACCGCTGCGCAAATACGGTGTAACAAAAAGTATTGCAATGACTGCCATTTTATTCTCTAGAGTGTTAGAAAAAAATATATATAATGTTTGGGGGTTTTAAGTAATTTTATAGCAAAAAAAAATGTTTTAGTCTCGTAAACACCGAATCTGAAAAACAGGCCCGGGGCTAAAGTGGTTAACATTATCATTTTTTACATATGTCATATTATTATAAATTGCTTCAATTTTTATTTTAATTACATATGCATTTGCTGTAGCACTCTGAATTTTTGTAGTGGCATTGAGCGCTTGCGCCTTTGATACTTGGTTGCATACTAGCGCCAGCGGGTGGATTACTTGGATTTAGGCATAGCCCATGATTATAAGATCACATGCACTCTTTAGTACTACTTATGGTTCTTTAAAGCAGGATGTGGTAATTCATATTTTTAAGTTCTGAGATTATTTATGAACTGTTCGTTAGCGCTGTTAATGTGCTATAGATTGATGGTACATCTGTAACATTAATTTTGTGTACATAACCCCTGATATATATTTTATTGTATAACAGCTGCTTACACTGCTGACCTTTTATTTATAGAGACAGAAAACGTTTTGTTTCTTTTATTTCATCCATTGTGCGCTAGGTTCAGTGTTATCGGTCTGGTCTTTTGAACAGACGTGATTATACTGAGTTTTGGACAATATTAAAGCACAAACACTGAAAAGCGTCGTCTCTCACCAAACTTTTACTAACACGCAGCAACACGATATCAGCAAAAGAGGCCGTCTTCCGCATGGAAATTACCCTTTATAGTTCCGTTGTACGTGATGGACGTCACGGCGCTTTGCTAGACTTTTTGGAAAAAACGATCGTGTGTACGCAACGTCGTTTTGGAAAATGAAGTTTGAAAAACTTTGTTTTTTTTCATGATTGAAAACGTCGTTTTTTTTCATCGCAAAAAGTGATCGTGTGTACGCGGCATTACTGTTAGGGTTATAGTGAGGGTTGGTGTTAGGCTGCGTACACACGCTCAAATCTATCTGCTGGAAACGGTCTGACAGACCGTTTCAGCAGACAGATTCGATCGTGTGTACGGGCGGACAGACAGGTTTTGCCAGCAGACAGATTTTAAAGCATGTTTTAAAATCTGTCTGCTGGGAATCCGTCCGTCCGACATGTCTGCTGGTTAGTACTCTAACCAGCAGACATATCTGCCCGCACATGCGTCGAATGGATTTTTCCAAAAATATGCAGAAGAATATATATCGGCCTAAACTGAGGAAAAAATGTGTTTGTTTTTTTAGAATTGGGGTATTTACTATAGCAAAAAGTACAAAATATTGTTTTATTTTTTTCAAAATTGTTGCTCTTTTTTTGTTCATAGTGCAAAAAAATTAACCTCCCTGGCGGTATGATTATGTCTGGAATTTTGTACCAAAAGCGGTACAATTATTTTGCATGGAAATTCTGCGTTTTATGCTGTAGGCCTGCAATTCTTAGGAATAACTCACTTAAATCTGTCCAAACCAGAGTTTAGTAGGCATCCCGGGTATGATAAAGTTTGAAACACAAAATCATAAAATTATAATATTATAAATAACTATAAATAATTATAACAAATGATAATGTAATTATAATAAAAAAATATTCAATAATGTAATCAAATCTAAAACACTGAAATTTGCTCAGTTGCAGAATTGTCCCTGTCATTACTTTTATTTTTTTATGATGAATTTCCCCACAAATCGCTATTGCTCAATTCTGCAAGTGATTATAATTTATTATCGCTGTTTTCTAGCTGCTCCAAAATCGCTTTTGACATAAAGGGACACTTTTTGGTTGCTATGGACAATCTACAGTTTGCAGGCAGACAGAACAGTTTTTATTTTATAAAAGTGCATGTAGGACACTGGGCAGACCACTAGGGACAAGGAGTGTGTGTATTTTTTACATACAGTACTGTAATCTATAAGATTACAGTATACTGTATGCAATGTGTTTTTTACTTTTTGGAATTTGGCGCCGTTCTCCGCCCCCGTGCGTCGTAACGTCGCAGGGAACAGAGATCGGCGGCACACGGGCACTGTGTGAATCGAGCGAGGACCCGCTCGCTCATACAGCGGGGATGCATCGCTGGATCCAGGGACAAGGTAAGTAACTTGTGCCTAGAGAAGGTAAGCTGGCGCGTGCTGCAGGCTCTGCACAGCTACCCCAGGCGTGATTCGGGGTTACCGATAATAGCATTGAAAAAGCCGCTAAGGGGGTTAAATTTTGATTGGGTACAACATCGCGCAACCGCGCAATTGTCAGTTAACGGGGTTGTAAACCCTTTACAACCACTTTATGCTACAGGTAAGCCTATATTAAGGCTTACCTGTAGCTACCCAGGATATCTCCTAAACCACTGTCCCCTGCATGTGTCGTTGCTTCAGTCTGTGTGCCTTTACTGGTAGCATATGTGCGAAAGTGATGTCATCGCAGCTCCGGCCAATCACATCGCCGGAGACGTGATACCCGGAGGTAAGCGCCGGGAGAGATGTCAGTTGGCCGGAGGGGGGTATGAGGACCGCTGCAGAAGCTTCGATCTGAGGTAATTAATACATAATGAGCTAGAATGCTATGCATACTAGCTCATTGTGCCTTTGTCCTGCAGGTTTTTGTTTTTTTCAGGGTTTACAACCACTTTAACCTCCTTAGCAGTAATACCAAGTCGGGCTCGGGGGGAATATTTAATAAAAAAAGCGGTATCCCCAAGCCAGACTTGGGATCGCATTGCAGGATACAGGGGGAAGTTACTTACCTTGTCCCTGGATCCTGCGATGCCTCCCCGCTGTGTGTGCGGGCTCTTCTGCGGTGTCTACTCGCTCGATTCACAGTGCCGCCGAGCTCCGTTCCCTGTGACGTTACGACGCGCGGGGACGGAGTTCGGCGCCAAATTCAAAAAGTGAAAAAAAAAAAAACCACATACAGTATACTGTAATCTTATAGATTACAGTACTGTATGTAAAAAATACACACCCCCCATGTCCCTAGTGGTCTGCCCAGTGCCCTGCATGCAGTTTTATATTATAAAAACTGTTCTTCATGCCTGAAAACTGTAGATTGTCCATAGCAACCAAAAAGTGTCCCTTTATGTCAAAAGTGATTTTAGACCAACTAGAAAACAGCGATAATAAATTAGAATCACTTGCAGAATTGAGCGATAGCGATTTGTGGGGAAATTCGTCATTAAACAATAAAAATGACAGCGACAATTCTGCAACTGAGCAAATCTCAGTGCTTTTAAATTGATTACATTATTGAATAATTGTTATTATAATTACATTATTATTTGTTATAAATATTTATAGTTATTTATTATATTATAATTTATGATTTTGTGTTTCAAACTTTATCATACCCGGGATGTCTACTAGACTCTTGTTTGGACAGATTTAAGTGAGTTATTCTTAAGAATTACAGGCCTACAGTATAAAATGCCAAATTTCCATGCAAAAAATTGTACCGCTTTTGGTACATTCCAGACATAATCATACCGTCAGGGAGGTTAAAGCGACGCAGTTCCGTATCGCAAAAAAAAATCCCCCAAAAACGGTCCCCAAAACATGAAGAAAGTATTCAAATCTTCCGGGGCTGAATCGGTTAAAAAATAAATAAAATGATATAATCAGTCATAAACTTATAATCTTTTTTTTAATTATTATTATTTTAACAAACACCCCAATGCAGTTTACAGACCGCTTTTATGGCGATATATTTAAAAAAAAAAAACTATATTTGAGTTCAGTGCCCATTTAGGGGAAAAAATTGCAGTAGCAGATTGGAATGCAAATAGGAGTTTCCTTTTAAAGGCAGAAACAAATGAAGAAAGAAAAAAAAGAAAAAATCATGCAAACACGCAAGTTGACATCATTTTTTCAAGTACAGTAAAAAGATAAAAAACAGAAAGTAAAAAGCGTCTTCCTGTGTTTTTGGCCACGTTGGAAGGTGTTACAGAGCGGAGATAGGCCTGGTTTCTGTCACAGCACTTCCTCATTCACTTTTCAGGCAGCCTACTATCATATGACTGGGAAATACCCTACGAGGGAGGGAAGGAGGAGGAGGGAGGGAGCAGCACTCATATCATCTCCACCTCCGTCAGGAGTATAGTAGACTGCCTTATATGCGAAGGAGAGAGGTTGTCTGTTCTGTGGCTCTTGTCACTAGCGTCCTACTACTGCCTTATATCTGTGGTGTCTTCTGTTCTGCAAACATAGCCGGATCTCAGAGACCCAACATGAAGCCTGGAAGGCCTTCCTGGAAGAAGCTTCAACCTGCAGGTATGATTGAGCTTGAAAAATATTAACACAGGGCTGCTGAGCTGGTTCCACAAATCTATAATATAAATGCGGTCTTGGAGGAACCGAATGATTTGTGATGATTTATATAACGCCATCATCTTCAGTCGCCCAATACAAAAATTATACAGAAAAAAAACCTGCTAAAACAGGAGCATATAGTAAAAGTTATTATGGCATGATAAAATAGAAAAGCCCTCCTGTACAAGACTAGCATCTAGATCAACCGTTCTCAACCTTTTTAACAAGGTGGATTCTTTGAAATGCTTTTCTGGTCTCGTGGAACCCCCCTGCTAAAAATTACTATACAGCTCACGCAGAATGGGTAGCAGGAAGACTGGTCCTTAGTGGTGGTCAGTGGGAAAAATGCTCCTTAGTGGTGGTCAGTGGGTAGAATGCTCCTTAGTGGTGGTCAGTGGGAAGAATGCCCCTTACTGGTGGTCATTGGGAAGAATGCTCCTTACATTGTTGATTAGTGGGAAGAATGCCCCTTACTGGTGGTCAGTGGGAAGAATGCCCCTTACTGGTGGTCAGTGGAAAGAATGCCCCTTACTGGTGAACAGTGGGAAGAATGCCCCTTACTGGTGGTCAGTGGGAAGAATGCCCCTTACTGGTGAACAGTGGGAAGAATGCTCCTTACTGGTGGTCAGTGGGAATAATTATCCTTACATTGGTGGTCAGTGGGAATAATTATCCTTACATTGGTGGTCAGTGGGAAGAATGTCCCTTACTGGTGGTCAGTGGGAAGAATGGTCCTTACATTGGTGGTCAGTGGGAAGAATGCCCCTTACTGGTGGTCAGTTGGAAGAATGTCCCTTACTGGTGGTCAGTGGAAAGAATGGTCCTTACATTGGTGGTCATTGGTTAAAATCCTCCCTTACAGATAGCTTAATAAAGATCATTGTTTGTCAGTTGTTACATATCTGAGAGGCAGAAATTGCTCACTGCCCAAGGAACCCATCCTCTAGTAACCTCTGGAGGAATTATAGGGATCCATGGAACGTTGATTGATAAAGACTGCTCTACAGGATAGAACGGTCCCCAAAACATGAAGAAGGTATTCAATTTCTTTGCATTTACTTGTTTTAATATACTTTGTACTTTAAACACAAATTCTTATCAAAGAACTGATCAGTGCTGCAAAAAGTATTATATTTTATAATACACTTGCCTTTCAAAATAGATATGTTGACCCGCAGCCAACACATAAGCCAGATTATTTATTTAGTGTGTATATTTTTATATAGTATCAGTCATTTTATTGTAGTCTTATCATATGAGTATTGTGTAAAAGTGGACTGTTATGTGACCAGTATACATTTTACTACAGTATTCACAAGCTCATATAGTTTGATATTAGAATAAAAAAAAGAAATATGTAATTTTGTCCAGGCAAATTGAACATATATTTTACTAGTCAATTAACTGTAGTATTTACAAGCTCATATAGATTGACATTAGAATAGGATAAAATTAAATAAGTAAAAATAGCAAATTAAACATATATTTTACTAGCGTTCTTCACCTGTTTTTAGGTCAACAGTTCTGAAACTGTGCTACTTTTAATGTTTAGTAATATTTTAGTATTACAATTATTAAAACAATATAACAATATGATAATATTAATAATACTATCATTATACTAATACTATTACTACTACTACTAATAATAATAATAATAATAAAATATTAACAATACTATAATATTTTCTTGATACTACTACTACTACTACTAATATATTATTAATATCCTAATAATATTATAATACTACTATTGTTACTACTACTACTACTAAGAACCATAATAATTATTATTATTATACAGGATTTATATAGCACCAACAGTTTGCGCAGCGCTTTACAACATGAGGGCAAACAGTACAGTTACAATACAATTTAATACATGAGGGATCAGAAGGCCCTGCTTGTTAGAGCCTACAATCTAGAATAAAAATAATATATTAATCCTACTATAATAAAATCTTGATACTAATACTGCTATTGCTACTACTACTACTACTAATAATAATAATAAAATATTAACAATACTATAATAATCTCTTAATACTTCTACTATAATAATATTACCCTAATAATATTATAATACTGCTACTACTACTAATAATAATAATAATATTGTAATATTATTATAATAAAATCTTGATACTGCTACAATTACAACTACTAACAATAATAATATATTAACAGTACTATAATATTATAATGATAATAATAACATAATAAGCCTTATATTTGATATAATTAGGTAAACAAAATTCACATTTGCATTAAGTAGTCCATTCAGCATAGAGAGGAATAATAAGAAAATTCAAAGTTGGTGATCAGGCAGCAGTTTCTTTATTAGATAAAGTAATGTTTTCAATGTAATAGGTGTTTCAGATTAGTAAGAATGTAACAATAAGTTACGTTTGGGTTCCACATTACGTTTGGCACGGATCTGCCTGCACTTGTGATGGCTTTAGACTTTAGCAAACATGTATATTGTGATTGGAAAAAAATAGGTATGTTTATTCTACAGTTCCATCCAACCTTATCCAGCGGTGACGTCAATTACTAGCTGAAGAGGACAAAGGTCTTGGTTTATCAGGCAGCAATAGCTCCTACTGGGTGCTAAAATAGCTTCTTGTGTGGTTTTACTACATGTGAAATATATGGTTTGAGAGGCCACTTTAGCATGCCTTACGTGTTATTGTAAGTTGATAATTCAGATCAAAAATCTGTATTTTAGAGTTTCATCTACAGAGAAAAAATGTAAGAAATAATAATAAATTTAGGTCTGTTTCTACATTTTTTTTATTTATTTTTTGCTGTGGATTGTTTCCTTCCTTCTGACATGTAGACGTTTGGCTTTTCTCTCCATTGTCACACCATTTCCTGTGGGGCTCCAAATCTTCAAAGCTTTTAGGCTTTTAAGGCCAACAGCATAACAAGATGCAGGAAAGAGATTTAAAAATCTTTTGTTGTTAACTTGTCCTAAAGGTAATAAAGCATTAGGCCCTGTACACACGATCAGACATATCCGAGGAAACATGTCCGACGGACCGGTATTATCGGACAAGGCTGAATTGTCTGTTGGTCTGATGTGTGTACACACCATCAGACCAAAATCCCTCGGACCAGAACGCAGTGACGTAGAACACGACGACGTGATGAAAAAACGAAGTTCAATGCTTCCAAGCATGCGTCAACTTGATTCTGCGCATGCGGGGGGTTTTGGTCCAATGGTTTGTGTACTAACCATCAAAACTGTCAGACGAACAGGTTTCCAGCGGACATGTTTTCAAGCATGTTTGGAAATTTTTGTCCGCTGGAAAGCGGTCCGATAGGCTGTACACACGATGGAACATGTCTGCTGAAAGTGGTCTGCGGACTAGTTTCAGCGGACATGTTCGATCGTGTGTACGCGGCCTTAAAGGTAGAACTCAAGTTCAGTCGTATCTTTATTATGGTGGCTACAGGAATTTCCATATATTCATTCAAGCGATCTATCAATGTGACTAAACTGATCAAATCCTCTAGATTGATCTGGCAGAATTTTGTTAATCATGCAAATAAAACCAATCTTAATAGAGATCAATTACATGACCATTTTTAAGCAATCCTTTATATTTATGACTGATCGATTAGATTTTTGACCAATATTTTCAGTCAATTCAAAATGTGGAACAATTGCGCGCTGTTTGATATTTTACGACAGGATTAGATGTTTGTTTGCGATTGCTTGTAGCTGGACCAATCAGGAGCCACCATTGCTTCCCCAAATTAGGATTTGCTTTGTCACCCAAACTCACCGCAGTCATCATTATGTTAAGTGAAGTAATTTTGCGGTAGGAGCTTATAGGGAACTTATATAGACAGAGATATAGGCCCCAAAATTACTAACGTTTAAAGCTGCAGGGTCCAGGGGGTGGGGCTTGACAGGCCTAATGACTGACAGTTGGGGTGCTGCTTTAAAGTGCTACATCATTCAAACTCTAGATAATGCTTATGCCAAAAAGTGTTCTTAAAAGGGAATACAGTATTGACAGTTTTTGTCACATTGACTTGTTTAGCCCTCAAAATGTCAGCCTCCTAGGCGGGGGCTCTTTCTGCTATGGCGTCGATGGTCCTCAATGGAATAAATACCCTTCATACCCTTAAATACCCTGTGTACCTGGACACATAAGCTAAAATTTGGTGTCTACTAAGTACAGAATTGTATATATCGGTGGGCTCACTGAACATCCAAAGTATTCAAAAAAATTGGATGTGTGTGTGGAAAATGTTTATGTGGATTGTAAAGCTAGCAACATATAGGTTCCTTTTACATGGACGTTCCATTAGTCCATTTCTGACCTGTGATCACATGAATCAAAAACCAACTGCAAGGCATTCCTATAGGCTAGGATGTAAGCAGACCTGCATCCACCCATATCCACCCACATTCAGGTTCATAAGACCGCGCTATATCAAGATACCTCTCAACTCAACTCAACTCAACTCATTGCCCCAAAACAGAGTTTGTTTACAGGTCCACTTTTACTGACCTGAACCCATGTGGGCAAGTATAGGGGATGCAAGTCCACACACATCCAAACAGGATATAGACTGCATGGATCCATCCTTCTTCCATTACAAGATCCTTTCAGGTTCGTTTGACGAAATGGAAAGTTCCCGCTCAGTTCCATTTTTACTGACCTGACCCCATGTAGGCAGTTGTAAGAGGACACAAGTTTTTTTTTTACAATCAGATAGGATGGGGATTGCATGGGTCCATCCTTCTTCCATTACAAGATCCTTTCAGGTTCGTTTGACGAAATGGAATGTTCCCGCCCAGGTCCATTTTTACTGACCTGACCCCATGTAGGCAGTTATAAGAGGACCTTCTACATCTACAAGTCCTTTTACATTTAGACAGGATGGGCATTGCATGGATTCATTCTTCATTACAAGACGGGGATAAATCAGACTTGGATTTTTTTACAGATGTGAAATCCATCTCCAGTTCTGATCTGACTCTGTGGAGGATCAGTCTAGGAAGCCCCGCTGAGACAGAACGGATGGCATCTGTGCGAAAGGGGCCATAATAGCTTATTTTATTCAATGTTTCTTAAGGAATTTATTTTCTTTCTTGTACATTCATACTGCGGTTAATCCTAAAATTCTGATATTTCTATTTTTCAATTAATGGGAAATAACTTCCATATTTCAAAAATGCAATTGCATGGTTATATAACATTCACAGTTATAGGCAGGGTGATACTAGCACAACTGTATGTTGGTCAAACCTTAGTAATCTTAGAACTATTTTGGCTGAGCTGGCGAACATCAAGTAGAGACACATCAGACTTGAATCTAGGTCAGCAATCAAAATTAGGATAAGTAGGTCAGGAAGACATCTTGTTGATCAAGTTTCAATGGGCGGTTTATTTATGCAGGCAACTGAGTCATCTCCCAATTATATTAGGAGGAATCCAAAAGGCTTAGAAGGAATGTAGCGTTAGTAGGTCATCTAGAATCAGATCATACATATTTAAAAATGTAAAAGCATTGCTAAAGAAACAGACGCATTTCCTGTAACAAACAACAAAATTCTGAAGTTAAAAAAAATATATATATAAGGTAACCCTTGATTATTTGGTTATTATGATGTAATAAAGTTAAGGTGCTCTATTGCCCTATAGTAGATCACCCTTGGAGGAAGACCCCAGAGAGGGTGTCTTCCCTTTTGGAAGACCTCTCCATGCATACTAGTCACAACATTTTGGGCTCTTTCTGTTATGGGATTGATGGACCTCAATGGAATAAATCACTCCAGTGAAACCAGTTTCTGACCCTTCCTCAACCAATCCAAGGGCAAAGAAATGCCCTGGCTGAATTTCTACTTTTAATAGTTTTTTTTTTTGTTTTTGTTTTTTGAGATTTAAATTGATTTTAATTTAACATCACATTACCAAATTAACCAAAATGTTCAACTTTTTTTTCTTTTATAAATAAGCCCTAATGTGCTTTGTATTAACCTCTAGCTTCCATGAAGTCAAATAACTAAATCTCTTCTTTCTTTTTTTTTTCCAACAGAGAAAGAAATTGTGGCCGAAGTGGCCAAGCAGTTGCGCTTGATGGGGGACAAATACAACATGAAGCAGAAAATCCTGAATGTTGTAACCAAGATTCTTTCACCCGGGACCTGATGAGCACTTACGAAGAAATAATAATTAAAGAAATTATAAAAAAAATATATAAATCTTCGAGTGCCACGATGGCGTGGGGAAGAAAACACCGGGTTACAGCCGCAGTGGTTTCAGTCTCGGAATCATTGTTCCATTGTGGGATACCGTACATGGAGAGGAAGAACTGGGTTTTATTTACAAGCTGAAGATGAGTTGTCAAGGCTCAACAATATTGGAGTGTTGACAGAATGACCATATAAGCAAGACCAAAAGTCACCTTTGTACATAAACACTACGCAAGGATGCCTAGCAACGTCAAGTCTGTTGACCCCTTCAGCGAAAAAGTATCGGGCTGTTTTTACAACATGGAAAACCCTTCTGGACTTTAACCTGGAGATCTCCGTTTTTATCTTTACCTTTTTTTTCAGTTGTATCACATTTCAACCTTTGAAATGATTGTTTAAAACGTAAAATTAAGGACAATAGAAAAGTGACAAAAACTTTTAGCACTTGTCAGAAAAAATAAAGTTTAATCACTGTACATCGAATAATATTATAAAACATATTTATATACAAGATTAATTAATTACTTTCCATGTAGTATGGATGGATCATTTCTGTGTTATGATCTGGGTGTTTTTTTTACTTTGTTATTATTATTTAATTTTTTATAAATGTTAATATTCAAAACCTCTTCATTTCTTGTGGCATTTTGTTAAGCACTTAAATCAAAATCATACAGGAAAGGTGTAGAAATTGCATACTTGGTTATGTGATGGGTTGGATTTTAGTACAAACATCATAAAGAAATGTTATACTAACTGGGTTTGGGTACTTTCTTTAGGTTCATAAATGCCAGGAATACTAGTAAAAATATATTATATTACGTAGTCCTAATTCTTTATGATAAAAGTGCACGAGAAAATCCAAAATTCACACGTCTTTCTAATTATTTTTTTTTAAAATACATGAATCTCGAGTGAAAGTTGTGTGAGTACTCGGTGAAAATATTAATAAAACATTAATATATAGACCTCAATGTGTTATATAGAGGATATTCTGCACTTTATGATGGGTATGACAGGTATGAAGGGTATGTGTGCCTTCCCTTAAGAAGGCCTAGGGCCTTTTTTTTTTCTTCGAAGGCTACAAGGTGCACCACCACAATGTAGCAGGCTGTCTCCTTTTTTCAATGGCAAAGCACTGGTTGCAATGCTAAAATTTGCCAGGTGATCAATAGTAAATGACAGTAATCACTGGCTAGGAGTCAATTATTTGAACTCCCCACCATTTCACTGTGGACATGGCTTCTGTGTAGGAACTTCGGCATCATGTGTAAAATTCTCTCCCATGAAGACATAGATCTACTACTACTACTGGGGTTAATATACTAAAACTGGAGGGTGCAAAATCTGGTGCAGTTGCGCATGGTAGTCAATCAGCTTCTACCTTCAGCTTGTTCAATTTAGGCAGCCCATAGATGGTGCAAATGTGTGGTTCCATGAAAGAAATGCGCATGATTCTCCCATCAACAGAGTTAGTGCTGACAGGGGAATGCCTCCTACTGAGAAATTGTCTTCCCCCGCATGCTGGCTGTACCCAACTTGATCGACTTGGTACAGTCAGCCTTCCCATTAACGGTTCAAATCTCGGCCGGCTCCTACTGAACCGGCCAAGATTTGAACCGTGTATGGCTGGCCTAAGCTTTGACAAAAATAAAACTGGAAGTTGATTGGTTTCAATGCAGAACTTCACCAGATTTTGCACTCTATCCGGTTTTAGTGAATAAGCCCCACTGTGCCTTAAGGGGTTTGGACATTTTATATAAAAGTGAATGTTCTACAATACGCATATGTATTTTCCTCACTTCATTTTTATATTTGACTATAATAGCATTAATGCATTTTCATCAACCAAAGCAACAGAAAGCTCTACATTTTATTTCATCTGATTTCATCATTACGAAGCGCCACAGTACGCAAAATGCCTGTATATTGTTTTACACTGAGTAATTGGTTAAACATTGGTAATTGGTTAGAAATTAGTTATATTAATTTGTTAAGAAGAGCTCTATTAACGTGAATGTAAACCTAATACAAAAAAAATCACTTTAATAAATTGTAAACTGCTTTTAAAACTTATGTATGTCTTTTTTTGTGATATGGCTGCCAAATATCCCCAAATACCAAGTGATCCCGCCAGTCTCTTTTGCACCTACCAGTGTATGGCTATTTTCTGTCAATGCTGGCCATGAATTCTGACCCGCAGTCAATATTTGAAAGGGAAGAACGAGATGCCATGCAAAAGGCCTAGGGGATTCATGCCAATGCCAGCTACAGTGCGGGCCTTAATTTCCCCTGTGGGGCGCGCTCTGTGATCACTGAGTCTATGAGCCTCGGCTGATAGCAGATCAGAATGAGGGGAAATCCTGGCACGTGATTAGCTGTCAGCGAATGACAGCTAATGAGATGATGTAAACAGAAGATCGGTAATCGTTGTTTTTCCCTTCACGTCGTCAGCGTGAAGGAAAATAAAGTAGATCACCGTCTTCTGTCAGAGGGACATCGGTACCTCACACAGAGAGCCGTGGCTGCCTCATCTGTGCCACCTATCAGTACCTACCAGTGCCCACAGTACCACCTACCTTTACCAAACAGTGCCATCTATCAATTCTCACCAGTGCTGCGAATCAATTCCCATCATCAGTGCCACGATCAGTGCTGCCTATCAGTGTCACCTACCAGTGCCCATCAGTGCAGCCTATCAGTGCCCTTCAGTGCCACATATCAGTGCCTTTCAGTGCTGCCCATTAGTTCCAACCATCAGTGCAGCCTCATTAGACACATCAATGAAGGAGAAAAATTACCTGTTTTCAAATTTTAGAACTATGAAACTGTTTTGTTTTTTCCCCAAAATTTTCGGTCTATTTTCATATTTTTTATAAATAAAAAATAAAATAAAAATAAAAACAGCAGTAATTAAATACCACCAAAAGAAAGCTCTATTTGTGTGAAAAAAAATATATAAAACATTAATTTGGGTACAGTGTTGCATGATCGTGCAATTGTCATTCAAAGTGTGAGAGCGCCTCAAAGCTGAAAATTGGTCTGGGCAGGAAGGGGGTTTAAGTGCCCAGTAATCAAGTGGTTGACTGGTAACGGTGCGGTCATGCAACGCTGCAGCCAAACTAATTTTATATAATTTTCACATATATAGAGCTTTTTTTTGGTGGCATTTGGTCACCACAGTTTTTTTTTTTGCAATATATAAATAAAATGTTTGGGTGAAAAAAACTAACAATTTTTTGGGATAATATGTTGGACAAAACATCAACATCAAATAAAAACATTAAAAAAAAAATGTCTTCATACATTTTTCACCAAAATGTATTCTGTTAAATGTTTTTGATTAACAAAATCACAATAACTTTACATTGATTGATTTACATGAAAGTTATAGCCTCAACAAACTGTGGTATATACAGTACAGACCAAAAGTTTGGACACACCTTCTCATTCCAAGAGTTTTCTTTATTTTCATGACTATGAAAATTGTAGATTCACACTGAAGGCATCAAAACTATAAATTTACACATGTGGAATTATATACATAACAAAAAAGTGTGAAACAACTGAAAATATGTCATATTCTAGGTTCTTCAAAGTAGCCACCTTTTGCTTTGATTTACTGCTTTGCACACTCTTGGCATTCTCTTGATGAGCTTCAAGTGGTAGTCACCTGAAATGGTCTTCCAACAGTCTTGATGGAGTTCCCAGGGATGCTTAGCACTTGTTGGCCCTTTTGCCTTCACTCTGCGGTCCAGCTCACCCCAAACCATCTCCATTGGGTTCAGGTCCAGTGACTGTGGAGGCCGGGTCATCTGGCGCAGCACCCCATCACTCTCCTTCTTGGTCAAATAGCCCTTACACAACCTGGAGGTGTGTTTGGGGTCATTGTCCTGTTGAAAAATAAATGATGGTCCAACTAAACGCAAACCGGATGGAATAGCATGCCGCTGCAAGATGCTGTGGTAGCCATGCTGGTTCAGTATGGAAAAAAAATGGTGTAAACTGCACTAATAGCAAGAAGAAACAAATGTGATAAACATAAGTTAGATGGTGTAAAATGCAATGATGCAAACAGTAATGGAGCTGCGGTTTGCTGTGTCATAAAAACAGAAAACAATATGGAAAATTAAAAAAAACGCGCTGCTATCTCAAACACATAATATACATGAAATAAATGTGAAAAAACATATGCATATAAATGACTGAAGAAAAACCATAGAAAACACAATCACAATCCAAACAAGTGAATGCGAGTCAGTACTAATGTCCTCATAAGTGAAAATCCCCCAAAAGGCTCCTGTCGGAGGGGGTTAACATAAATAATTAATTAATATCAAATTGTCCAATAAATCATAAGTTGAAAAGGAACGAAAGAAAAAAAAAAAAAAAATCTCATCCACCCTAGTGCAACGGAAAGTCTTAATGGAATAAACTGGAACAGTAGATGGTGACTAGAGTTGATAAATGATATTCAGCTGGAGACCTCCACAACGCAAGTCTGCTTACCAAAACAGATGGGTCTCTTGATTATAGGAGACCAATGATGGCATATAGTAAATGGCAAACTGCTGGGTTCAATAAGGAATACACAGTCTGGGCTAGATCATCTCCTTGTCAGTGGCTCCGATGCTGATGATAACATGATAGGAAAAAGACAAGGATACCCCAATAGTGTAAGGCCTCGTACACACGATCGGACATATCCGATGAAAACGGTCCGCGGACCATTTCCATCGGATATGTCCGATCGGGAGTTTGATCCGATGGCGTGTACACACCATCGGATCAAATTCCCCGCCGCCGGACGGCGCGGTGACGTGGCGGTGACGTTGACGCCGCCACGTCACCGCACCAGGAAGTAAAACACTTCCGCGCATGCGCCAAATCCATTCGGCGGCGGCGCGGTGGGGGACAACATGTCTGCTGGTAAGTGTACTAACCAGCAGACATGTGGGGCGGACAGATTCCCACCGGATAGATTTCAAAGCATGCTTTGAAATCTGTCGGGTGGACAAATCTGTCCGCTAGCCCATACACACGAGCGGAGATGTCTGCTGAAACGGTCCATCGGACCGTTTTCAGCGGACATATCCCCTCGTGTGTACGAGGCCTAAAACATTGCCTTTCCACTGGCCAAGATGTTCCCCCGCATGATGTGGCTTCTGGCTGTGCAGAAACGAAGCAAGAAGCTAGAAGCCACATCATGCGGGGGAACCTCTTGGCCAGTGGAAAGGCAAAGTTTGAGGCCCCATACACACGATCGGATATATCCGATGAAAACGGTCCGCGGACCATTTCCATCGGATATGTCCGATCGGGAGTTTGATCCGATGGCGTGTACACACCATCGGATCAAATTCCCCGCGTCACCGCCACGTCACCGCACCAGGAAGTAAAACACTTCCGCGCATGCGCCGAATCCATTCGGCAGCGGCGCGGCGGTGGTGGGAGCCGACATGTCTGCTGGTAAGTGTACTAACCAGCAGACATGTCGGGCGGACGGATTCCACCCGATAGATTTCAAAGCATGCTTTGAAATCTGTCGGGTGGAGAAATCTGTCCGCTAGCCCATACACACGAGCGGAGATGTCTGCTGAAACGGTCCATCGGACCGTTTTCAGCGGACATATCCCCTCGTGTGTACGCGGCCTGACACTATGCAAATAAACCAGCTTAGACAAAAGCTCATGCAGTTGCCATCGTCCCTTGGAAATTTGGAAAAAGAAAAAAACTCTAGGTTTGGGACTATGCAGGTAACAAAAAATTGGATTCAAAAATTATAAAAATTATATTTAATAAGTAGAAAATACACAAAATATTCACATTAGGTACAAAATATTATAGAAAAAGAATGAATAAATAAATAATTCAGACATATAAATGACACATGGACATTATGCTATATCAAACAGAGGTTCCCTCAAAGGGGTAAACTGTAGATAAATAGTTGATCCGACGCGTTTCCAATCAAAAAGCTTTCAAAGTTTTGATCTTCATCAGGGATATAATGTCTTTTAACTACTTCCCGACCGCCCACCGCAGGTATACGTCGGCACTTTGAAGATGGATATCTCGGTAACGGCAGCAGCTGCTGCCACAACCGAGATATCCATCTCTTCTGTGGGCGGTCGGGTAAACGATAATGGCGGTCTCCGCGGCGGAATCGCCGCGAGATCGCCGTTATCGGTGGCGGGTGAGCACCCCCCCCCCCTCCCACTGCGCTCCGCCGCTTACCGGAGCCGTCGGTAGCGGCGGAGGCGATCGGGTGCGCTCGTCTGTTCAGCGGGGATGCGAGTGAGGGAAAAAATTTCCCTCGTCCATCCCCGTAGCTCTGCTGGGCGGAAGTGACGTCAAACGTCAGTTCCAAACAGCGTCTTAAAGAGACATTTTTTTTTTAAATGTCATTTGAAAAATGACATTTTAAATTTGATATTTTTTTTGCATTTTAGCCTAAATATGAGATCTGAGGTCTTTTTGACCCCAGATCTCATATTTAAGAGGACCTGTCATGCTTTTTTCTATTACAAGGGATGTTTACATTCCTTGTAATAGGAATAAAAGTGATATTTTTTTTATTTTTTTTATTTTAGTGTTAAAAATTGGTAAAATAAATACAAATAAATACGAAAACAAAACAATTTTTTTTTTAAATCGCCCCTTCACGACGAGCTCGCGCGCAGAAGCGAACGCATACGCGAGTAGCGCCCGCATATGAAAACGGTGTTCAAACCACACAAGTGAGGTATCGCCGCGATCGTTGGAGCGAGAGCAATATATGAAAACGGTGTTCAAACCACACAAGTGAGGTATCGCCGCGATCGTTAGAGCGAGAGCAATAATTCTAGCCCTAGACCTCCTCTGTATCTCAAAAAATGCAACCTGTAGAATTTTTTAAACATCGCCTATCGAGATTTTTAAGGGTAAATGTTTGACGCCATGCCACGAGCGGGCGCAATTTTTAAGCGTGACATGTTGGGTATCATTTTACTCGGCGTAACATTATCTTTCACAATATGTAAAAAAATTGGGCCAAATTTATTGTTGTCTTATTTTTTAATTTAAAAAAGTGAATTTTTTCCAAAAAAAAGTGCGCTTGTAAGACCGCTGCGCAAATACGGTGTAACAAAAAGTATTGCAATGACTGCCATTTTATTCTCTAGAGTGTTAGAAAAAAAATATATATAATGTTTGGGGGTTTTAAGTAATTTTATAGCAAAAAAATATGTTTTAGTCTCGTAAACACCGAATCTCAAAAGCAGACCCGGGGCTTAAGTGGTTAATATCTGAATGAAAAATATATATATATATATATTGGAAAATAATAATAAATTATATCTCATAAGATACATGTTTAAATCGATGCAATAATAACTCACTCCACAATGTCGCAAACATGTGTCTCCACTCAACACCTGAGAAATGGCCCCCAAATTCCCGAGCTGGTCCGTGGTCCGAAATCATGTCCAAAAAGCCTACCAAAATTTCATCAAAGATTGAGACCAAAAGTGGTCAAAAACTGCGTTTTAAAAGTAAATCTGAAGAAAGAAAAAACAACATTACTTAAAATATTAATTATTAAGAAAATGTATGTTGGTCAGATTGCAGCTGAGAAAACCCCCACTTACTTAGTGTATAGCTTATATATATATAGCTTATAGCTTATCCCTCTCTGCTATGGAGGCGCTACTTTTGATTTCAATACAGCAAGCATAAGAAATTATTCAATCATATGAGCCCTTTTACTATACACTAAGTAAGTGGGGGTTTTCTCAGCTGCAATCTGACCAACATACATTTTCTTAATAATTAATATTTTAAGTAATGTTGATTTTTCTTTCTTCAGATTTACTTTTAAAACACAGTTTTTGACCACTTTTGGTCTCAATCTTTGATGAAATTTTGGTAGGCTTTTTGGACATGATTTCAGACCACGGACCAGCTCGGGAATTTTGCAGTGCATGGGTGCCATTTCTCAGGTGTTGAGTGGAGACACATGTTTGCGACATTGTGGAGTGAGCTATTATTGCATCGATTTAAACATGTATCTTATGAGATATAATTTATTATTATTTTCCAATATATATATATATATATTTTTCATTCAGATATTAAAAGACATTGTATCCCTGATGAAGATCAAAACTTTGAAAGCTTTTTGATTGGAAACGCGTCGGATCAACTATTTATCTACAGTTTACCCCTTTGAGGGAACCTCTGTTTGATATAGCATAATGTCCATGTGTCATTTATATGTCTGAATTATTTATTTATTCATTATTTTTCTATAATATTTTGTACCCATTTTCTACTTATTAAATATAATTTTTGAATCCAATTTTTTGTTGCCTACATAGTCCCAAACCTAGAGGTTTTTTCTTTTTCCAAGTTTTACACTATTGGGGCATCCTTGTCTTGTCTATCGGAACATGATGATCAGGTACCACCGTGGGTGAAGTTCCGAGTGCTTTGACAAGGTGGTCGGGCAACATTTGGAGTATTCCTTATGCTCGCTGCGACGTGATATTTCTGCTATCATACACGATACCGATGCAAGAGTTATATTGCTTTCTGGTAAGTGCACTACCATTAGGCTGGAGATGTAATGTTATGTTTTAATAAAACTTTTATATATGGTATCACACTATTTGGAGTTTATTTTCTCCATATATTAGGGCAATCTTTGGATTTCTACCTGATGGGAAATTGTTTTAACCCTGAGGGGTGATTGCTGTTTTAGCCAAAACATAAAAGTGTGAGTGTACATCTGATTGGGGACGCAGTGGCATGTTTGTGAGTGTACATCTGATTGGGGACGCAGTGGCATGTTTGTGAGTGTACATCTGATTGGGGAAGCAGTGGCATGTTTGTGAGTGTACATCTGATTGGGGAACCAGTGGAATGTTTGTGAGTGTACATCTGATTGGGGACGCAGTGGCATGTTTGTGAGTGTACATCTGATTGGGGAAGCAGTGGCATGTTTGTGAGTGTACATCTGATTGGGGAACCAGTGGAATGTTTGTGAGTGTACATCTGATTGGGGAACCAGTGGCATGTTTGTGAGTGTACATCTGATTGGGGAAGCAGTGGCATGTTTGTGAGTGTACATCTGATTGGGGAACCAGTGGAATGTTTGTGAGTGTACATCTGATTGGGGAACCAGTGGAATGTTTGTGAGTGTACATCTGATTGGGGACGCAGTGGCATGTTTGTGAGTGTACATCTGGTTGGGGACGCAGTGGCATGTTTGTGAGTGTACATCTGATTGGGGAACCAGTGGCATGTTTGTGAGTGTACATCTGATTGGGGACGCAGTGGCATGTTTGTGAGTGTACATCTGATTGGGGAACCAGTGGCATGTTTGTGAGTGTACATCTGATTGGGGAAGCAGTGGCATGTTTGTGAGTGTACATCTGATTGGGGAACCAGATGCATGTTTGTGAGTGTACATCTGATTGGGGAAGCAGTGGCATGTTTGTGAGTGTACATCTGGTTGGGGACGCAGTGGCATGTTTGTGAGTGTACATCTGATTGGGGAAGCAGTGGCATGTTTGTGAGTGTACATCTGATTGGGGAAGCAGTGGCATGTTTGTGAGTGTACATCTGATTGGGGAAGCAGTGGCATGTTTGTGAGTGTACATCTGATTGGGAAGCAGTGGCATGTTTGCTTACATGGTGTGGTGACAGTTATTACTATCTGTAGCATTACTATTTGCCTTCAACATTTATAGGTATATTATTGTTTTTAAAGGCAATCGATTGTACATGTGATTGTACATAGCAGGAGCAAGGCGAAGGCGAGGTGGCATGCATGGTTACGTAATTTTGCCTACAGTCACTGCCAGTGGTGTATTTAGGTTTTGTGCTGCCCTAGGCCTGATGAAGCTTGTACACCCCCTAATTTAAATATGACCCACCCTTCCTGTCAAGGCCAGACCCCCATTTAAGACCCACCCTGACATTTTCCAGTGGGGACAATAGTTCTGAGGGCCTTGGGGGGGCAGTAGAGTCCCTTAATTTGCAGGGATTTACTCTGACTTCCTGTTTTGCTATGGAGCCCGTCAGCTGATTTTTTGACAGTTTTTAGCCTCCCGACATGGCATCTGTCTTTCTCTAGCTGAGAACTCAGGTGGGAGGTCCTCTGTTATGATAGGACAGTCACAACTAAAAGTGACGCAAAGCCCCCCCACACACAACAACCCATTGGTTGGGGTCTGCCACCCTAGCCTAATCCATGTGTATGGGCTGTCCCTCACCCCTGATGGTGACCCTGCCAATACATGACCTTCAAAAGCGCATTGTGCATTTTGGCATGTTTTTAGAGCGTTCTGGAGGTACTGTATGGGAAGAATAGCGCGGTTCTGATACACTCAGATGGGAATGGAGCCTTAAACATTTGTATTGCTTAGTACAACTACTGTAGTCACAAAGATGTTTTTATTTACAGGGCCTTGAAATAAGTATTCATACCCCTTGAAATTTTCCACATTTTCTCATGTTACAACCAGGATACAGGATTTATATAGCGCCAATAGTTTGTGCAGCGCTTTACATCAGGGAAGACAGTACAGTCACAATTCAATTCAATACAGGAGGGATCAGAGGGCCCTAAAATTTGATTTTATGTGATAGACCAACACAAAGTGGCACATAATTGTGAAGTGGAAGGGAAATGATAAATGGTTTTCAATATTTTTTACAAATAAATACGTGAAAAGTGTGGTGTACATATGTATGGCGCCCCCCCCCCCGAGTCAATACTTTGTAGAACCGCCTTTCACTTAAATTACAGCTGCAAGTCTTTTTGGGGATGTCTCTACCAGCTTTGCACATCTAGAAAGTGACATTGTTGCCCATTCTTCTTTGCAAAATAGCTCAAGTTGTGTCAGATCGGATGGAGAACGTCTGTGAACAGCAATTTTCAAGTCTTGTCACAGATTCTCGATGTGATTTAGGTCTGGACTTTGACTGGGCCATTCTAACACATGAATATACTTTGCTCTAAATCATTCCATTGTAGCTCTGGCTGTATGTTTAAGGTCGTTGTCTTGCTGGAAGGTGAACCTCCACCCCAGTCTCAAATCTTTTGTGAGTTTTCTTCTAAGATTACCCTGTATTTGGCTCCATTCATCTTCTCATCAACTCTGACAAGCTTCCCTGTCCCTGCTGGACAAAAGCATCCCCACAACATGATGCTGCCACCACCATGTTTCACGGTGGGGTTGGTGTGTTCAGGGTGATGTGCAGTGTGGTTGGCACCGGCCCAAATAGGGCTAGGTGCCACGGACTAGCTGAGGAGATGGGACAGTCAGGAAAGGGGTTAAATGAGTCTCTCCCCTCTTGGGTTCCCCCCCTCCTTCCCCCTCCCTCCGGGAGGGTGGTTCCCTGACAGGCAGAGCCAATTAAAGATGCCCAGGGGGGAGGTATTTGGGATGGGCATGTGACCAATGCTTCAAGGTGGGTTATCCCTCCTACCTTCTTCCTCTTACCCGCAGCAGCCACCCAGCAAGTGAGCTCCTTACCTTCCTTGGCTGTGTCATGGCTGAAGACCTGCTGGGTTTGATCCGGGAGCGGATGCGGTCCGATGGAGGCTTCCTGGCTCGCATCGCCGCCGACCTGGGGGTGCCTGGACCGTTCCCCTCGCCGTGCCCAACTGTGGATGACCAGGTAAGGGGTCGGCGGGCCCCTCGTAGGGCCACCCGACCGCCTGTAAGGCTGAGTCCCAGTCCCCCTAAGGCTTCACAGCGGCGCAGAGGCACCGCTGTATCTGTTGCTGGAAAGGGGGGAGGAAGGGGCGGGGCCAAATCGCGGGTCAACGCGGTAGCCCCGCCCCCTTTCTCTTCTGCTCCTCGTGTGTCTGCACAGAGTGTGTGCCTCTCCCCCTCCCTGTACTCCATCATGGGTAATGCTAATGTGCATGTTTCCAGCTCCTCGAGTAGCGAGGAGGCTGGCTTAGCTGCAGACATCCCCTCCGCCCCTGCCCCCACTGTAGATGTCCCTGCTACTGACTTAGCAGTGAATGTGCAAGCCCATCCTGCCCATGCTGCTCGCAACCCCCCCCCAGGCACCTGTGGATGCGAATGCTGGGGAAGATATAGTGTGTCCTTCTCCTCACCTGAACACCTCCGCTGTCCCCCCCCCATCGCCCACCCCCCCCCTCCTGCGAGTTTTAAGAGCGATCAGTCCCGTAGACGGGGCATGCGGTCGGACTCCAGGTCCTCTTCGTGTAGTTCTGGGCGTCATGGACGGTACAGCAGAAGCCGTCGCCGTAGATCCCCTAGGCGTCACAGCAGACACTGGCGTAGATCCAGATCCTCCCGCTGGGGGTCACCATCCTCCTCTGGCAGCTCCTCCAGGAGCCGATCCAGGGGCCGCGAGGGTCGGCTTAGGTCTAGACAGGGTTCATCGAGGCGCTTCAGGCGGCCTTCTCACGCGGACCAGCTGTCCGGCGTGCCTGCTTCCTCTGTGGCTCCCGTGGCCACGACGATTTCGGTGGCTCCATCGTCAGTGCCGGTTTTCCTTCCGCCTGTTCCCGCATCCGCTCCTTCGGTATTGTCAGCTGCGATACCTCCAGTGATCCCTCCTCCTCCTCCATCTTCGGCAGTAACTGGTGAGTTTGACTTCGCAGGGGCCTGGGGGGCCGGGGGTGGGACGCATGCTTTGGTACCGGCTTTAAAAGCATTATTGTCGCAGCTGGAGCCCGGCTCCCAGGGGGCGGTTACGCCTCCTGCCGGCAGGCGTCCTCCGTCTCCGCCAAGGGCCGGTGTACACAAGGAGTCCTTTTTCTGTGGGATTAGCCCGTTAGGATCACACGTTACTGAAGACATCAAACAAAACATTTGGGAAAATAAGTACATAGATATATGGTCTTTGGTTTCAGCTGATCAGCATACCATTGATAAGGAGCGCAAGCCCTATACTGACAGGTCTTTTGAGCGTAGGCCCCGGGTTGCCAGGACAATAGGTAACTGGTTGCAGGCTTTTGCCGTGCTGGGTGGTATTATGGGGGAAAAACACCCTGAGCGCTGTTCGGAGCTCTTCGTCTATTTGGACTCAGTATACAACGCCTATAAGTCCCATGGCGGCAGCGCTTGGTGGAAATATGACGAAGAGTTCAGAAGACGCTTGGCGTTGCAACCCGAGGTGGGTTGGGACTGCAAGGCGACGGATGTCTGGCTGCGGCTTATGATGGCGCAGAGGCAGACTCCCTTTCTTGGCGGGGCCGCTGCCTCCTCAGCAAGTCAGCAGGGCGCAGCGGCCACAAAGAGACCCGGAACATGCTGGCTCTTTAACGAGGGTCATTGCAAGTTCTTCGGGTTGTGCAAGTTCAAGCACGAGTGCTCCTCTTGCGGTGGCGCCCACGGGGCAGTTCGCTGCCCCCGCGGCGCAAAACCGGTGCATAGGGGTACAGGGCCTGTTGAAGGGAAAGACGCCGGTGAGCGTGGAAGAGATGCTCCCCTGGCTAGAGCATTACCCCAATAGGTCGGAGGCTGAGCAGTTGCGCATAGGTTTTTTGTACGGTTTTCTTATCCCCTTCATTCCCTCAGATTCGCACCAACTGGCTGGGAATTTGCAATCGGCTGCGCTTTACCCGGATGCCCTGCGGGACAAGGTTAGTAAAGAGGTTAATTTGGGTCGCATTGAGGGTCCGTTTTCATCCCCACCATTTCCTAACTTGAGGGTTTCTCCTTTGGGAGTGGTCCCCAAGAAGGAGAGCGGTAAGTTTCGGTTAATTCACCATTTATCTTATCCCAGGGGCTCATCGGTTAACGACGGCATCTCAAAGGATGAGGCGTCTGTTTCCTATGTCTCCTTCGATAAGGCTGTGTTGTTGGTCCGTCGGGCCGGCAGAGGTGCCATGATGGCTAAAACTGACATTGAATCAGCTTTTAGGCTGCTGCCGGTGCACCGGGATTGCTACCACCTTCTGGGTTGCTGTGTGGATGGCCTCTTCTATTATGACACTTGTTTGCCTATGGGCTGCTCCATATCGTGCCACTATTTCGAAATGTTCAGTTCCTTTCTGGAATGGGTGGTACGATGTGCAACGGGTTGTAGATCCATCATTCATTATTTGGATGATTTTCCGATAGTAGCCCCGGCCGAATCTTCTCAGTGTCAATTTTTGCTGGATTTTTTCTGTGCTGTGATGAGCAGGTTCGGGGTTCCGCTTTGCGCAGAAAAAACGGAGGGCCCAATCACCAGGCTGTCCTTTCTGGGCATTGAAATCGATTCCCTTGAGATGGTCTTTCGGTTGCCAGCAGATAAGCTCGGAAAGCTATTAGGCTTGATCGAGGGATTTTGTGAAGTTCAAAAAGTTACTCTGCGGCAATTGCAGTCGCTATTGGGCCTCCTCGTCTTTGCATGTCGTATCATGCCAATGGGTCGTGTTTTTTCACGCCGGTTGTCTCTGGCCACCAAAGGGGCCAAGAGGCCTGAGCATCGCATCCGACTGACTTGTTCCCTAAAAGCGGACCTGTCAGTGTGGCGGCGTTTTTTGGGCACATATAACGGGCGCACGTGTTTCCTGTCGGATGAAATAGGCAATCAGGAATTGTCTCTTTTCACTGATGCGGCTGGTTCGGGAGGGTACGGCGCGATTCTCGGGGCGAGCTGGAGCGCGGAATCATGGCCACTAGAGTGGCAGGAGCAGGGGTTATGTCGCAACCTGACTCTCCTTGAGCTTTTTCCCATCGTCGTGGCGGTTGAACTTTGGGGGGAGCAGCTCAGGGACAAAAAGGTATGCTTCTGGACCGACAATAGCAGTGTGGTGCATTGCATCAACGGTCTGTCTTCCTCTTCGCTGCCGGTTCTGGCCCTACTCCGTCATCTGGTGCTCAGATGCCTGGAGTATAATATCTGGTTCAGATCTCGTCATGTCCCAGGTGTTGATAACGTTATCGCTGACTTATTGTCTCGTTCTCGTTTCCAGGAGTTCCGGTCTCTTTGCCCGGGTGCGGATCAGGAAGGCCTTCCTTGCCCGAAGTCCCTATGGACCCTGGTGTCAGGACTTTGATGCCCCTTATTGCTGCTTCGGTGACTCCGGCTACCTGGTCCAATCATGGTAAGGCGTGGAATGCCTGGTTGGGGGTGGCGGGCGGCAGGGACGTGACTTCCTGTGGGAATTTACGTTTTCAGGTTACGGTGGACTATTTGTTGAATTTGGAGCTTTCTGGTTGTTCCGCCGCGGTGGCTCAACGCCGCATGGGGGGGGGGTTGGTTTTCACTTAAAGCTGCACGGGTGGAAGGACTGCACAAAGCATTTCGGTATCCTGCAGGCATTAAAGGGTTGGCGGAAAAGGCACGGGAAAAAGGACGCTAGGCGTCCGGTTTCCTTTGCCTTGCTGAACTCCCTTGTCGGGGCTACGGTTACGGTGTGTTCCTCTCCTTACGAAGGGCTTCTTTTTTCTACTGCGTTTTGCCTGGCTTTTTTCGGAGCTTTACGGATAAGCGAGCTAGTGGCGTCCGCGACTACGGGTCCTGGGGGCCTTTTCAGGGATGACGTCCTACTGACTAACGGTGTGTTGCAGGTTCGGGTGAGAAGGTCTAAAACGGACCAGCTGGGAAAAGGTTCTTGGTTGCGCCTTGGGGCTGTGGGGGCAACACTTTGTCCAGTTGCCATGGTAACAGAGTTCCTGAAGGTGAGGCCTGTTGGGGAAAAGTTTTTGGTGCATGCCTCGGGGGCCCCCCTTACACGGTACCAGTTCAGTTCGGTTTTCAAACGCTGCCTTGTGGCTGCCGGGTTTTCAGCGAACGTTTTTGGCACACATTCATTCAGAATTGGTGCTGCTACGGAAGCGGCTAGGGCCGGGCTAGCAATGGGTGACATTCAAAGAATTGGTCGGTGGAAGTCGGGGTGCTATGCAGGTTATGTTCGCCCGGAATTGCTGCTATAATGAATTTTCCCCCTTTTCAGGTCCTCGTGCGCCGGTGGTGCACATTCTGGGCCATTCATATATCCATCGGGCCGCACAGAGGGCCATCTGTCGGCCGGGCGGCAGGTCCCTGGGATTTCCAGTGGAGGTTCATTGGAGAGGTATTGGGGGTCTCCCCTGGTCTCGGATATTGATGGAAGCCTTTCAGATTGGCGGAGTATCTCGGTCGCCGGTGGTGTTGGTAATCCATGCAGGGGGGAACGATATTCGCTCCCTGCGGGTTCCGGAGATCATTACCCTAATGTGAATGGATTTGGAGAGAATGGTGTTTCTTTTTTCGGAAATCATGTTGGTTTGGTCTGAGATTGTCCCTCGGGTCACCTGGCAGGAGGATAGGGATGCGGCTGCAATTGAGAGAGCTTGCAGAACAATTAACGCCCGCATGTCCCGGTACGTCAGGGCCAGGTCAGGGGTAGTGGTGAGGCACAGGCAGCTGGAAGGGGACAATAGGCGGCTCATGGGTCAGGATGGGGTCCATCTTAATGATATCGGGCCTGATATCTTTTTGTCTGGCCTTCAAGATGGCATTGAACAGGCCCCTTTACATTATGGGTGGGGGTCGGAGCCCAGTTTGAGGGGCTGTGCTCCTCCTGTGGCGGTAATATTAATGAAGGAATGGGGGAAGGCTATTATGCCCGTCGGTTTAGGCCGGCGGCTGGCTGGTTGCTTCCCCCTTGTAATCTTACCATGAGATGGTACTAAAGGTTTACAGATGTTTTATGGTTAAAGGAAAAAATAAAGCTGTGGCCGACCCCTACGTCCATTCAAGGATAACATGTTGTCCGAGTCTTTATTTTATGGTTAAGGGGTGAGACGAACACATGGGTACGGGTTAATGGGTTGTTCAGGTAGTCTGGTTGGCACCGGCCCAAATAGGGCTAGGTGCCACGGACTATCTGAGGAGATGGGACAGTCAGGAAAGGGGTTAAATGAGTCTCTCCCCTCTTGGGTTCCCCCCCTCCTTCCCCCTCTCTCCGGGAGGGTGGTTCTCTGACAGGCAGAGCCAATTAAAGATGCCCAGGGGGGAGGTATTTGGGATGGGCACGTGACCAATGCTTCAAGGTGGGTTATCCCTCCCACCTTCTTCCTCTTACCCGCAGCAGCCACCCAGCAAGTGAGCTCCCGCCCTCCCGCCCTTGTTCCCGTTTTATTAAACAGTTTCAGGTGTTTTTTAAAAAAAAAAGAGAATCGAATGTAATAAAGTTAAAAAAAAAAAAAACATTTTTTGAGCAAGCGAGTTTTGTACTAAGGAGTTATGACGGTGGTTATTGCTGTATTTTATTACAATTTTACGGTTTTGGTTTTACAGGCATTGTTTATTCGTGTTATGATGTGAGATATTTATTGTTAAGTCACAGCTGGCGGTAATATTAATGAAGGAACGGGGGAAGGCTATTATGCCCGTCGGTTTAGGCCGGCGGCTGGCTGGTTGCTTCCCCCTTGTAATCTTACCATGAGATGGTACTAAAGGTTTACAGATGTTTTATGGTTAAAGGAAAAAATAAAGCTGTGGCCGACCCCTACGTCCATTCAAGGATAACATGTTGTCCGAGTCTTTATTTTATGGTTAAGGGGTGAGACGAACACATGGGTACGGGTTAATGGGTTGTTCAGGTAGTCTTAGTTTCCAGATACACATCGCCTTTTCTTTTTAGCCCAAAAAAGTTCAATTCTGGTCTCATCTGACCAGAGCACCTTCTTCCACATGTTTGCTGTGTCCCCCACATGGCTTCTCACCAACTGCAAGGGGAACTTCTTATGGCTTTCTTTTAACAATGACTTTCTTCTTGCCACTCTTCCATAAAGGCCAGATTTGTGGAGTGCACAACTAATAGTTGGCCTGTGGACAGATTCTCCCACCTACAGCTCCTCCAGAGTTACCATGGGCCTCTTGGCTGTTTCCCTGATTAATGCTCTCCTTGCCCGGCCTGTCATTTTAAGTGGATGGCCATGTCTTTGTAGGTTTGTAGTTGTGCCATACTCTTTCCATTTTCAGATGATTGATTGAACAATGCTCTGTGAGATGTTCAAAGCATTTTTTTATAACCCAATCCTGCTTTAAACTTCTCCACAACTTTATCCCTGACCTGTCTGGTGTGTTGCTTGGCCTTCATAATGCTGCTTCTTCACAAAGATTCTCTAACAAACCTCTGAGAACTTCACAGAACAGCTGTATTTATACTGAGATTAAATTACACACAGGTGCACTCTATTTACTAATTAGGTGACTTCTGAAGGCAATTGATTTTAGTTGGGGGTATCAGAGTAAAGGGGGCTGAATACAAATGCATGTCACACTTTTCAGATATTTATTTGTAAAAAAATGTGAAAACCATTTACAATTTTCCTTCTACTTCACAATTATGTGCCACTTTGTGTTGGTCTATCACATAAAACCCAATAAAATACATTTACACTTTTGGTTGTAACATGACAAAATGTGGAAAATTGTAAGGGGTGTGAATACTTTTTCAAGGCACTGTATATAGTGGCTAGGTTCATACTATGTTTTTTTATTGTTTTATGACTCTCTAATTGTATTGGGACTTTAACTTCGTCGCCACTCCAGCCGGAGTGGGTAAAGCGTACCTGGACAGTCTCTCTCACAGAACTGGCAGCCAGAATATCACTGAGAATCTTGAGAAGGAGAACAAGTCTCTGCCACAGACTTGAATGAAAGTAGGAATAGGATTGAGACCTCTGCCACAGGCCAGTTACTTTAGAACGCGGTTTATGAGGTGAATCCTTCTCAAGATTAGTGTTGCCTGAATCTCCCTCAGGTAGTTTTCTTCAGTCACTGACTGACAGGTTGCTATTAGACAAACTCCCAGTGTCCGGTCACCTCGATCCCCGATGGTTCGTCTAGGCCCTATTGGATTGCCTCCAGGCTTTCCTCAGACTGACTCCCCACCGAACAGCACAACTCGCTTGGGATCTTCTTTCCGCGAAGGAAAAACCCCTCTGATTAGCTGCTGACAAGAAGGCGCTCTGACCTGGGCTCCACTGCCGCCACCTGTCCCCCCCCCCCCCCCCCCCGGGGTGGAAAGGTACCTCAGGAACACAGAATGAACTGACAGCACAGTCCAGCTATGACAGAAGCTGAATTTGCACAAATCATATGGATGAGAGCTACATAGCTCTCTCATCCCCCTCTAAATATAAGATAGCACCTGGACTGAAAGTACACAGGCGCTACATTTGTAACTCTCATTTCTCAAAATCCAAATATTCAAAATGAATATGCACATAACGTATCACAAGTTTGATGAATGAAATTAATTTATGAAGTGGCACCTACCTAGCTCAACGACATTGTAGGAGCTGGAGTAGCTCCAGATGAGGTGTCTATTGGATACGCCTTGAAGAGTAGAACAACAAGGTGAAGGTGAATGAAAGAAGAGGGCTACATTATTCTGTGGTCATGTTTGGGACCCCTGATGTCATGCAGTCAGTTGCTCTTTGTGTGCACTTTGTAGGTACCCTGGGTACAGGGCCATGGGTAAGGGGGTACCACTGGTCCTCCTGTATGGGGCCTGGGCCAGCAGGGGAGCCCAGGCAGCAGGGTGGATTGCATGTGGGCAGGGAGGGTGAGTGGTGCAGGAAGGAGGGGGGGACTGGAACCAATCTCCTGTATTGCTCTCTCTGCAGCAGCTTAACCACTTAAGACCCGGACCAATACGCTGGCAAATGACCCAAGGGGTTTTTGCGATTCGGCACTGCGTCGCTTTAACAGACAATTGCGCGGTCGTGCGACGTGGCTCCCAAACAAAATTTGCGTCCTTTTTTTCCCACAAATAGAGCTTTCTTTTGGTGGTATTTGATCGCCTCTGCGATTTTTTGCGCTATATACAAAAATAGAGCGACATTTTTGAAAAAAAATCAATATTTTTTACTTTTTGTTATAATAAAAAACCAATAAACTAAATTTTAGTCAAACATTTAGGCCAAAACTTATTTAGCCACATGTCTTTAGTAAAAAAAAAAAATCGCATTAAAAAAAAATTAGCTACCTAGCGGGAACAGCGACACTAATACAGCGATCAGAAAAATGATCGCTTAGTGATGCTGGCAATAGGGAGTGAAAGGGTTAACTAGGGCGGTGGTCAAGGGGTTAAAACTTTATTGGGGGGGGAGGGGGGGCTACCCTGACACTAACACTAACTGACTGTCACACTGTCTGTCACACTGACACTAAATACAGTAATCATACATGTATGATTACTGCATTCAGTGACACTGTGACAGGGGGGAGGAGGGGGGGGGGGGCGATCGCGGGGGTTAAATGTGTTTTTGTGTGTGTGTAAGTGTGCTGTTGGTGCAGACTTACTTGTTGTGTTGTGATCTCTCCTCAGCGGCGCTTGAAACAAACGCCGAGGGAGAGATCAGATAGCTTCCTCCTTCCTGTGTTTACACAGGAGGAGGAAGTGACAGGGCGGGCGGGCGCGCGCATTGGCTGGGAGCGATCCGGAGGGGGCGGGTGAAAACGGATAGCCGCCCCCACTTGTCGGATCGCTCCTGCAGCCGCGCGGACCGCCGCATGTACGGGGGGGGGGTCCGATCGGACCCCCGATCCCCCCCAAGGCACCAACGTATATATACGTTGATGTGCCTGTCGGTGCAATTCTGCCGACGTAAATGTACATGCGGCGGTCCTTAAGTGGTTAAAGGTGGTTTCTTCTCCTCTCCCTCTCATTGGCTTTCAGCTGCTGCAGAGAGAGCAATACAGGGGATCAGTTACAGTAGTTGTCCCCCCCCCCAATTACCTTCCTTGTGCACCATGTTTCCCCCTGCTGCTCTGGCCCCTCTGTGTATCCTCCTACCCCCGCAGTACAGCCAGCTTCCGTCCTGTCCTCCCTGCCAGAGGCTGCACAATAGGATCCTTCAGGATGGACAGTGGAGGAAGGGTCTGGTAAATATGCCACTTCCTTTCCTGAATTTACACAATGAGTCAGGGGGCCAGATTCAGGTAGATGGGAGCATCTTTGCTCTGGAGTAACGCATCTCATTTACGTTACGCTGCAGAACTTTTAGGAGCAAGTGCTGTTATTCATGAAGCACTTGCTCCTAAAGTTGCGGCAGCGCATCGCAAATGAGCCAGCGGAATTCAAATTGGGCGGGTACGGGGCGTGTAGTATTCAAACTATGCGCGATCCCGCGGCGAACGTACTGCGCATGCGTCGAGTGTCAATGCGTCCCAGTGCGCATGCTCCAAGTTCTGTCAGTGAACGTCAATGACGTCACGTCCCCATTCATGAATGTTTTACACAAACGACGCGATTTGTTTTTCCGACGCAATGACGACGGCTATACCTAACATAGGATATTCCACTAGGGGGCTGCTTTATCTTTACGCCGCGTATCGCTTCCGAAAACGATCGTGAATTTCCGACTCCCGCTGATTAACATATTTTTTCAGCGTTAATCAGCGGGAACGCCCCCGGCGCCATTTTTAAGTTGAAGTAACGATGCGATGGTGAAATTCAATTACGCCGATCGCATCGGAACTCCAACCCGGCGTTTCTTGTTTTCTGGTTATAGAAAACAGAAACGCCGGCTTAAAGTGACAGTTAGGCTGGCGGATCACTGGATCCGCCAGCCTAACTCTTCATGAATCTGGCCCATTGTGTTTATTCATAACTGAAGCATTGTCTGTATGGGGCCCCGTGTCAAGATGTCTGTATGGGGCCCCATTGTTTGTTTCTACGGTAGTTCTTCAAAAAATTCTGTGCGCTTTTTTTTTTCTTTAAAAGAATAACAAAAAGGCATATATATATATACTGTCCACACAGGGGCTCAGAGTGGCGAAGCAATTTAGGAAAAAAGTAATCTACAAACCACCAAACAAAAGAAAACAGTAGCAGTGACTATGCGCCAAGACTAGAAAGTCAAGGTGGGGTTCAGGAAAGTCTGTAGAAGTATCAATATTAAACCAGGACCAGTTAGTAATGCAATTTAAATATGAAAAAGAGAAGAAGAAAAAGAGGGACATGAGCCCCAAAAAAGAGAAGAAAAAAGAGGGGCATGACCCCCGAAAAAGAGAAGAAGAAAAAAGACGCATGAGCCCTGAAAAAGAGAGGAATGAGATGATAAAATGGAAGGAAAGGGAAAGGGGAATTAACCACTTGCTTACTGGGCAACGCAATATTTTTTTACTTTTTGCTATAATAAATATCCCAATTTAAAAAAAAAATACAATTTTATTCCTCAGTTTAGGCCGATACGTATTCTTCTACATATTTATGGTTAAAAAAAAAAAAAAAAACGCAATAAGCGTATAGTGATTGGTTTGCGCAAAAGTTATAGCACCTACAAAATAGGGGACAGAATTATGATTTTTTTATATATATATTTTTTTACTAGTAATGGCGGCGATTTGCGATTTTTATTGGGACTGCGACATTATGGCGGACACATCGGACACTTCTGACAAATTTTTGGGACCATTCACATTTATACAGCGATCAGTGCTATAAATATGCATTGATTACTGTATAAATGTGACTGGCAGGGAAGGGGTTAACACTAGGGGGGCGAGGAAGGGGTTAAATGTGTACCCTACTAGTGTTTCTAACTGTGGGGGAAGGGGACTGACTGGAGGAGGTGACCGATATGTGCCCCTATGTACAAGGGACACAGCATCGGTCTCCTCTCCATGACAGGACGTGGATCCGTCTGTTTACACAAACACAGATCCACGTCTTTGTCTGCGTACCGGCCGATCACGGGTACCTGGCAGACATCACGTGCCCCCCCCCCCCCCAGTGTCCAGCGGAGCCGAGGATGTTAATAGACGTCCTCCCGGGATTTATAAGCCACCTTGTGCCCATCTTTTGTCTATGGCCGGGGCTCCAAGTGGTTAAGGGGTAAGTCAAGGAGAAGAAAGGAAAAGAGAGGATGACATGGGAGGTATATGATCTCGGGATTGTCAGGAGGGTCAGTCATAGGCATCCGATGCTAGCTGGAAGAAGCGAGGGAATAGCATATTGGAGCCAAGGTTCCCATATCTTTAAAAAATTGGCATGAGAGTCCTTGAGAATGCTTGGCATCTGTTCATTGAGCATGAGAGCTGTCATACGCTCTCTAACACCCTGACAAGGAACTATAGGCTTCCTCCAGGCATGGACAATTGTCCTCTTGGCAGACAAAAATAGGTAGGTTGCCAGTTTCTTCTGACGAGCAAAGAGGCCCGCAATGGGGCAGTGCAGCAGGGCCAATTTAGCATTGTTTTAGATCAAACAGGGTGTATAGCAGGCTGAAGACTCAGGACCAAAACGCTGTCAGTCGAGGGCAGGTCCACCATATGTGTAAAACATCTCCCTGATGTTTAAGGTGTTAAAGTACTTAAATTAGCATTTTGCTACGGAGGATCAGGCCTTGCTATCCCTGCTCTTATTTTTAACTCTTTTAAATATAAAAAAGTGCAGAAACTTTTTTGAAGACCCTATTTGGGTATATATAGCTCAGATGACATCACCTGTTGTCAGACCCCTTAGGACCCTTGAGTAAGGTGACCAGATTTTTTTAATGAAATCCGGGGACGTATTTTGTTTTTACTAGTAATGGCGGCAATCAGCGACTCTCTGCCCACCTCACAGCCTGTCAAGTCTTACACTCAGGGCCCCCGGCTACTGCTGGATGGGGTGTGGAGGAAGATCACTCCACCAGGGAAGGCAAGGAGATAAGCAGGCAGGCAGCAGGCCGGAACTTGAGCCACGGCAGAAGAACATGCGAGCGGAGCTGAATTCGCATGTACCCGAAACTGAAGAAATATTCCCTCCGCTCCGACCAGCACATGATCATCAGAAAGGAGCACAGCTAAAGGAAAAAATACACCCCCCATAAGCTAGTAGGAGCGGCAGAGCAGGGGGGTGTGTAATTCAGAATTATTATTTTTTCAATTCTGCACTGACTGTCTTTGAAATTGCCTCCCAGCCCCTGTTCAAATACAATCTGGGGACAAAACTGGGGACAGTGTTCTCAATTCGGGGACTGTCCCCTAAAACCGGGGATGTCTGGTCACCCTACGCTTGAGATCTTCTCTCTGCTGGTATACACCAAAGACAAAGTGAAAGTAACTGACGATGTACATAATTCAGCATGGGGGATTTTGTAAGGACTTGTGACTTCATCGTCACTTCCACTGTGGTATAAATAGGTTCCTTTGTTTACAGGGTGCAGATCTATAAATACCCACTACATATAGTTTATTACCCTAAGCTTGGGTTTTGGGAACTGCAGCTGTCATGCTGATTAATACAGAAAAGATCTCACTGGCCTCTCAAATGACTCACAGATCCAATAGAGTGTTTGTTGGTCTTGGTAGAAAACCCCAAACTCTACAAATATCTCAACATGTTTAAGCATGCCCCTGCTGTTCTTCAACAGCAGTAATACACTATATTACCAAAAGTATTGGGACACCTGCCTTTACACGCACATGAAATTTAATGGCCTCCCAGTCTTAGGCCCCTTTCACACTGGGGCGGGAGGCACGGTGGTGGTATACAGAAATCATAAAAATATACTGCGCTCGTCCAATATATAATAGCAAAAGTGTCAGCCAACACAACAAAAGGAGTAAATTTGTGTAAAAAGTGTGAAATAAAGTGCAGCGCCAAACAATAAGAAGCACTTAACCCTATACAGGTAAGGCTATAAAAATGGATAGGTTTCATGCAGTTAGTCCAAACACACACATGACATGTGAGGCTGTAAAAAACTGCTATTAAAGTCCACAGTGTAAACCAATAGTGATAATCGTGAAAACACGGTGCAAAATGTGGTAAGGCCGTCAGAGTATATATGAGAGATGATATCTGTTTTCTTCCCAATAACACAGTATCTGGAATCCCGTTCAGGGGTATTGCCAATTAACAAGGTAAGATAAGATTAAATACTCGTACCGGCTGTGATGGACCCGGAAATGGACGGTGATGGGTCAGATGTGCAGGATCAACCAAAAGAATGGGAAGCAGCTTCTCTCAACGACTCTGGGCTGTAGTTATGCACGATGGTGTAATCCAAACTATCTCAGATCCCGAACATGGAAGTACTGAATCCTTATTTGCTTGGTGAACATGGGATGGACTCACCATATGAAAGGAAAAAACAAAAGAGGACACCTCCTCATAGTGTAAAAAAATGGTACAAAATGTATTTGTTCAAAAAGGTGATCAACCAAACATGAACACACTCAATAAAAATGCGTAAAAAAACATCAAAGGAAAAAAGCAAAGAAAGGTAAAACACAAAAAAAATCCCTGTATAAGAGAAAAGTACATATATAGCACAGTATAGGAATGGCTGGAGCCAATGTATGTGCCCAACCGGTTTCGTGTGATAACACTTTAACAGGCGATATCCTTGAACGGGATTCCAGATACTGTGTTATTGGGAAGAAAACAGATATCATCTCTCATATATACTCTGACGGCCTTACCACATTTTGGATGGACATTGTATACACACTTACGCACTGTGGGCCAGATTCACAAAGCACTTACTCGTTTATCTATGCACCGTATCCCCAAAACGATATACGCCTGAAATCCACATCTTTTAGACCGACGTAGTTTGGATAGACCGGCGCAGCGTGCGTGCAAAACTGCACTAGACACACCATTGATTTCCTATGCAAATATGCAAATGAGGGAGATACGCCGATCCACAAAAGTAAGTTTGTGCGGTGCAGTCTACACGATGTGCTTATCAGCTGCACGGCCGGTCTAAAATTAGACCAAATAAAAGCAGGTTTAAAATTAGACAATCCATCTACATGTCAGCAAAAGCAACACCATTAGGGCTGAGCTGAGCAGTCACACTTGCAGGACATTAATCTGTATGCCACCATGCCAGGGGCATCCTTGCTCATAGCTGACCCGACAAAGGTATTAATTTCGCAGTGCCATTTACCTTTCTACTATCCATATTTATATTAGCTCCCCACATAGGGATCCTACTGGGAGGCAACAGCTACTTTATTCACCATAGCACGGACTCCCCTGTTCTTACACGGGAGAGGATCTGCCGACTGCCACTGGGCAAGGTACTGGCAACACTCCATTTCCTTGCCAGTGGCTCTTTTCACCCTAATGGGTAAATATATATTTTATATACATTTTGTTCTGTTTAGTATATATTTTATAATAATTAATATAATAAATATATATTTTTATTTTTTTAACTAATATAAATTTACTCTATTATTATAATTATCTTATTTAATATTAATATATATATATACACACTGACGCGACACAAACCTCCAAACAGCAACAGACAACGGAATAAAAGCACCTTGCCTCAGAAAGGGAAAAAAATTGGATGTACTTTTGCAATGGAAGGGCATTTCTCTCAGTCTATTCAAGCACTGTGCATAGCTCACTAAGTCTGACGGGCCTAGTTCCTATCTAACTGATTGCGCCCTGCCGAGTTCTGAGCATGCTCAGAGAGGTGCTGACCACATGCCCAGTCTGGCCGGCCCTTCATTTGCATGGGGTCATGGCTCATTTCAATGGAACACGCCCACGTCCTTCCCACTTTGAATTACACCGCCTTATGCCTCGGAATTTACATTGCACCGTGGCAAATTTGGCCGAAAATACTACGAGGATACGGTACTTGCGCCTCAAAATTAAGCCGGTCTAAAGTACGTGAATCTGGCCCTGTGTTTTTACAATTATCACTATTGGTTTACACGGTGGTGGCATAGTGCCGCTAAAAATAGCGGTGCTATACCGTCGGATTTGCCACGGGATTCGGCCGCTAGCGGTGTGGTATTAACCCCCGCTAGCAGCCGATAAAGGGTTAATACCGCCCGCAATGCGCCTCTGCAGAGGCGCATTGCAGGCAGTATTACTGCGGTTTCCCATTGTTTTAAATGGGAAGGAGCGGTGAAGTAGCGGTATACATACTGCTCCTCTCACCGCTCCAAAGATGCTGCTTGCAGGAGATTTTTTTCTCTCCTGCCAGCGCATCGCCTCAGTGTGAAAGCCCTCCAGTGTGAGGTTGCTGGGCAGGAGTTTTTCAGGCGGTATAGCAGTGCTATTTTTAGCGATGTACCGTCTGAAAAACTCCTCAGTGTGAAAGGGGTCTTAGTCCGTAAGGGTTCAATATTGAGTTCGCCCACCCTTTGCAGCTATAACAGCTTCAATTAATATTCGCTATTGTCTTTTTGATCCTCCTTCCGGCCAATCAGGAAGCAGGTCCTGAGACCCAAATGGCCAAGAGGAGAAGCATCCGTATTGGCTTTGAGCAGAAGTCACAGGGGGAAGTCGCCAAAGAGGAGATGCAGGGGGAAGTCGCCGAAGCTGCGGCTAGGTCTAGATGGGGTGTGTGCGGGGCTGGTGGGCCGACAGACGGGCGGATGGGTGAGCGACTGGGGGGGGGGTTGTATGTTGTACTGCTGATCGATCGAGCGATGAGGGGGAATTCTGACTGATGAACAGGGGGTTGTTTCACAGACGGACCCACCGAATGGGGGAGGGGGGCGTGTGGTTTGTTTGCAGCCCCCCAAAAATGGAGCACCAGCAAGTGGCTTGCTATGGGGATACTCAGCAGGAAAGTATGGCATGTTTGTTATTTAAAAAAAAAAAAATCCCTTTACAATCATTTTAAAGGCAACTCTATTTTTATTTATTTATTACAGGTATTTATATAGTGCCGTCAATTTACGCATTGCTTTACATATATATTGTACATTTACATCAGTCCCTGCCCTCAAGGAGCTTACCATCTAAGACCCTTAGCTATCACAAACCAATCAATATTCATTTACCAAAAATGTGTAGCAGAATACATTCTAACTGCAACTGTAAGGGACATAAAGGACATAAGGGACATAAAGGACATACATTGTATTTGGGTACAGCATCACATAACCGCGCAATTGTCAGTTAAAGAGGAAGTAAACCCTCCGAACAAAAATGGGAAAAATACAGGTGTAGCACTACCCCCGGAGGAGCCGCTGGTTTGTTTTGGGTGGCACATTTACCTTGTGGCTCTTCCGAATTCCTAGGGGTGTATGTATGGTGCATATAGCAGTAGTAAAGGATTGTCCGCAACAAGTGCTCTTTTATTACCCAGCCCGGTAAAAACAATAAAACTTGTGGTGAGGAAAGTAGAGTTGAAGGAAGAAAGGAGAATAGCAAACTGCAGGCGTAGCAATAGGGAAACAGTCCTTCTCCCACGTGTAACACTTCTCTGCGCCACTCATGCTTGAGTGGGAATAGCGTACCTGGACAGGCCTCTCTCTCTGACCTGGCAGCCAGAGTATCGCTCGAACCTTTGAGGAAAAGTCTCTGAAACAGACCCTCCTTAGAATGAACTTCAGGGAGACACCTCAGCCACAGGCCCTCTCTGATTGCAATTACGGAGACAATCCTCCTTGGAAGAATTACGCCTGGATCTCCTTCTTAACGTCGCCCAGGTACCGACTGACAGGTGATCAAACCTTCAGTATCCAGCTACCTTGATCCCCGGTAGTTTGTCGAAAGCCCTTTTGGACCGCCAGCCTCTCATTGGTGCTTCTCAGATGGACTCCCCACCAAACAGCTATACCGCTTGGGATCCTCAGAGGTGGGAACCCAGTCGATCACTGAGTCCCTGTCACTACTCAAACGTTCCGGACCAACATGGTCCTCCGGGACGTGTGGCACACACGCCCCGGCCAGGTAGGCCATAACGCCGGGGCGCTGTGATGTGGTCACCCTAAAGGTGGGTGCCACACTGGATGAAGAAGACCCAGAACCAATGGCGTCTGCCCCATAAATACCCTCCCCTAGCATGCACAGCGAGGCTCAACCCTCCTGATTGGCTACTGGGGAGGAGCACCCAAACCTTGACTCCACTGCTGCCATCTACTGCACTGGGGTGGGAAGAACACCCCAGTACAACAGAATGAGTCCACAGCACAGCCAAGCTGAGACAGAGACCCAATTTAAACATCATAACCAGATCAGAGTTTAACTACACTCTGATCCCCCTCTAAATTTAAATAGCACCGGTACTTTGAAGTAACCAGGCGCTACACAGGGATATCTCCTAAACCGTGCAGGTTTAGGAGATATCCAGTGCAGCTACAGGTAAGCCTAATTATAGGCTTGCCTGTAGTTTAAAGTGGTTGTAAAAGGTTTACAACCACTTTAAAGTAACACAGTGCCGTATCGGAAAAACAGAGTTCAAGTGGTTAATTAAGCCCCAACCCCACCTGAGGGGTGCAGAATACATGGTAAAATTCCTTCTTCCCCACTCTTCACTGTGTTTTCCTTTCCAGCTCCACACTGGCACTATGGGCCAGATTCAGGTAGTCCAGAGCATCTTTGCTCTGGAGTAACGCTTCTCATTTGCGTTGCGCTGCCGAAATTTTAGGAGCAAGTGCTGTCATTCACGAAGCACTTGCTCCTAAAGTTGCGGCAGCGCATCACAAATGAGCCGGCGGAATTCAAATTTAGCGGGTACGGGGCGTGTAGTATGCTAACTACGCGCGATCCCGCCGCCAACGTACTGCGCATGCGTCGAGTGTCAAAACATCCCCGTGCGCATGCTCCAAAATCTGTGAATGAACGTCAATGACGTCACATTCCCATTCATGACCATTTTACGCAAGCGACGTTTTTTTTTTTTTTCCCGACGCGATGACGACGCCTATACCTAACATAGGATACTCCAACCCCATGTAGGTATATCTATGCGCCGCGTATCCCGTCCGGAAACGTCGTATCGTCATTGCGTCGCGCCGGATTTCGATCGTGAATTGCCGATTTCCGCTCATTAACATATTTTTTGAGCGTAAATCGGCGGGAACGCCCCCGGCGCCATTTTTAAGTTGAAGTAACGATGCGATGGCGAAACTCAGTTACGCTGCTCGCATCGGAACTTCAACCCGGCGTTTCTTGTTTTCTGGTTACAGAAAACAGAAACGCCGGCTCAAAGTCACAGTTAGGCTGGCGGATCACTCGATCCGCCAGCGTAACTGTTCCTGAATCTGGCCCTATGTGAGGAACTTTCCTGGCCGGGTTCTCTATACTCCTTTGAGTTGGACAAGTTTTCTCTGTGTAGACCAATGTGTCTCACAGGCCTCCATAGAAATCACTCTTTATAATACTGGCTTGTTTATCTGCACCTTGAGCAGTGAAAAACATTTGGCTTAGACAATGCATTGAGTGAGTAATGTATGACTTTTTCTGAGACAAAAATAGAACAATGAGGTAACCAGACTTGTCAGGTGCGATCAGCTTTGCGGATAAGCAGACAGTGGCGGAAACACAGTTGGGAGCTCAGATCACAGACAACACTTAGGGCCTACACTTGGAAATCACCGGTTTCATGTTCACAACAGTTGGAGATTACTGGAAGGATGCAAAGGCAACAATAAGTGCTGGATGAGGGCTAGCTATGCCTTATGCCGCGTACACACGGTCGTTTTTTGCGATGAAAAAAAACGAAGTTTTCTGTGAAGTAAAAAACGACGTTTTTGAAACGTCACTTTTCAAAGACAATTTTGCATACACACCATCGTTTTTTCACAAAAAACGAGGTTACGTTCACCACTCTTTTCCATTGAAGCTCGCTTCATAACTAGCTTCTGGGCATGCGCGGGTTGAAAAACGTCGTTTTGAAAGACGTTTTTGCTACACACGGTGACTTTTTGTGAAACAAAAAGCGACGTTTTGAAAAACGACACAAAAAATTCAAGCATGTTGGAATTTTTTTTTGGTCGTTTTTTTGAAGACAAAAAACGACGTTTTGCCCACACATGATCAATTTAAATGACGTTTTAAAAAACGTCGTTTTTTTTCATCGCAAAAAACGACCGTGTGTACGCGGCATTAGAGCTACTGTCTAAAATGTCTGGAGTATGTTTGTTCAAGGCAACCACACCTTACCCAACTGTTGTTATTGAACTAACAAATTAAAGTGTATCCAAGGCAGAGGTGTCCAAACTTTTTTCAAAGAGGGCCAGATTTGATGAAGTGAATATGCGTGAGGGCCGACTATTTTGCCTGACATTCTTTGAACCAATAAAATTTGGTTTAAGTGTGTTTATCTGAGCATTAATACACTGCCCAACAAGAATTCTCTTGCATTTGTGGCTGTGTGTGGTGAAGAGATGATCTCGAGCGTGTTATTTGGATATACCGTATTTATCGGCGTGTAGCGCTACCCCCGGAGGAGCCGCTGATTATAAGTGGGATTGGCACGTTGAGTTACCATGCAGGTGTCTAGGGGTGATACTTGTGAGTTGAAATAGAGAGTGAATGTCCAGTCTTTAGTTGGGTTTTATTCAATACTTTATTCCAAGGCCCAACATGGCCAACATCCACAGGAAAGGAAAGGTTGATGAGCAGAGAGAGAGCTTGAGTATCAGGCCTTGGATATGAAGAAGAGAGAGCAATCCTGCTCTCAGCAAGGACAAGCTCAGTTCGTCGCCACTCCAGTCAGAGTGGGTAAAGTGCCCCCGGACAGACCTCTGCCACAGGCCTGGCAGCCGAAAACATCACTTGCAAACGTTGGGAGGACCAGGCCTCTGCCACAGGCCTAGTACTTTAATGAGTGTGATTTGGAATGAGCGAGTCCTCCCAGTGAATTAGGTCAGGGTCACCGGTTGACAGATGAAGTGTACCTGTCAATCTTCCGATCCCCGGATCCCCGATGGTTCGTTCAAGCCCCATTGGACCACCTGCCTCCGGGCTCTTCTCAAGCCGATCCCCCACCGTACAGCTCCCAGCCTGGGATCCCCTCAGGAAAGGTTTGGGACCCAGCAACTACTGGGATCCCTCTCTATGTCAGGGTGAAGCTCCGCATGGTGCGCAACTTCGGCCAGGTAGGCCACGGCTGCGGACCTGGAACTTGGACCCCGCAGAAAAGAAAGAGAAAACGCCCCCAAGGCCAAGGCGGCTGCCCCAGATATAGCCTCCCCCAGCATGCCCTAGCGAGGGAACCAACCCCTCTGATTGGCTGCTTAGGAAAACGAGTCTGCCAGAACCCCTCTAGCGCCAGCTGCCGCCCAGGGGTGGGAACACACCCCTGGAGCGCAGACTGACCCACAGGGCAGTTCTGAAAATGACAGCAGCCTGAAATTTGACAAACTGTGAATGGGAGCTGCGTAACTCTCCCATTCCCTACTAACTTTAGTGTAACGCCCCTACAGAAAGTAAGGGGGCGCTACAGGCGTATAACACGCACCTTCACTTTAAGATGGAAGTTTCAGGAAAAAAATAATAATTTTAAATAAAGAACTGTAAAGCAAAAAAAGGGTCAGTGCCCATCAATGCAGCCTAATCAGTGTCCATCTGCAACCTCACCATTGGCATTTTTGCTGCCTCACCGTTGCCCTGAATGCAGCCTGAGGCCTCGTACACACGAGGGGATATGTCCGCTGAAAACGGTCCGATGGACCGTTTCAGCAGACATCTCCGCTCGTGTGTATGGGCTAGCGGACAGATTTCTCCACCCGACAGATTTCAAAGCATGCTTTGAAATCCATCCGGTGGAATCTGTCCGCCCGACATGTCTGCTGGTTAGTACACTTACCAGCAGACATGTCGTCCCCCACCGCCGCCGCGCCGCCGCCGAATGGATTCGGCGCATGCGCGGAAGTGTTTTACTTCCTGGTGCGGTGACGTGGCGGTGACGCGGCGGCGTCAACGTCACCGCGCCGTCCGGCGGCGGGGAATTTGATCCGATGGTGTGTACACGCCATCGGATCAAACTCCCGATCGGACATATCCGATGGAAATGGTCCGCGGACCGTTTTCATCGGATATGTCCGATCGTGTGTATGGGGCCTTACAGTTGCCATGAATGTAGACCCATCATTGCCATGAATGCAGCCTTATCATTGGCATTAGTGCAGCCTGATCTATGCCCATCTGCAGCCTTGGGAGAGGATCAGGATGAGCGCCAATAGATTACATACAAGAGAATCTCCTGTTTACTCGGTGGCCTCTTTAATACGAAGTCCTGCCGTCCAATGGCAGCCCAGGAGACTGAACTTCCAAATAGAGATGCTGCTGGGTAAACAGTATATTTACCAGTATGTAATCTGAAGGCGCTCGTCCTGCCCCCTCCCTGTCCCCTCCGAGGATAGATTATATATATATTCTCCAAATCACCAGGGGGGCCGTACTTAACTGGAACGCGGGCCACATTTGGCCTGTGGGCCGGACTTTGGACATGCCTGATCTAAGGGTACTTTCACACTGAGGCGCTTGGTGCTCTGGCGGTAATGCACTGCTATTTTTAGCGGCGTTTTACCATTGTGTGTTTGGCACTTGCGGGGAGATTTTATATCCCCCGGGCCCCAGCTCATAAATTTGCTCAGAGCTTTGCGGAAGTTGAGTTGTTATCAGTTGTGTCGAGATGTTGGAAGGGGATGTGCTGCCATTGATACCAATTCAGTTAATTTGATCTTCTAACATGGAGTCTGTCTCATCACAGGTAATTCTAGATAAGGGTTCAGACTTCACACAGCCTTGACTTTCCTAGGAATGTGTTGTAAATCAATGCAATTTCCTGTTTGCGACTAATTGAAAGGGTTTTAGGCTTACGTGAAGTCTGCAAGGCCCTAAACAAAATGACATGTCACATTTAAAGCGGAGGTTCACCCAAATAACATCTATATAAGACCAAATTCTTTATACTTCTAACATGTACAGTAGGCATTTTTATTTTTTTTTTAGGCTGGACATGCCTTATAATATATATTTGCAATCCGGGTCCGGGTTTCCAAGCTGAGCCGCAATGTAATCTGGGAGTTCACCCAGATGATTGATGTGTATCGGAAAAATTTCCCCCTGGCGGATAAGGCCCCCCCGTATTGCGTAGGCGCGTCACGAGAGTCACAGAGTTTCCGAAAGTAGCCGAACATGTAGAGCTGCGAGTTGTCTCTATACGGCGCCTGCGCAGTCTGCTCTACGCGGCTCCTAGTCGGTGCGCAGGCGCCGTGTAGAGCTAACTTGCGGCTCTACATGTTCGGCTACTTTCGGAAACTCTGTGACTCTCGTGACGCACCTACGCAATACGGGGAGGGGGGGAGCCTTATGCGCCGGGGGAACATTACATTGCGGCTCAGCTTGGAAACGCATACTCCCGCAGGAGTGAATACCCGGAAGTCGGATTGCAAATATAGATTATAAGGTTTGTACAGCCAAAAAAAATGCCTACTGTACATGTTAGAAGTATAAAGGATTTGGTCTTATATAGATGTTATTTGGGTGAACCTCCGCTTTAAGTTGAGAAGCGCGCGGGGGAGGGGGGGCGCCAGTGACATGTCTCATTAATGAGAAGTGGTGGGTGCTGACTTCTTACCTCTTCTCCCATGCAGCAAGCGAGTTGAGAAGTAGGGACCGAAAATAACTTCTCACCAGTCAGGGCCTTAAGTAATTTGGGGGGCCCTCCGCAGCTTTGGGCATAGTGAGCCTATAGGGCTAATCGGCCCTGGACGTGGGACATGGTTACATAGGAAGCATCTACCTATTCCTATTACATACAGAAGATGTAAAAAAAAAAGCAAGAAATATAATCTTCCATACACACATAACATAACTCTCCCGCTCTCCCACTAACTTTAGCGTAGCACCTTTTCTGAAAGAAAGGGGGCGCTACATAATTATTGTACATAAATTTGTAGAAAATAAAAAATGTATTTAAACCATTACACATACATTTAAAATGACACAGAGGACCACAATCTCATGGAGGTATACAGAAAACAATGTACTCGTATAGAGAAAAAGTAATCTTTCCCTAGCTAATCTTAGGATGCGTGTACACTATTGCGGAATGTCAACACATGCGTGTTAAAGTGTTCTGCGTAAAAAGGCTCAGTCAAATAAATATGCTTACAACAAAAGGTGTCCACTACCCCCACCTATAACTGCCCATTACAGCAAGTAGCATTGGAAGGCAACATATGATAGAAACCAGGCCAAGGATAAATCCAAGCTTACTCACCGGCCAGCCTCCTGACAACCGAATCAACCAGTATACGTTAAAACAGGGGTTTAGTCTGCATGCATTTGAAAACACAAGTGTAAGCCACAGGAGCCTCACCATGGCACCTTGGTATCTGTGGTCCTATCACTAGCTTATAAGTGACGCCACAATGGAAGCACATGCAGTAGCTTAGGATCCAGAAGTGTATTTAGGTTTTGTGCTGCCCTAGGTCTGACTAAACTCGTGCACCCCTAATTTAATATGACCCACCCCTTCCTGTCAAGGCCACACCCCTTGCTGTTTAAGACCCGCCCTGAAAATTTAGAGAGGGGACAATAGTTCTGAGGGCCTGGGGGGGGGGGCAATGGAGTCCATTAATTTGCATAGATTTCCTCTCACTTCCTGTTTGCCAATGGGGCAGGAAGTGAAGGGAATCTCTAAAAAATAAACTGATTGGGGCTAAAACATTCCCTTACTCTATCCAAAATGAAAAAAAAAGTGTTGCCATAGTTCTACTTTCCAGTGCTAAGTCTCCTCCTGGTCAGAGTGCTTCTTCTGAAACCTGATTAGCTTTAGAGAGAAGGACAAGTGGACATTTTTTGAGTAACCTTATCATACCTTCCAAGCGTCCCAGATTTCGCGGGAATGTCCCGCGATTCTGCGGCACCCCCTCCCACGATTCCCGCGACCCCCCCCCCCGCTCAACAACTTTGATCTGCGAAACCCCCTCCCCACTCAACAACTCAGATCCGCGGAACCCCCCCGCTCAACAACTCCGACCCACGAAACCCCCCCGCTCAACAACTCTGATCCACGAAACCCCCCTCCCGCTCAACAACTCAGATCCGCGGAATCCCCCCCCCCCACGCTCAACGCTCAACAACTCAGATCCGCGGAACCCCTCCCCCTCAACAACTCAGATCTGTGGAACCCCCCCGCTCAACAAGGTGTCCCTCATTCCCATCTCAAAAAGTTGGGAGGTATGCCTTATATGTATGGCGAATGCTGCACTTCCGCTGTACCTTGCCGTGGTGAGTTACGTTATGTTTTGCAGCACGCTGGATTTATTGGGCTTATTCTGTTTGTTTGTGTGCCGTGCTTTTGAAGATATGTGAACGCGGAAGATCGGAATGCTGGGTAGCCAGCAGTACAGTATCCCGGAAGAGTCGGCCTCACATGCCAACACTGAAGATGGGAGCATGCTCCGTGGGGGGGGGGGGTGGGTAGGGCTGAGTAAGTATTTTAAAAATAAAAAGAACAATATCATATACATTAAATACTCATACCTATATGTATATGATTAGGTGTGACCATCACATGTTTTTTTTTTTTTTTTTTTTTTTAACTCTGCTTTAATGCAGGCATAGACAGGTCAAATCTTGGATGCTTCAGCAGGGACCGGATGAAATTCGAACCATGTATGGGCAGGCTGATTGTACCCAAATTAATCGAACAACTTGGGTACCCACGGAGCACGCTCCTATCTTCACTTCTGGCATGTGAAGCCAACTCGCCTCTTCCAGGACACTGCGCTGCTAGCTACCCAGTATTCCGATCTCACACATGTACATATTTTTGAAAGCACGGCGCACAAACAAACAGAGGAGGCGCATTTTATCCTGGGATTGATGAAACTCATATCCCAGGAGCCAATGCATGGCAAAACATAACGTACGTTGCCGCAGCGAGCTACAGTGGAAGTGCAGCAGTCATAGTTACATACAGTAGTAGGTGAGGTTGGAAAAAGATTTTACATGCGATTATCGCTTTTAGCTATTAAAGGTGCTAGTAGGGATGAGTTTCGAATTCGAGTCTAAATCATTTAGACCCTAACATTGCCTGTTCGCCGAACAGCGAACAATTTGGGCTGTTCGCGGCAAATTAGAAAAGCTGCAGAACACCCTGGAAAAGTCTATGGGAGAAATCTAAAGTGCTAATTTTAAAGGCTTATATGCAAGTTGTTGTCATAAAAGGTGTTTGGAGACCTGGGTTCTGCCCCAGGGGACATATATCAATGCAATCCTGTTTTTTTGGGAGCAGTGATTTTGTACCTAGGGTGTGTGTAAAGTATGCTTGTAAAGCAGCGCTTGTTTCCCATGCTTAGAACTGTCTCTGCACAAAGTGTCATTTCTGAAGGATACAAAAGTAATTTAAAATCACTGCTCCCGAAAAAACTGCCGCTTTTAAAACTTATTTTGCATTGATACATGTCCCCTGGGGCAGGACCCGGGTCCCCAAACACTTTTTAGGACAATAACTTGTACATTAGCCTTTAAAATTTGCACTTTATATTTCAAACGTTTGAGTCCCATAGACTTTAATGGGGTTCTAAATGTAGCGTCACCCCCGCAAGGGGCGCTGGTTTGATGAAGGGATCGGCATGTTGAATTTACCCTCACTTGTCTAGGGATGCACCACAAAAACACTTAGCAGTAAATTGAATGTCCAGGCAGGCAATAAAGATTTTTCTCAATGCTTTCATTTTCCAGGCCAACATAGCCGAACATCAACTCAATGAAAGAAGGACAGGTTGATGAAGAAAGAGAGATTCCTAATGTCAGGCCTGGATAAATGCACAGCGATACTCAGCCGTTAATAGCGCCAATTTGCACACGTCGCCACTCTAATGCCCACTAGGAGGAACGGGTCTCCATCACTGACCTGTCTCTAGGCCTCTGCCACAGGCCAATATAAATGTAGATAATTTTCTGAAGTCTGAACAGAGCAGATCCTCCCAGCAGCTATCTGTGCATCCGGCACCATGTGACAGCAAAGCGTACCTGTCTTGACTTGGGTTCCGGATCCTCTTGGCGGCGCTCGGGACCCCAGTCAACCACCAGAGTCCCCTCAGATTCGTCTCTGACCGAGATTCAGCATAGCCTGGGACTGGCCAGACGGGCCACACCGGCAGGGGCCCCTGGGTGTGCACACCCTAAAGGTGGATGCCGCACCCGGACTCCGGGACCCCACGCAGGAGACTCCAAAAGAACCCCGAACACCTGACCTTATCCCAGATATACCCCTCCGCAGCATGCCCAGCGGGAGGGGAAAACTTTCCAATTGGCTGCTGAGGAAAGGTCAATCTGCCGGAAATCCCTCTAGGTCCCATTGCCGGCCAAGGATAACTCGCATCCCCAGAATGCAGTCCGAGCCAGTGGACCTTTCCAGAACGACACAAGTCACAAATACAACAATCACAATTGGGAGCAAAAATAACTCTCCCAATTAACTATACTTTTTGAGCGCAATACCTGTGTTACACACAAGGGGGGCGCTACATAAAGTTCACACAAACTTTTGGTCTGTTCGCAGGTGGGGGGATTCCCCCGTCAACACTGACTCTGTTAATGGGGGAATTGAGCAGTTTTCTTTGCTGCAACCCATCTGCAAAATCTATGGCTGTCTTTAGCCTGTTGTTTCTATTGTGCCCATATGGCCAGATTCAGGTAGAGCGGCGTAATGTTATGCGGGCGTAGCGTATCTCAGATACGCTACGCCCCTGTAAATTAGAGAGGCAAGTGCTCTATTCACAAACCTAATTTACAGCGGCGTATCGTAAACCCGCCGAATTCAAATGTGTTTGATGTGGGCGTGTTTTATTTAAATTAAGTGTGACCCCACGTAAATTACGTTTTTTTTTAAACTGCGCATGCGCCGGCCATGAACGTATCCCAGTGCGCATGCTCTAAATTACGTCATTTAAAATGACGTGAACGTAATTTATGCCCAGCCCCATTCACGGACGAGTTACGTAAACGACGTAAAATTTTAAAAAATTTGACGCGGTTCCGACGTCCATACTTAACATTGGCTGCGCCATCTTTTTGTTGGAATATCTTTTCGCCTGAAAACGCCTTGCGTAAACGGCGTATCTGTACTGCGACGGCCGGGCATACGTTCGTGAATCGGCGTATCTAGCTAATTTACATATTCGACACGTAAATCAACGGAAGCGCCACCTAGCGGCAAGCGTAAATATGCAACTAAGATACAACGGCGTAGGAGACTTACGCCGGACGTATCTTAGCAAGATTTAAGCGTATCTCGTTTTGGGAATACGCTTAAAGATATGACGGCTCAGATTCTGAGTTACGACGGCGTATCTACTGATACGCCGGCGTAACTCTACGTGAATCTGGCCAATAGTGTATACTGTGGGTTTATTTACAGTCACTTTGATAGCTTAGACAGCCCAACATGGCTGGCAGGGCTGGCAGGCAGTGCCAGGGAGATAATGTTGGCTCTATATCAATACAGTTAATAAAGAAATATTATATGACTCAGCTAAAATGCAAGTTCCACCCTTCGCAGGGTAACTCCAGACCACAGACATGAGTGAAATGCTTTATGTGCGATATCTTCCTTCTGCGCAATATCTCTGCACAATATTTCCTTGTTTTGCAGATCTTGCAACATAAACACAAGTTCGCTCTCGTACGGCTGACCTTTAATAGTGTGAGAAATGTGGAAGTGATGGGGCTTCATAGAATAGGGAAGTCACAGAGGAATCAGGAAAATAAACTGTCATTTGTTGTTGAAACAAACTATACACGTGTTTGCTTTACACAACACGAATATTCCGGAAAAATATTTACAGCCCTATCTGATCAATGGTGACCAATGCCATACACACTTTGATTATATTCTGATCAAATCAGAAACCGATTGAATAGCCGCAACTTCCTTCTCGATCGATTTAGACTTGGTTTAGAACCTAGTCGATTGGTCAGAGCCGGAAATTATTGATCATTTTGCATCGGCAGCACTGAGATGATTCGATCATAATTTGGATGGATTCAATCTCAAACAATTATGAGGCTGATTGGTAGAAACAGATGTGATGGAGAACTTAAAATCATATCTTCCAACTATCAGTGGAATTCTACTTCTCTGTGTGCTGCATATCGATCAGTTGAATTGGTGACTATTGATTGATACAGTATCTCTTGATAGGAATAATCAATCGGAAATTAAACCAAATCGTTTATCCAAGAGTGAATGCCACATAAGAGCTCAGATGTGTGATCTGTATACACTACCTATGACCTATTTACTAGAACTTTTAGGCTGGCTGGACCCCCACTTTGTGTTGTGGTAATGTGCTATTTAATGTGCATTACCCAAATCTGTTACCGCCAGTGGCGGCTGGTGCTCAAATTTTTTTTTTTGGGAGGGGGGGGGGCGCAAACGAAAAAAAAAAAAAAAAAAAAAAATTGCAGCCACTGTGCCATGAATCGTCACCACTGTGCCATGCCATCAAAAGCAGTCACTGTGCCATGCCATCAAAAGCAGTCACTGTGCCATGCCATCAAACGCAGCCACTGTGCCATCAATTGTCACCACTGTGCCATGCCATCAAAAAAAAAAGAAAAAAAATTGCAGCCACTGTGCCATGAATCGTCACCACTGTGCCATGCCATCAAAAGCAGTCACTGTGCCATGCCATCAAAAGCAGTCACTGTGCCATGCCATCAAACGCAGCCACTGTGCCATCAATTGTCACCACTGTGCCATGCCATCAAAAGCAGTCACTGTGCCATCAATTGTCACCACTGTGCCATGCCATCAAAAGCAGTCACTGTGCCATGCCATCAAAAGCAGTCACTATGCCATGCCATCAAACGCAGCCACTGTGCCATCAAACGCAGCCACTGTGCCATCAATTGTCACCACTGTGCCATGCCAAACACAGCCACTGTGCCCATCAATTGTCGCCACTGTGTCAATTGTCACCACTGTGCCCTTTAACCACTTGACCACTGGGCACTTAAACCCCCTTCCTAACCAGACCAATTTTCAGCTTTCGGTGCTCTCACAATTTGAATGACAATTACTCAGTCATACAACATTGTACCCATTTGAAATTTTTGTCCTTTTTTCACACAAATAGAGCTTTCTTTTGGTGGTATTTGATCACCTCTGGGTTTTTTATTTTTCTGCTATAAAAGAAAAACGACTGAAAATTCTGTAAAAAAAAAAAAAAATTGTTTCTGTCATATTAGCAGGTTATTTCTCACACACAGCATATGCATACCACAAATTACACCCCAAAACACATTCTGCTATTCCTCCTGAGTATGGCGATACCCCATGTGTGAGACTTTTACACAGCGTGGCCACATACAGAGGCCCAACATGCAGGGAACGCCATCAGGTGTTCTGGAACACCCAGACCAATTCTGACATTTCTCTCCTACATGGAAAAATCATCATTTATTTGCTAGAAAATTACATAGAACCCCAAAACATTATATATGCTTTTTTAGCAAAGACCCTAGAGAATACAATGGCGGCCGTTACAACTTTTTATCTCGCATGGTATTTTCGCAGACATTTATTTGAACGTGTGTTTTTAAAAAAAAAATGTTTTGTGCTTAAAACAAAACAAAACAGTAAAGTTAGCCCAATTTTTTTTCATAATGTGAAATATGAAGTTACGCCGAGTAAATAGATACCCAACATGTCACACTTCAAAATTGCGCACACTCGTGGAATGGCGCCAAACTTCGCTACTTAAAAATCCCCATAGGCGGTATTGCAGAGTATTGGAGTATTGCAAAGTATTGTGCAGGGTGTCATGGACCATGAGATATTAAAGTGTTTCTACGTGAAATCCTAATTCATGTATTGCAGAAGATGAGACATTGTGGAGTACATATTGCAAGAGATACTGGCAGTGGCTTAATTTGTCCTGAGTAGGTAACTATGACAATGACCATTCAATGCTTGGCTCCGACTAGTGAAATAAGTAGAGTCGGGCTTGTGAGACACATTTTATTGTCCAGTGTGTAGAGGTGTTAATTGTTGTTCCGATTGCTTCATTGTAGTAATTACCCCCTGGGGGCTTCTGTCTCAACACACATATTCAGGCTATTCAAGCTTTGGGACCAATCTCTGCTGAGACATTTTGAAGTCCTCATTTGCATGGGAGAGGACCTGAGTGAAACCACAAATGTACTTTACAATTGACCAATAGAAAAGCGGTTGTTGGGGGCGGGATGTTCCAAATTCTGTATAAAAGTGTGCTGCGTGCTTTCAATAAAGGGTGTCCTGTTTACATCCAGCATTAAGCCTTGGCTCATGTATGGATTATTCGACGATTCCAGGGATATTCCTACTCATGGAATATTGGGTGATTTCTTTTATGGGAGAAGAAGGGAATGCTTGACGGGGATATGTTCTACTACCGTCACACAGGGTATTGGGGTATTGCAGAGTATTGGGGTATTGCTGAGTATTGGGGTATTGCAGAGTATCGCGCAGGGTATTGCAGAGTAGTGGGGTATAGCAGAGTAGTGGGGTATTGCTGAGTATTGGGCAGGGTATTGCTGAGTATTGGGGTATTGCTGAGTACTGGGGTATTGCTGAGTACTGGGCTATTTCACAGTATTGGGGTAGCAGGGATGGCTGAGCTGGGATGGATGGATGGCTGGATCTGTGACTGCATTTGTCACAGATCCAGCCACAGCTCAGCTGCTGACACCCCGCTCCTCGCACACTGTACCGAACGGTACAGAGAGGAGAGGGAGGAACCGGCGTCATCAAATGACGGCGGTTTGTTTACAAGTGATCGCGCCGTCATTCGACGGCACGATCACATGGTAAACAGCCGCTATTAGCGGCAATTTACCGTGATCCGTGATGCGCCGGGTCTTCTAGACCCGGCGAGCATGGACACTTCCGCAAGCGCGTCCCAGGGGACGCGCAATCGCGGAAGTGAAGGACGACGTCCCAGGGACGTCGTGTCACAGTAACTCGACCGCGCTGTAGCAGTATTTTTGCTATAGCGCGGTCGGCAAGTGGTTAATTGTCGATACTGTGTCCATTGTCGCCACTGTGCCTTTTAAGTGTCGCCACTGTGCTCATTGTCCACACTGTGCCCATTGTCGCCACTGTGCCCATTGTTGCCACTGTGCTCTGTAAAATGTATGAATCTATGTTATTCAGTGGCGGCGGGAGAGCCAGAGGGGGCGGCGCTTCAGCGCCCTTTATAGACGCACCACCACTGGTTACCGCACATGTGCATGTTTGTTGTGGTGCATTGCCAGTCATTCAGTACAGAAAACCAACACACATATATGTAGCACTACCCCCATAGGAGCTGCTGGTTTAGATTTTGGGTTTGGACGTTACCTCTAAGTTCGTTGTCTAGCCACTTAAGGACCGCCTCCTGCACATTTACGTCAGCAGAATGGCACGGGCTGGGCACATGCACGTACAGGTCCGTGCTGTGCTAGTAACCAGCCATGGGTCACTGGCGTGCACCCGCGGCATGCTCCCGTGACCCGGTCCGAAGCTCCGGGACTGCGGGATTCGCAGACCCGATCGCCGCTGGAGTGCGGCGTTCGGTCCCCGGAGCTGAAGAATGGGGAGAGCCGTGTGTAAACAAGGCTTCCTCGTCCTTCACTGTGGCGGCAGCATCGATCGCGTCATCCCTTTTATAGGGGGGACGCGATCGATGACGTGACACCTACAGCCACACCCCCCTACAGTTGTAAACACACACAGGGAACACATAACCCCTACAGCACCCCCTTGTGGTTAACTCCCAAACTCCAACTGTCATTTCCACAGTAAACAATGCAATTTAATTGCATTTTTTGCTGTGAAAATGACAATGGTCCCAAAAATGTGTCAAAATTGTCCGAAGTGTCTGCCATAATGTCGCAGTCACGAAAAAAAACGCTGATCGCTGCCATTAGTAGTAAAAAACAAACCAACCGATAAACGCTTATTGCGATTTTTTTACCAAAAATAGGTAGAAGAATACGTATCGGCCTAAACAAGGAAACATTTTTTTATATATATATATATATATATATATATATATTTTTTTTTTTTTGGGGGACATTTATTATAGCAAAAAGTAAAAAACATTGCATTTTTTTTTAAATGGTTGCTTTTGTTTATAGCGCAAAAAATAAAAACCGCAGAGGTGATCAAATACCACCAAAAGAAAGCTTTATTTGTGGGGAAAAAAGGACGCCAATTTTGTTTGGGAGCCACGTCGCACGACCGCGCAATTGTCAGTTAAAGCGAAGCAGTGCCAAATTGCAAAAAGGGGCAAGGTCCTTTAGCTGCATTTTGGTCCGGGTCTTAAGTGGCTAGGGAGGAAGTCTGTAGTAATTGGAATGTCCACACAAGATGTAAAACCTTCAACTGTAGGCTTTATTTTCACTGCATAAACTTGTGAAGGAAGTAGAGAGCAAAGAGAGAGGGGGAGGTTCAGGTACGCAGTACAGAATGCACAATCGATATTCACAATTCAATATTCGTCACTCAATCCTAAGTGGGTATTGCTCACCCGGATTGACCCCTCTCACGTGACCTAGCAGCCGGGATGATGCACGGACAGTATAGAAAACAGTCTCTGCCACAGACTGTCTGAGAACACAGAATGGATAGCCAGGAATCCTCTGCTACAGGATTTAAAGTCCCAAACCTCCTGCCTTACAGCCAAAGGGCCTTTAAGCCAATCCGGTGGGCTGTAAGACAAATTGCGTAGTGGATCCCTTTCCTGGTCTCCTCAAGGGCAGGTCCTCCTCCAGTTTCCTTCGCTAAGAAGCTTCCTCCAACTGGACGGACAGCTTGGGATCCCTTGTATAACCATAGGCCCCAGACAGCATAGCTGGGCCTACCTGATAGGAACACAGCCTCACACCAATGTGGTCCCGGGGCTGGAATCACACACACCACGCGCCAGGAGACAAAGGACCCCGAAAAAAGGGCATCTGCCCCTTAAGTATCCCCTCCCATCATGCACAGCGGGGCACCACTCCCACTGGGCTGCTGCCGAGAAGGGTCACTCAACACACCATGGTTCGCCCGAGTTCCAACATGGGCCTGAGGTGGTAACGCCACCTACAGGCAACAGGGGAAACTTCTACCGAGCACAACCACAGCCAGAACAGAGGCAAATTTACATAGAATTAGCAGTCTGAACCCAACTATGGCTCAGATGCCCCCTAAATTTAAAGTAGCGCCCTTGTCATTGGGAGCCCGGCGCTACATATATATATATTTATTTATTAAGAGTCCACATGTTCTGTACATTCACGGTGGTTGGGCACGCTGGTGTTTGGAATACCTGGCTATCAAGCATTCCTTCTTCACAATAATTGTCACCAACATGGATTTTTTGGGTATATTTTGGGTTACTGTTTTTTCATTGGTTTACAAACTTAGATTGACACAATTGCATGAAAACTCTAGAGCAGCAATCTGGACTTTATATCTCATACCAGCCTTTCTCAACCATTTCAAGATGGAGGAACCCTTGAAATAACTTTCTGATCTCCAGGGAACCCCTGCTAAAAATGACTATATCTAAAATTCACTATAAATTAGTGTGATGGTCAGTCGGAAAAATGCCCCTTAGCCCCCTTTCACACCAAGCCCATAGCGTCGGCGGTAAAACTCTGCTATTTTTACCGCTGACGCTTTGGGCGGATTTGTGGCGCATTTCGGCCGCTAGCGGGGCGCTTTTAACCCCCGCTAGCGGTCAAGAAAGGGTCTGTGTGCATTTGGGGGGATTGTTAGGGCTGGGTTTGGGCAGTGTGAGAGAGAGTGTAACAGACAACTGCAGCCAGCAACCCTGCTGAGTAGCCATAGTCAGGTCTGAATAATGTGTCCGGGTTTCAGACAGTCTGAAACACGGATGCATGATTCTAAATCCGAACTGTCCGGGTGATTCGCGGACAGGTGGCAACCCTACCTAGAAATCTTTGATGGAACCACGCTGTCCCATTGATTTCAATTTGCAGCAGCGGTGGAGGAGCAGTAAACACACCGCTCCTTCTCCGCTCCAAAGATGCGGCTAGCAGGACTTTTTTTTTACCATCCTGCTTGCGCACCGCTACAGTGTGAAAGCCCTCTGGCTTTCACACTGGAAACAATGGAGCAGCTGTTTGAGTGCGGATTACGGGCGCTATTTTTAACTCTATAGCGCCTGTAATATGCCCTAAGTGTGAAGGGGGTCTTACACTTGTGGACAATTTAGCTCCTTACAGATAGCTAAAAAGATCAATGGTGTCAGTGGGAACTTATCTGAGAGTCAGAAATCGCTCAATAAACCCCTAGAAATAGGGTTGCCACCTTTTCTTCGAGTCAAACCCGAACACTTTACAACCATATTATTTTTTATAGTATAAACTATACATATATTTTCTATTAAATAACATTTTTAATCACATGAAGTTAATAACAAGAGTCCCCCTTTACATCCGAGTCCACAGAGTCCCCCTTTAAATCAGAGTCCACAGTGTTCCCCTTTACATCAGAGTCCACAGAGTTCCCCTTTACATCAGAGTCCACAGTGTTCCCCTTTACATCAGAGTCCACAGAGTTCCCCTTTACATCAGAGTCCACAGTGTTCCCCTTTACATCAGAGTCCACAGAGTTCCCCTTTACATCAGAGTCCACAGAGTTCCCCTTTACATCTGAACTCACAGAGTTCCCTTTCACTGTAGGGGGGACTCTGCAGACTCTGATGTAAGGGAGAACTCTGGGGACTCTGACATGAGGGATGCTCTGGGAACCCTGATTAAGGGGGAACTCTGATGTACGGAGAAGAATCTGATGTAAGGGGGAACACTGTGGCCTCTGGTGTAAAGGGGAACTCTGATTTACACTAGTGTACTCACTCAGAGGCAGGAGAGAGAAGGGAGGAGAGTTCACTCACAGACAGGGATGGATGGTGAGCTCACTTACCCTTTGGCAGTCAGCAACTCTCATCCAGATGTATCGGAGGCTGCTGGAATTTGAATTTCTGGTCCCAACTTTCTGAGCCACAACGCTGAGGATTGAAGTGTGGGCAGACAAAGAGTGGTGGGGGCGGGAGGTAGAGGAGCAGACCAAGCCTTCTCTACTGTCCTGTCTGTGTGCATTTGGGGGATTGTTAGGGCTGGCTTTGGGCAGTGTGAGAGAGAGTGTAACAGACAACTGCAGCCAGCAACCCTGCTGATAAGCCATAGTCAGGTCTGAATAATATGTCTGGGTTTTAGGCAGTCTAAAACACGGACACATGATTCCAAACCCGAACTGTCCGGGTGAATCCCGGACAGTTGGCAACCCTACCTAGAAACCTTTGGTGGAACCCTGTTTGAAAAACCCTGCCTTATACACGTGTGAGTTACAGCAACAAAGGTTAAAATAAGTGAGTGAAAACACACTTTCGGCAACACACCTGTTCAGGGTGAATGACATTGCAGTTCACCAAAACACACGTACCTGAACAATGGCCATGTGTTTTGATCTGTTTGAAAAAGTATGAATCAGCCTAAATGTAAGTTTGCATACAACCAACATGAAGCCCTATAAATCTTTTTCTATCAACCTCCTTTAATCCCTTTTACAGCAGCACTAATGGCGCGTACACACGATCGGTTCGTCTGATAAAAATGGTCTGATTGATCGTTTTCATCGAACGAACCGATCGCGTGTGGGCCCCATAGTTATTTTTTCCCCATCAGTGAATTATCTGATAGTTAAAAAAACGATAGAAAAAAACGATCGTCTGTGGGGAAATCCATTGGTTAAAAATCCACGCATGCGCAGAATCAAGTCGACGCATGCTCAGAAGCATCAAACTTCATTTTTCTCAGCACGTCGTAGTGTTTTATGTCACTGCGTTTTGACACGATCGGTTTTTTAACTGATGGTGTGTAGGCAAGACTGATGAAAGTCAGCTTCATCGGATATCTGACAAAAAAATCCATCGGTCCGTTTTCATCGGATGAACCGATCGCGTGTACAGGGCATAAGACTGCTATGTTGCAGGGGGGGTCTGGATTGGAGAATCAAACAGAATTACTGATGCTGTTACATTCCTGAGTAGCAGAAATGCCTACAGACATGAGATGATTGATTGTTTCCTGATCCCGCCAAAATTTCCAGGTCAAAGTCAATCATGTCTTATCTATGGGCTGGTTAATGGGCTCCAAGCCAACAGATCACAAGGGAAAAAGTGATTGAACAGGTTAGAAGGCCTTGCCTGACCACACCTTGGTTTCTTCATGATAAGCCAGCTTCACCGCAGTGTCTGCCAAGATTGAGTTACACCTCCCTTCTCTGGAACTTCACTCTCCCAATCATCATTAATTATTCTTAAAGTGGATGTCCGCTGAAAAAATAAATATTAAAAGCCAGCAGCTACAAATACTGCAGCTGCTGACTTTTAATATCGGCACACTTACCTGTCCTGGAGTCCAGCGCTGTCGGCCGCAGAGGACGAGCGATCACTCGTCACTCTGCTGCCCCCCCCCCCCCCCGCCATCCTCGGTGAGGGAACCAGGAAGTGAAGCGCTCTTGCTTCACTGCCTGGTTCCCTACGGCGCATGCACCTGCTGACTGGCTCCCACTGTGTTCTGGGAAACCGAGTGTTCCCAGAACACAACGGAGGGGGGATGGGGGAGGTGACGTCCTGCCCGCAGTCTGCCCGCAGACTGTGGCCGGAAGTGGGTGCAAATACCTGTCTTTAGACAGGTATCTGCACCCCCTCCCCCCTGAAAGGTGTCAAATGTGACACCGGAGGGGAGGAGGGTTTCGATCAGAGGAAGTTCCACTTTAGGGTGGAGTGCCGCTTTAAAGGGGTTGTAAAGGATTTTTTTTTTCCTAAATGGCTTCCTTTACCTTAGTGCAGTCCTCCTTCACTTACCTCATCCTTTTGCTTGTAAATGTCCTTATTTCTTCTCAGAAATCCTCACTTCCTATTCTTCTGTCTGTAATAGAGATGTCCCGAACTATTTGCCGGCGAATAGTTCCCGGCGAACATAGCTTGTTCACTTCCGCCGCGGCTGGCGAACATATGCGATGTTCGGTACGCCCCCTATTCATCATCATTGAGCAAACTTTGACCCTGTACCTCACAGTCAGCAGACACATTCCAGCCATTCAGCAGCATACCCTCCCTCCTAGACCCTCCCACCTCTAGGTCAGCATCCATTTTAGATTCATTCTGAAGCTGCAGTCTTAGTGAGAGGAGGGACAGTGTAGCTGCTGCTGATTTAATAGGGAAATCGATAGCTAGGCCAGTGTATTCAGTGTCCACTCCAGTCCTGAAAGACTCATCTGATCTCTGCTGTAATGACAGCGTCCTGACAGCACCCCAAAAAGCCATTTTTAGGGCTAGCATATCTTTTTTTTTTTCTTTGTAATCTAATTGCAGTTGCCTGCCAGTGTGTGTCAGGCTCACAGCGTATACTGTGCCCACTTGACCAGTGCCACCACCATGGGCGTCCACTGAACTTTTTCCAGGGGGGGGCATAATTTTACGGTCACCTATGCTCCGCTTCTTTGACAATGTCATGAAGGGGAGGGGCTTAGTCATTATCCCATAAAGCCTTCTCCCTTAACTTGTACTCACAGTACCCACTTGTAAGGTCACGGTGGTCTTCCCTCTCCCAAGTCCTGTTTCCACATGTCCCTTTGAAAATACATTACAGGCAGCAAAGCAAACACGAGGGTGCACACAAGGAAGCAGCCAGAGGTGGCAGTAAAGAGCTCTGTAACTCAGTGACACTGATCTTGCAACAGCTGTGGAGCCGACTGCACAAACACAGAGAGAGTCAGCACAGATACAGATGCGAGCATGGCAGACCCTTGCCGATTCCAGGGGGGTCACTGGCCCCCCTTACTCCTATGAGCAGACGCCCATGGCCACCACTCATATCTGGTGTCACAGTAGATTACATTAAAAAAAATCAATTTTGACTATAATAGAATAGCAGTCAGTTGCCTGCCAGCGTGTGTGTCAGGCTCACAGGGTATACTGTGCCCACTTGCCCGGTGCCACCACTCATATCTGGTGTCACAGTAGATTACATAAAAAAAAATCAATTTTGACTGCAATAGAATAGCAGTTAGTTGTCTGTAAGCGTGTGTGTCAGGCCTACAGCGTCTACTCTGCCAACTTCTGCCAGTGCCACTCATATTCGGTGTCATAGTAGCTTGCACGCATAGTACAACTAAACTAATCTAAAAAAAAGCCCACACTGCAGAATCATTGTTTTCTGGGTCACTTAACTGTGTCATGGAAATATTTATACCGCACTTAAATAATTAAAATGAGCGAATAAAACCTTTTTGTGTAGATAAAAATTAAAACAAAATATAGCGGTGCGAAAAAGAGAAAAGGATTACATTTATTGATACAGAGAAGAAACTTGTATTAATCCAATATTCGTGACTATAACATAACAGATATCACCTTTAAAACCAAGATGGTATTCGAGTTGCACAATAATACACATAGGAATTTTACTTCAATGGACACATCAGTATATCAAGACAAGTTAGGGTCACGACCCCTGGGATCCCCTAGGTCGCACTCCGGAGGAAGAGAGGGGAAGCAGCAAGCAGGACAAACGGTAGTGATGGGTAAGCCGAGGTCAGGGCAACAGGCAGACAGGGGTAACCGAGGGACAGTCAAAAGGTCAGGGGCACCGGCAAACAGGAGAAGTCAGGGACTAGCCAAAAACAGTACACAGGAAGATAATCGTAGCACACTGCAGACAGGAACTTAAGCAAATAACACTATTGAACAGCACTGCAGGCAAACAGTTAATATAGACTTCCTGGAATGGCCTGGGTGGGGCCATACAGGAAGGAGAGGAAATAAGAAGGTAACCAGAACAGGGTCAGGCCTCTTAATGGACAGATGGAGACAGGTAAGCTGCCAGACTATTGCATATCCATGACAATGACATTAGTGAGGACAAGAAACGGCACATGGCTAGCTTGGTATCCAACCTTGTGCAAATGGGGAGTTTGCAGTTGTGCAAATGGACTGTTTGCGGTGCATTAAAAGGGTACTTTGGTGTGTCAGAGTTTGGTCTGTCACTGTGAAGCGGGTGTAACCCTCACACCTGATTGATACAACATCATACCTGATGTTTTAAAGCACGTTATTCCAAACAAATTTAGAATGTTAGGTGATTTATTTCCTTTATGAATTAAAACCCGACTCTGCGTCAACTATGTAATTTTCAATGGGAGTTTTGCCATAGATCCCCCTCCGCCATGACACAGTCCAGGTGTTAGTCCCCTTGAAACAACTTTTCCATCACTAGTGTATATAAAGTGTCGCGCTAAACAAACATAAAAGCTGCATATATTGACAAAAAAATGCAACAATCCACTCGTTGCATTTTTATGTCAATATATGCAGCTTTTATGTTTGTTTAGCGTGACACTTTATATACACTTGTTCCATTTTTTGCTTTATTTCACAGCCGTGTCAGCTGCTTTAAAATACTTTGACTAGCAGCGCGGTGTTATGCACCATACCATAACTTTTCCATCACTATTGTGGCCAGAAAGAGTCCCTGTGGGTTTTTAAATTTGCCTGCCTATTGAAGTCTATGGCGGTTCGCCCGTTTGCGAACATTTGCAGTTGTATGCAAACTTTTATATTATTGATCATTCAACAAAATATCCTTCTGAACATTGGTGTGGCTCCCTTGCTACGTTCTACATATCTAAAAAAAATGATTCAGATACATTTTATTTTTAGATGCTCGCAGTCTTTTAAAAAGGTAAATTCTAAAATTCATGCAATCAGCATGAGTACAGCCAAAGAAAAAGAAAAAAAATATCTGAATTCCCATTCTTTGGAAAGGTGACTGGCATTGATGGTTTCAATGAAGTTTGTGAAACGCTCAGAAGCTTTTCCCATCCGAGGGAGATGCAGAGAGTCTGAAGATTGGGAGATGCGGAGAGTCTGAAGATTGAGGAGATGCGGAGAGTCTGACGATTGGGAGATGCGGAGAGTCTGAAGATTGGGAGACGCGGAGAGTCTGAAGATTGGGAGACGCGGAGAGTCTGAAGATTGGGAGACGCGGAGAGTCTGACGATTGGGAGATGCGGAGAGTCTGACGATTGGGAGACGCGGAGAGTCTGAAGATTGGGAGACGCGGAGAGTCTGAAGATTGGGAGATGCGGAGAGTCTGAAGATTGGGAGATGCGGAGAGTCTGACGATTGGGAGATGCGGAGAGTCTGAAGATTGGGAGACGCGGAGAGTCTGAAGATTGGGAGATGCGGAGAGTCTGACGATTGGGAGATGCGGAGAGTCTGACGATTGGGAGACGCGGAGAGTCTGAAGATTGGGAGACGCGGAGAGTCTGAAGATTGGGAGACGCGGAGAGTCTGAAGATTGGGAGACGCGGAGAGTCTGACGATTGGGAGATGCGGAGAGTCTGAAGATTGGGAGACGCGGAGAGTCTGAAGATTGGGAGACGCGGAGAGTCTGAAGATTGGGAGACGCGGAGAGTCTGAAGATTGGGAGACGCGGAGAGTCTGAAGATTGGGAGACGCGGAGAGTCTGAAGATTGGGAGACGCGGAGAGTCTGAAGATTGGGAGATGCGGAGAGTCTGACGATTGGGAGACGCGGAGAGTCTGAAGATTGGGAGACGCGGAGAGTCTGAAGATTGGGAGGCGCGGAGAGTCTGAAGATTGGGAGACGCGGAGAGTCTGAAGATTGGGAGATGCGGAGAGTCTGAAGATTGGGAGATGCGGAGAGTCTGAAGATTGGGAGATGCGGAGAGTCTGAAGATTGGGAGACGCGGAGAGTCTGAAGATTGGGAGACGCGGAGAGTCTGAAGATTGGGAGATGGCCCTGTCATGTCTGCCACCCTTACAAAGCACTGCACGTGTCCAGGCCACGGGATCAACACATTACTCATTGTGGTTACATAAACAGGAAAGAGGAATTGAGAATAATGAGCAACAGATAGAGAAGCAGAATGAGGTGTGTCTGTTATTAAGTGTGAGATACAGAGCCGACTTCTCCTATACCAAATACTCCTTTCATCACACATTAACACTAATGACGTCTGAGGAAAATCTAAACTCAGCTACCAAAAATCTTCTGTTTACACCGAAAGCAGTCAAACGTGATTTTAATCGCAAGAAAAATGAATGCATTTCAAGGAGCCCAGTGTATACCACTGCAGTGCTTTCATGTGTGTTTACAGTGATATTCAAGACGTTTGATGGGCACAGTGGGAGCATTTGATGAGCACAGTGGCTGCATTTGATAAGCACAGTGGCAGCGTTCGATGGGGCACAGTGGCAGCATTTGATGGGCACAGCGACAGCATTTGATGGGCACAGTGACGGCATTTGATGGGCACAGTGGCAGCGTTTGATGGGGCACAGTGGGAGCATTTGATGGGGCACATTGGGAGCATTTGACGGGGCACAGTGGGAGCATTTGATGGGGCAGGCCATTTTTTGCTATTCGGCACTGAGCTACTTTAACTGCCGCTGTAATCAAACATAATCTATACATTTTTCACACAAATAGAGCTTTATTTTGGTGTTATTAGATCATCACTGTTTTTTTTGCAATATACATGATAAAAGACCTATAATTTTGAAAAAAAAAATTATTATATATACTGTATATATTTAACTTTTCTGCTTTAAAACATATACAATACAAAAAAAAATCAAATGTATTCTGCTACATGTTTCTGACTAAAAAATAAATAAATACCAATAAGTGTATATTGATTGGTTGGCATGAAAGTTCTAGTTCCTACAAACTATGGTATATACAATGTATCCAGGAAAGTATTCACAGCACTACACTTTTTCCACATTTTATTATGTTACAGCCTTATTCCAAAATGGATATATTTATTTTCCTCAAAACTCTACAAACAATACACCATAATGACAACATGAAAGATGTTTGTTTGAAATCTTTGCAAATTTATTAAAAATAAAAAATTCACATAAGTATTCACAGTCTTTGCCATGACACTCAAAATTGATCTCAGATGCATCCTCTTTCCACTGATCATCCTTGAGATTTTTCTGCAACTTGATTGGAGTCCACCTCTGGTTAATTCAGTTGAGTGGACATGATTTGGAAAGGCACACACCTGTCTTTAGAAGGTCCCACAGTTACCAGTGCATGTCAGAGCACAAACCAAGCCACGAAATCCAAGGAAATGTCTGTAGACCTCTGAGACAAGCTTTTATTGATGCACAGATCTGGAGAAGGGTACAGAAAAAATGCTGTGAAAAAAATATAAATTACGCTACCTCTAAACCATGTGAAACAAATATTTGCATCACAAAACACACAAAACGATGTGATATAAATCATAAACTATGTGGTATATGATGGTATATATAAATCACTAATATACCAAAAAACAAGAGAGGTTGATAGCCACTAGAGGGCACTATATAGCACTCTCAAGTCCCTCAATAACAGTGAAACAGTGATAAATGAACATCAATTTTTTTTTAGATCATATCATTAGATCTATAAATATTAACCAAAAATAAAAATATATATATAGACATATAAATAAAACAAATATTGTAGCAATAAAGTCCATAAATGTTTAACACATGAAATGCCAGACACCCGTGCTCTGTGCCAAGTTCCAAAATCAGTTGAAAATGTGTCCAAAGCAAAGTGATGTATCCTCCACCAAACTATAGATTGGCTCCTTACCAAATTGCCATGATCCCTTACAGGGGAGGGCTGGCCGCCTTAGGACTGGGGGGCAAGTCCTGTCAAGTGGCCCATAGAGCGTGGAAAAGTGATGGATTGAGGAAAACAGTCTAAGATTTTTCATGATCACAAGATTACGCACAGAGGTCCCCCTTACATCAGAGTCCGCACAGAGGCCCCTCTTACATCAGAGATCGCACAGAGGCCCCTCTTACATCAGAGTCCGCACAGAGGCCCCTCTTACATCAGAGTCCGCACAGAGGCCCCCCTTACATCAGAGTCCTCGTGTCTGTGCAGAGAGAGAAGGGAATGTCAGCGCTGGTGTGTGTGCTGAGGCTGAGCTATGTGTGAGACGGGACATAGCTCAGCTCTGCAGCCATCTACCTCGGAGCTGTCACAGGCACGGCTGCACAGTGGGAGGTGAGCAGCAGCCGTGACCTGTGTTAACAGAGCTCCAGCAGGCATATTCCTGCTCTGCAAAAACAGAATTTTGTAGTGGTGGCCGGTGGCTGTGCATAGTGTCACCAGCCCGGGGGGAAATTTACACTCTGCTAGTGCACTAGCTGTGATTGACAGCAGTGGGAGCCAATGGCTCCCGCTGCTGTCTTAGCCAATGAGGAGGGAGAGTCCCTGGAGAACATCCCCTGCAACAGCCAGTGGAAGATGAGAGGTGGGAAGCTGGCAGCGCTACGAGGGGGTCCGGGCAGAACCCGGAACAGGAGGGGTGGCATTTACCGGAACCAATCCTCATTGGCTGAGAATGGCTCTCGCTGCTGTCTTAGCCAATGAGAAGGGAGAGTCCATGGAGAACATCCCGTGCAACAGCCAGTGGAAGATGAGAGGTGGGAAGCTGGCAGCGCTACAAGGGGGTCCGGGCAGCAGAAGGAAGAAGAACCCGGAACAGGAGGGGTGGCATTTACCGGAACCAATCTTCATTGGCTAAGAATGGCTCCCGCTGCTGTCTTAGCCAATGAGGAGGGAGAGTCCCTGGAGAACATCCCCTGCAACAGCCAGTGGAAGATGAGAGGTGGGAAGCTGGCAGCGCTACAAGGGGGTCCGGGCAGCAGAAGGAAGGAGAACCCGGAACAGGAGGGGTGGCATTTACCGGAACCAATCCTCATTGGCTGAGAATGGCTCTCGCTGCTGTCTTAGCCAATGAGAAGGGAGAGTCCATGGAGAACATCCCGTGCAACAGCCAGTGGAAGATGAGAGGTGGGAAGCTGGCAGCGCTACAAGGGGGTCCGGGCAGCAGAAGGAAGAAGAACCCGGAACAGGAGGGGTGGCATTTACCGGAACCAATCCTCATTGGCTAAGAATGGCTCCCGCTGCTGTCTTAGCCAATGAGGAGGGAGAGTCCCTGGGGAACATCCCCTGCAACAGCCAGTGGAAGATGAGAGGTGGGAAGCTGGCAGCGCTACGAGGGGGTCCAGCAGCAGAAGGAAGGAGAACCCGGAACAGGAGGGGTGGCATTTACCGGAACCAATCCTCTTTCCTCTTGCAGCAGCTGAATGCTGGAGGGAGGGAGAGGGGAGAAGCAGGCCTTCAGCAGCTGCAGGAGGAAAGGGGATCAGTTCCAGCAAATGCCACCCCTGCTCCTGTCCAGGTTCTGTAAAACCTGCAAGGGGAGGCTGCATTGGCAGCCCTGTGACCCCTGAAGCTACACCCATGTATCACACTATGTGTAAATTCAAAAAGATCTGGGATCCATGGGACTCACACCTGTCTGAGGATTTTCACTGCTGCCTGACAGATCTCTGACTTTTATCTGTTATGATATTGAGATGATCCACCCTAGCTCCAAAGTATTCACCCCCTCCCTCTCCTGTTTCTATCTCACCTGAGCGGCTCAGGTTCAGTCTATTTCTGGATCAATGATTTAGTTCTGACGTTGATTTTCCAGATAGTTATTTAAACATTCTTTAATGCTGACATCCCAACGAGACGATATACTTTGACATACTTATGTACAATGGGGAAACTGTAACGTCGGTATTCGATTGGTCCAATACTTTTAAATGGTTCAGTGACTTGACTTATCATTTGAAACCGCAAATGAGGTTAAGCGAGTTGCCGCATCAAGTTCACTTCATGCACAAGTGCTGACAAAGCATGCTGATGAAAACAAAATGATCAGAAGAATAAGCTCATCACTCAGCTGCTGCATTTTTATTGTCCAACCGCAGGCAGGGGGTGTTACAGTGAACAAGCAGTACTGCTTAGCCATCAGAGAAAAGTTGGGTCACCATATTAGGTTGCTGTCTGGCAGGGCCATATAAATCTCGGGACTGGATTGACAAAAAATACAAAAAAATGTCAGGAAAAACAGCTCTCATATACATATAAATGTGTAGTGCTGCCCTCGTGAGGGTCGCACAATATATCAGTACCCCTCTGATTACCCTCACCCTGTGAGTCCTCTGCACGAATGCACATCGGTCTGTTAAAGCGATGCAGTGCCGTATCGCAGAAAATGGCCTGGTCAGGAAGGAGGTAAATTCTTCCGGGCTGAAGTGGATAAACCAGCAGTAGTTTACTCAATGAGATAAAAGAAAAATACATTTAAAAAAAGTCAACGTAAGTTTACACTTTGAAATGCTGTCTCCCACAAGAACGTTAGTAGTATAACAACAATCACCTACAGAATTCAAACATTCAAGAATGAACGCTATAAATTCTATGCTCAAATGAATGCAGATGTAACACACTGATAGTAAGCAGGGTTGCTAACAAATTTAGTTTGCTAGGTGGTAGTTAGCCTGGCCAATTGATGGGGTATTCACTGGCTTTCTCCCTAACTCTGGATTTGATGCACCTCCCTCTTCTGTCAGTAGGTGGCATTGTTGCCTGTGGCAGTAGAATGGGAAGGACATAACAAATCCAGACTAGGAGTAAATAGGTTGGCAGGGGTCTCTTTGGTTCCTTGGCCTGTTGGGAGAGCCTATTTCTTCAGGATTAGTCTGGTGATCGGGGTTCTGTGACACCTGGATGGCTGTCTGGGTGGACGTGTGTCTCAAAGCTCAGGGTTGCTAGGCCAGAAGCCTGAGGCCTATCCCAGAAGCATATGGCTGCTAGGCCATCTGAGGCCTATTCAGGTTTGAGAGAGGCAGCGTGGGGTCGGGACTTCAGGCTGGAAGCCCAACCAATTTGCAAAGGGGGAACTGGATTGTTGCAAGCGGTGAAGGAGAAGCAGTTGCCCATAGGGACAACCACTCCTGTTGCCAGGGGCAAGTGATGATCAAGGCCAGAGGTAAGTGGAGAAATGTTCGCCAACAAGGGACAACTATTCCTGTTATCAGAGGCTAGTGTATGGAAGTCAGAAGGAGTACCAGAGCAGCCTTTTTAACAGCCGGGGATGGTGAAGATGGTGAATGTGGACTGTTTAATGAGCAGGGGCTATATATGGGTACAATAGATGCGTTTGATGGGCACAGTGGTTGCGTTTGATGGGCACAGTGGCTGCGTTTGATTTTTTATTTATTTTTTCAGTTTGTTTGTGCCCCCCCCCCCCCCCCCCAAAAAAAAGTCCCCAGTGTCGCACTCTATCCTCTTCGCACTGCTTCCCTCCCTGTCCCTGGTTATCGGAAAGATGGATTTCAAATGTTTTGACAGGGGTGCAGTTTCAGTTCTTGCCATAGGCGTCATTATCACTAGATACGCCTTTTTTTGGAACGGTTAAATTGATGGGTTTAGTTCTGCATAAGTTGTGTGCGTTGACATGTGCTATCTGGGGCAGATACAGTAATTGTTAGCAGAGGGTTCCCAAGAGCTGAGAGTTATTTGTCCATGTTAAAAGGGTTGAGAAAGGCTGCTGTACTCTAGCTAGATGGCCTGTGCAGTTCCCTACAGTCCGGCCATTCATCAGCACCAGTATGTCCATCCACAGGTATCACGGGCCATGCTTCTCAACCAATCCCAGAGCAGGGTTTGTAAACATTTTCTTCCACCCTGCATGAATGCCGCATCTTCCTTATCTTGGGTATGACAGACGTTTCCATCACACATGGAATTTCCTCTTCTGATATCTGACACTCGCACTGACAGGCTGCGTTTGTCATCTGCCGTCTGCAGGCAAAGTACTCCACACTAGATCTTATTTCACATCTTCTTCCCACATCGGACAGAGCGTCTGAACCCGATAGGGGAAACACACTGGCACAAGCATAGTGTGATGACCTCATAGCACTGGGGCTCTGCATTCATAGCATGGGCTCTTTCTGAATAGACTATCTATGGTCTCTCAGTGTTGGTCACATTCACCAAAAAAAAACATGATAGGTTAACTGGCTTCTGAATAAACTGTTCAAGCGCCATATTGGCGTATTTAAACCTCTTTTTTAATTTTTTATTAGTGATTTAGAGCATTGTAAAACATTGATGAGATAAATATCGTCAATTAAAGAATATATACATTATATTACCAAAAGTATTGGGACATCTGCCTTCACACGCACAGGAACAGTGCTGACCAGAAAACCAGGTGGCTTGGTATTTTTATTGTATTAATACATTACTAGTGTAAAGTTGAAACCCCTGGGTGGGAATTCTGGATGGACATTTTCTTTCTTTAATAAAAGTGGACCAACAAGCCCTTAAAGGATCACTAAAGGAATTTTTTTTTTTAGCTAAATAGCTTCCTTTACCTTACTGCAGTACTGGTTTCATGTCCTTATTGTTCGTTTTTGCTTTGAAGTTGCTGTAATCCTGCTCTGTTCTCCACACTTCCTGCTTGTCTGTTTCCTTATAACCACAGTGCTGGGAGCTTTCTCAGATTCATTTTGTTTTCAAAAACACTGCCCTGGATTGGTTTGTTTTTGTTCTGTGTGTCTATTTCTACTTCACAGAAACATGAAGCCAGTTCAAAACTGAAACTAACCTGCAGGCACATTATATGATTGTTTTTATCTATTTTTAATCATTTTGAAAAGGAATCAGTTAACTTTTATGTCGCTATACCCGGTAAACAGTCATTTCAGCAAAAATAATGTTTTCCACTTCAGCCCCGGAAGAATTGGCTGCTGAATGACCGGGCCATTTTTTGCGATTCGGCACTTTGTCTTTTTAACGGACAATTGTGCAGTCGTGCAACGTGGCTCCCAAACAAAATTGACGTCCTTTTTTCCCACAAATGGAGATTTCTTTTTGTGGTATTTGATCACCTCTGCGGTTTTTATTTTTTTGCGCTTTCAAACAACAACAAAAAAAGGTGCCAATTTAACTTATTAAGGACCGCCTACTGTACATTTACGTCAGCAGAATGGCACGGCTGGGCACATCAACGTATATATATGTTGGTTCTAGTACCCAGCCGTGGGTCACGGGCACGCGCCTGCGGCGCGCTCCCGTGACCCGGTCCGAAGCTCCGGAACCGGGACCGCGGGACTCACGGACCTGATCGCCGCTGGAGTGCGGCGATCGGTCCCCGGAGCTGAAGAACGGGGAGAGCCGTGTGTAAACACGGCTTCCCCGTGCTTCACTGTGGCCGCAGCATCGATCGCGTCATCCCTGTTAAAGGGGGACGTGATCGATGACGTCACACCTACAGCCACACCCCCCTACAGTGGTAAACACACACAGGGAACACACAAATCCTACAGCGCCCCCTTGTGGTTAACTCCCAAACTGCAACTGTCATTTTCACAGTAAACAATGCAATTTAAATGCATTTATTGCTGTGAAAATTACAATTGTCCCAAAAATTTGTCAAAATTGACCGAAGTGTCTGCCATAATGTCGCAGTCATGAAAAAAAAATCGCTGATCGCCGCTCTTAGTAGTAAACAAATAAAATAATTAATAAAAATGCAATAAAACTATCCCTTATTTTGTAAACGCTATAAATTTTGCAAAAACCAACCGATAAACGCTTATTGCGATTTTTTTTACCAAAAATAGGTAGAAGAATACGTATCGGCCTAAACTGAGGGAAAAAAAAAATATATATATATTTTGGGGGGATATTTATTATAGCAAAAAGTTAAAAATATTGCATTTTTTTCAAAATTGTCGCTCTATTTTTGTTTATAGCGCAAAAAATAAAAACTGCAGATGTGATCAAATACCACCAAAAGAAAGCTCTATTTGTGGGGAAAAAAGGATGCCAATTTTGTTTGGAAGCCACGTCGCGCGACCGCGCAATTGTCAGTTAAAATGACGCAGTGCCGAATCGCAAAAAGGGGCAAGGTCCTTTACCTGCATTTTGGTCCGGGTCTTAAGTGGTTAAAAAATATATATATTTTTTTACTTTTTGCTATAATAAATATTCCCCCAAAAAATTTTTTAGTTTAGGCCGATACGTATTCTTCTACATATATTTGGTTTAAAAAAAAACAAAAAAAAACGCAATAAGCTTATATTTATTGGTTTGCGCAGAAATTATAGCATCTACAAAATAGGGGATAGTTTTATAGCATTTTTATTATTAATGTTTTCTTGCTAGTAAAGGTGGCGATCAGTGATTTTTATCATGACTGCGATATTGCGGTGGATACATCGGACACTTTTGATGCTATTTTGGGAACATTGTCATTTATACAGCGATCAGTGCTATAAAGAGGCACCGATTACTGTGTAAATGACACTGGCAGTGAATGGGGTTAAGTGTGTCCTAGGGAGTGATTCTAACTGTGGAGGGATGGGCTATTACAAGGAGCAGTAGATCACTGTTGTGTCACTAGGCAAAACATGGAAATGCCTTGTTTACAAAGGCATCTCCCCGTTATGCCTCTCCATGACAAGATCGCAGGACACCGGCGGACATAGAGTCTGCAGGTCCTACGGGCACGATCACGGAGACCACGGCAGGCGCGTGTGCCCGCTAGGCGGCAGATTCAAAGCAAAGTACCTATACATTGCTTTGCCTGCCCGTGCCATTCTGCCGATGTAAATCTACGTGAGGCAGGCGGCAAGTGGTTAAACGGCATATCTGACGTGGACTCTGCTCACTGGTAGGCTCTACACAAAGCTAAAATAACTCCCAACTTTACAGTATGTTGCATCTTTCATCCTCTTCACTGACTGCACTATATCACCTCAGACCAGGCACCCTTGTTCCTGATCAAGAGATTTTTTCCAATAAGAAAACAGAACCACTGCTGCTATACTACAGTGAGGGAAAATAATAAAATCACATGAAGACCCCCGTTATACTGACTGCACCATCAGTAACTATTGTTACATTGATCAGTAAGCTACCTATACCCAGTTAGTAGCCGGACAGAAAAAAAAATAGTTTCCTCCATCCACACAAATTAATTGGATGGAGAAATCCCGCTGTCAGAACATGTACACTATATTGCCAAAAGTATTGGGACACCTGCCTTTACACGCACATGACCTTTAATGGCATCCCAGTCTGAAGCCCTGTACACACGGCCCAGAACCGCCATTCTTTTGAATGGCACAAAGGCGGTGACGTCATCGACTATGACGACGAGCATGCGCTCGTTCACATTCGATGCCGTCGCCACCATCTTGCTTCACCTTACCTATGCCTTGGAAGCTACCGCCCATGCGTCAAAGTCATTTTGAGCACGCGCGGGTTTCCTTGGAGACAGGTAAGTATACACACGCTCGGGTTTCTCGGCAGGAAAACACGACGAGAATCACAATGAGAAAATAAAGAGCACGTTCTCTATTTTTCTCATCTAGATTCTGGGAAGTTTTGACGAGAAACCTGAAAGCCTCGTGCACACGCACGGTTTACTTGGCAAGAAAGCTCTGCCAGCAGTTTTTTTGCCGTTTCTTGCCAAGAAAACCGTGCGTGTGCACGAGGCTTTAGTCCATAGGGTTCAATATTAAGTTAAGTTGAGGTCTGGAGGTGCAGGCTAGTCAAGTTCCTCCACCCCAAACTCACTCATCTATGTCTTTAACCACTTCCTTACTGGGCACATATACCCCTTCCTGACCAGGTGAAATTTCAGCTTGTGGCACTGCATCACTTTAACTGACAATTGCGCGGTCGTGCGACGTGGCTCCCAAACAAAATTGGCGTCCTTTTTTCCCCACAAATAGAGATTTCTTTTGGTGGTATTTGATCACCTCTGCGGTTTTTATTTTTTGCGCTATAAACAAAAATAGAGCGACAATTTTGAAGAAAAAATATATATTTTTTACTTGTTGCTGTAATAAATAGCCCATTTTTTTTAAAAAAAACGTTTTTTTCCTCAGTCTAGGCGATATGTATTCTTCTGCATATTTTTGGTAAAAAAAAAAAAATCGCAATAAGCATCTGGTTTGCGCAAAAGTTCTTGCGCTTACAAAATAGGGGACAGAATTATTATTTTTTTGACTACTAATGGCGGCGATCAGCATTTTTTTCGTGACTGCGACATTATGGCGGAGACATCGGACACTTTTGACACATTTTTGGTGCCATTCACATTTATACAGCGATCAGTGCTATAAATATGCACCAATTACTGTATAAATGTGACTGGCATTGAAGGGGTTAACACTAGGGCGTGAGGAAGGGGTTAATGTGTACCCTAAATTGTGTTCTAACTGTGGGGGGAGGGGGGGTGACTGGGGGAGGTGACCGATCTATGTCCCTATGTACAAGGGACACAGATCGGTCTCCTCTCTCCCCTGACAGGACATGGATCTGTGTGTTTACACACAGAGATCCACGTCTTGTCCCTGTAGCCGCCGTTCCTGAGTGCCTGGCGGACATCACGGCCGCCACGCACGCGCATCGGCATGTCAGCGATGCGGCGGGCACGCATGCGCTCGCGCGCCCCCCAGTGGCCTGGCGAAGCGCAGGCCGTAAAAACACGGCCAGTCAGAGATTCAGGACATCCCTTCGGCCGTACAAAGTCGTACAGCCGTAGGGTAGTGGTTAATGGACTTTGTATCCCTGTGTGAGGATCTGGGATCTGACTTCCGTTTACAATATTATTTTATGTTCATCTTAAAGGGATTTCCACTATATCCAACGGATATACATATATAATGTCTGTCTACTTATACTAGTTGAATACAATATAAATTCTTACAGATCTTCAATACAAAATCTCTTTGAAACATCTCTTAGAATAAACTAAAAAAGGAAAAAAATAAATAAAACACACACTAAAAATATCTGGCTTCTGGAACCTGCTGACCACCAAGCCATTAGGACCAAACGAGTCTCCTGCCTAAAGTGGTGAGCTAAGCTACACATCTAAGGGTCCTTTCATCCACTCATTACAAGTCCGTTTACGGACTTGTAATGAGCCCCTATGGGAGCGGATCCGTTAGCGGATGATGCATCCGCCAACGTCCGCCAGATCCGCATCCGTTTTTGCGGACGGAAGAATGTCCTATTTTTCTTCCGCCCGGCCAAACGGATCGGATGCAAACGGACAGACGGTCCGTTTCCATCCGACTCCCCATAGGGGAGAGCGGAGGAGAGACAGGGCGGTCCCTGCACAGTGTGCGGGGACCGCCCTGTCCGCCGACAGCTGAGCGGAGACCCCCCCCCGCTGAGCTAACGGACACACGGAGCGGACCGAAAAACGGACCGCTCCGTGTGTAAGGAGCCTTAGTCTCTTGCCATACACGTTAATCATTACAGAAACCACTGTTATCTAGTGACTCCTTCATAATTCACCAACACTCTTAAAGGGGACAGTGCACCACCTAAAGAAGGGCCCCATTGAAAGCCTGCAAACATTCTCTTTTAGGCACCCTGTAACTTTCTGCCATACACTAGACATGCATACTCCCACCTGTTGCTGCGGTTGTATGCATAGCGTACATGCAAGGACCCTTTTATTCTTTGATAGCTCTAGAGCAGGGGTGTCAAACTGGCGGCCCTCCAGCTGTTCCGAAACTACAAGTCCCATCATGCCTCTGCCTGTGGGAGTCATGCTTGTAACTGTTAGCCTTGCAATGCCTCATGGGACTTGTAGTTTTGCAACAGCTGGAGGGCCGCCAGTTTGACACCCCTGCTCTAGAGACTTGCACCCATTATAGTGCTATTCAACTTTGCTATAGTATTCCACCTGCCAGTTAGTGGATAATGACTGTTTAACAATTGTAGCCCTTTTTAGTCTGGGTAATTATTTATTTATTAATGCATGCCTTGTTTAATTGCACTTGTTTTAATACATTTACAGTAATTTATCTCCAAGTTTTTGTGGTCGATTTCCTGTATGTTATTATAGTGTAGTAGCTCATTAACTCTTGTCACACAAAGAACCTGTCATCAACAGCGGTTCCTGTGGGGAAAGGCACTACAAAGTTACAAGGTAAAAAGCATTTTGACTTTAAGATCATTCAGGCTTCGGGAACATTACATTTAATTATAATATTAACATGTTAACATTAATTAATATGTTCATCCTAAATGGTGTAAAAAAAAAAAAAAAGGCTCAAAGAGACCCAGTCACCAACACAAATTGCAGGTAAAAGCACAGAAAAATCAGCAACAACAATAAAATAATAATAATAATAATAATTCGCACAGAATTTTTTTTTAATGGGCATTTAATGGGCATTTAATGGGCTAAACACATTTCAAGGTGTGCAAAGTCTCATTCATATCGGAGCTGAAATGCCAGGACATGTGCTTTATAAAGTGTGATTAAATCAGGGGTCTCCAAACTTTGTAAACAAAGGGCCAGTTTACTGTCCTTCAGACTTAAGGGGGGGGGGGGGGACTGTGGCCAGCGGGAATAGAACATTTTTCTGGCATCAGTAGGAGTAAGTGCACCATCTCTTGTGTTAGGGGGAGGAATATCACCCCATTGTTGATGTCAGCGACAAGAATTTTTCCCCATTTTTGGTGTCAGAGGGCAGAATAGTGTCTCATATCAGTGGAATGAATAGTACCCCAAGAGCTGGATAAAGGCAAGCAAGGGGCCGACTGACCATTGAGTCACCCGGGCACTGACCGAGGGCCCCATGTCACTAGGGGGCCCCATTTGGGTTGCCAGGCTCAGTAAAACCAGGGACAGTATGTAAAAATCTATGTTTTTTTTTTTACATCTGTCCCTGATATGTCTGAGGCGGCGTACACACGAGGGGATATGTCCGCTGAAAACGGTCCGATGGACCGTTTCAGCAGACATCTCCGCTCGTGTGTATGGGCTAGCGGACAGATTTCTCCACCCGACAGATTTCAAAGCAAGCTTTGAAATCTATCCGGTGGGAATCTGTCCGCCCGACATGTCTGCTGGTTAGTACACTTACCAGCAGACATGTCGGCCCCCACCGCCGCCGCGCCGCTGCCGAATGGATTCGGCGCATGCGCGGAAGTGTTTTACTTCCTGGTGCGGTGACGTGGCGGTGACGCGGCGGCGTCAACGTCACCGCCGCGTCACCGCCACGTCACCGCGCCGTCCGGCGGCGGGGAATTTGATCCGATGGTGTGTACACGCCATCGGATCAAACTCCCGATCGGACATATCCGATGGAAATGGTCCGTTTTCATCGGATATGTCCGATCGTCTGTACGCCGCCTGAAACCAACATGCTTCTGATGTGAAAATCCCGAGATTTTATCTGCCCCGCCTCCTGGCATGGTGGCCATCTGTAAGCCCAGGGGCTTCATAGTCTTCTATTGCCCGGGGGCCCCATGAGTTGTCAGTCCGCCCCTGGGCCGCAGTTTGGAGACCCCTGCTATAAATCATTAACTATAGCTTCTTTAGGTTTAATAGCAGTTTCAAGAGCAACATCAATTTCATGTCATCTCCTGACCCCTGCTGGTATATTTGGAGTAATGCAACTGCTGATTAGTGATTTACCAGCATTAAAACCTCTTTACACTAGCGATGCTCCCTAAAGAAAGAGCTGCGTGGATCACTTTTTAGAGGACATTTTTCTCACCACTTGTTTTAACCCCTAAAAATCAGCAAGTGTGAGCTGGAATTTGGCTTCAATTTGTCAGTGTAAATTAATCTGCTAATACATTTAGCACCATCCTTTCCCCAGTCTGAATGCTGCTGTGCCTCTTGTGCTCATTCCTCCAAAGCCATGTCATACTAATACAGAAGGTGTTACTGATCAGATCGCCAGGTGAAAATAAGGAAAAAAGCCAAAGAAAAGAAACTGATGCATCCACCACCAGGGCCTTCTTTACCATAGGGCAAACAGGGGCAGCTGCCCAGGGCCCTGTCACTGTTGGGGGCCCAAAGCAACCCCCTTTGAAAAAAAAAATGTTTTTATTTTTTTAGGGGCCCTGAGGCCCCCAGATGGCAACCCCCCCCCCTTTTATTAAAGGGCCAATTTTTTTAGGGGTCCCCAGGGGCCCGAAGGGCCCCAGATGACAACCCGCCTTTTTTTTTTTAAATAAAAAAAATATATTTATGTTATGTATTTTTATTTTATTTTTTATTAAAGGGACAATTCTTTTTTTTTTTTTTTTAGAGGTCTGCAGGTCTCCAGGGGCCCGTAGTTCCCCAGGGCCCTGGATGACAACCCCCCCTTTTTTATTAAAAAAAAAAAAAAAAAAAACGTTTTTATATATTTATTTTAATATATATATAAAATATTATTATTAAAGGACCCAGAGGTCCCCAGATGGCAACCCCCTTTTTTTTATAAATTTTTTTTTTAGATATTTTATTTCTTTTTACATATAATATATATATATATATATATATATATATATATATATTTTATTATTATTAAAGGGCTCAGAGGTCCCCAGGGCCCCATGTGGCAAACACTCTTTTTTATTTTTTTTATAAATGTTTATTTTTGTTTATATATATTTTTTTATTTTTATTAAAGGGCCCAGAGGTCCCCAGGGCCCTGGATGGCAACCCCCCCCCTTTTTTTAATAAATGTTTATTTTTAATATATATCCAGAGGTCCCGGATGGCTACCCCCTTTTTTTGTAATTTATTTTTATTAAAAAAAAAATATTAAAGGGCCCAGAGGTCCCCAGATGGCAAAAAATAAATATATTTTTTATATTTTCTTTTTATTAAAGGGCCCAGAGGTCCCCGGATGGCTACACCTCTTTTTTTATATATATTTTCCTTTATTTCTTCTAAATTCGCGGCAGCCCCCCCCCCCCCGCTTCTCAAGCCCCCTCCCCCCCCAGTTTTCTGCTCCAGGGGGCCCATGCCTGAATCTGTGTAAGGGGCCCCATAATTCCTGATGGCGGCCCTGCCGCCCGTTAAGCCCCTGTGCTGCCCACAAATCAGGCTGAAAATCATCAGCGGCACGCAGCCAGTGACAGTACTGCTTCCCTTCCCAGTGTTTTAAAATGTACAGCACCCCTGGCTTCCCTTTAGACGTGCACTTCTCCCTTCCTGCCACTGGGTGCTGCTTGTATATAAAAGTGAATTAGAATGTGATTTTCAAACATCCCCAGTTTGGTCTTCCTGAGGCTGACTTCTTCATGTCCTGCTCTCCTCAAGGTATGTCACTGTTTGCTAATCTATATTGTAAATAGAAGTTTGCTGTAGTGTGCCCAAAGTCTTTCTAATATTTGATGATTCACTGCAGGTATGGTCAGTGTTTTAAAAAGTTCCTGTATTTTACACAAGACATGGCATGACATGGGGTCACAGCACCGTCTGTCCATTCTGCTTTAGCACCATGGGACCCCAGGCCATGCCAAAATAGAGGAACTCTTTAAATCACAGACCAGACCTGCAGTCCAGGCTGAGTAAGGCCTCAAAGCACATGCATTACTGTCTGTATTTAACTGCTTGATGGGCTTATTTTGGGCCTGGCTGGTTCACATGTATGTGTTTTGCAAAGAAAAGCGCATGCCTCATGTAATAGGCTTCGCACACGGCACACCTATGCCCATCAAGCAATGAAATACAGCACTGTCTGTCCATTCTGCTGTCTGCTGTGATTTATCTGCAGTTCCCGCACTGTCAAACTTGCTGCATTTTTAGACGTTTAGGTCACGCTTTTAAAAACACAGTGCATTTGTGTGTGCAAGAACTGCAGGTAAGTAGCATGGTGCAAAAGCAGAATGGATTTCAAGGCAACTGTATTTTTAAAATGCTGAATGCACCTTTTTTCTGCAGGAAACAAAAGCATGGCAGCCCATTCAAATCAATGGGCTGCTGTGCCTGCACAAATGAGGGCCGCCAAAATACATACATGTGAACCAGCCAGGCCCAAAATAATCTGGAGGGGGGGCCCAAAAAAAATGTTTGCCCAGGGCCCACACCATATTAAAGACGGCCCTGTCCACCACATCTAATGACTGGGTAAGTGCAATACATGAATTAATGTCCTACTCTGATTGAACTGTTTAGACTAACACAAACACACACCCCTATTACCTTTATCACAATATCTACTGTATAGGTTCACTATGGATTCTCTTTGCCCCTCTCCTGGACCACCTAGGTTTGGTCCATCCCCAGTCTCGTTGTCTAGTTAGATTGGGAAAGTTCTTGAAGAAAGAAAAAAAATGAAAGAAGTAAAAAGTGAAAAAAAAGGAAAGGAAAGGAAAAAAAGGGAAAGGAAAAGAAAAAGGAAAGTAAATAAGGAAAGGAAAAAAGAGAGGAAAGGAAAAAAGAAAGGGGAAGAAGGAAAGAAAAAGAAAGCAGAAGGGAAGAAAAAAGGAAGGAATGAACAGAAGGAAAAGAAAGGATGAAAAAGAAAAAGAAAGGATGGACTATATGGTAAGAATGCCCAGTGCCAACACCGTTTTGGTCTATGGTTGGCAAGCATAAATCGTATGGTCTGAGTATAGACCTTTTAGCTTTGCCAAAACATTTTTTGCTTCACGTCCCCCCTCCATGCCTTTATCTCGATAGTGCTCTCCCCCAGCCCCTCAATGCAGCTAATCGCCTCATACCTATACACTGGAAAAGCTTGCACATCCCAAGCTTGACTGGGTGAAGGTGGTGGGGGAGATCATGGAGTCAGAGAACTGGCTCGCTACTTATAAAGACACCGGAGAACGATTTGAACTTACACTGGCAGCTTGGAAAAAACACGTACATGACATGAGCAGAGTTTCATCTAGCCTAGACATTGCTTTACTGGTCTTAGCAGATCACTCCTTTACTTATCCAAGCGAACCAAATCCCAATGACTAGTGGCCTATATAAGATGTGCCCAATCAGCCTATGAACCTGGTGAGAATTTATTTATTTTACTATTTTTGTAGTCTTTTCTTTTCATCTATCTATGGTACATTCGTGTTATTATTCAAGCTACACGAACAGTTACTCTATACCTGACCATTCATAGAACCTCAAGTTTACTTATGATACTAATGCACGGTGAGTCATATATGCACTACCTTTGGATCTCATCATTGAGATCACTCTACTCTCTCCCCACACAGGAGTGAGATTTGTCCATATGGACCGAATGTCTGGGACAAGAATGGTGCCCTTATCAACACAACATATTAATACGTCTCCCTGCTATTGTTGTTTTCATTGGGACCATGATAAATGTATCCCTCGTCCCCCTCCTTTATCCCTTTCCCTCCAGCTCTCCCCTTCTATGTGTGCAATCCTTTAATTTAGTAACATTTTGCAATTACAACAAAGATTATATAATATATATAAAAAAGAAGGAAGGAAAAGAAAAAGGAAGGAAAAGAAAAAGGAAGGAAAAGAAAAAGGAAGGAAAAGAAAAAGGAAGGAAAAGAAAAAGGGAGGAAAAGAAAAAGGAAGGAAAAGAAAAAGGAAGGAAAAGAAAAGGAAAGGAAAAGAAAAGGGAAGGAAAAGAAAAGGGAAGGAAAAGAAAAGGAAAGGAAAAGAAAAGAAAAGAAAAAGAAAAAGGAAGGAAAAGAAAAAGAAAAAGGAAGGAAGGAAAATAAAAGAAAAAAAGGAAGGAAAAGAAAAGGGATGGAACAGAAAAAGGAAGGAAAAAAGAAAAAAGGATGGAATATAAAAAAGGAAAAGGAAGGAAAAGAAAAAGGAAGTAAAGGGAAAAAGGATGGAAAAGAAAAAAGGAAGTAAAGGGAAAAAGGAAGGAAAAGAAAAAAGGAAGGATGGAAAAGAAAAAAGGATGGAAAAGAAAAAGGGATGGAACAGAAAAAGGAAGGAAAAGAAAAGGGATGGAACAGAAAAAGGAAGGAAAAAAGAAAAAAGGATGGAATATAAAAAAGGAAAAGGAAGGAAAAGAAAAAGGAAGTAAAGGGAAAAAGGATGGAAAAGAAAAAAGGAAGTAAAGGGAAAAAGGAAGGAAAAGAAAAAAGGAAGTAAAGGGAAAAAGGAAGGAAAAGAAAAAAGGAAGGATGGAAAAGAAAAAAGGATGGAAAAGAAAAAAGAAGGAAAATAAAAAAGGAAAAAAGAAAAGAAAAAGGAAGGAAAAGAAAAAAGGAAAAAGGAAAAGAAAAAAGGAAAAAGGAAAAGAAAAAGGAAGGAAAAGAAAAAGGAAGGAAAAGAAAAAAGGAAAAAGGAAAAGAAAAAAGGAAAAAGGAAAAGAAAAAGGGAGGAAAAGAAAAAAGAAAAAGGAAGAAAAAGAACAAGAAAGGAAAAGAAAAGGAAAAGAAAAATAAAAGAAAGGGGAAGGAAAAGAAAGGAAAAGAAAAGAAAAGAAAAAGAAAAAGGAAGGAAAAGAAAAGAAAGAAAAAGGAAGGAAGGAAAATAAAAAATAAAAAAGGAAGGAAAAGAAAAGGGATGGAACAGAAAAAGGAAGGAAAAAAAAAAAGTTTGGAATATAAAACAGGAAAAGGAAGGAAAAGAAAAAGGAAGTAAAGGGAAAAAGGATGGAAAAGAAAAAAGGAAGTAAAGGGAAAAAGGAAGGAAAAGAAAAAAGGAAGGATGGAAAAGAAAAAAGGATGGAAAAGAAAAAAAGAAGGAAAATAAAAAAGGAAAAAAGAAAAGAAAAATGAAGGAAAAGAAAAAAGGAAAAAGGAAAAGAAAAAAGGAAAAAGGAAAAGAAAAAAGGAAAAAGGAAAAGAAAAAAGGAAAAAAAAAAAGGAAAAAGGAAAAGAAAAAAGGAAAAAAAAAAGGAAGGAAAAGAAAAATGAAGGAAAAGAAAAAGGAAGGAAAAGAAAAAAGGAAGTAAAGGGAAAAAGGATGGAAAAGAAAAAAGGAAGTAAAGGGAAAAAGGAAGGAAAAGAAAAAAGGAAGGATGGAAAAGAAAAAAGGATGGAAAAGAAAAAAAGAAGGAAAATAAAAAAGGAAAAAAGAAAAGAAAAAGGAAGGAAAAGAAAAATGAAGGAAAAGAAAAAAGGAAAAAGGAAAAAGGAAAAGAAAAAAGGAAAAAAGGAAAAGAAAAAAGGAAAAAGGAAAAGAAAAAAGGAAAAAGGAAAAGAAAAAAGGAAAAGAAAAAAGGAAAAAGGAAAAGAAAAAAGGAAAAGAAAAAAGGAAAAAGGAAAAGAAAAAGGAAGGAAAAGAAAAATGAAGGAAAAGAAAAAGGAAGGAAAAGAAAAAAGGAAAAAGGAAAAGAAAAAAGGAAAAAGGAAAAGAAAAAAGGAAAAAGGAAAAGAAAAAAGGAAAAAGGAAAAGAAAAAAGGAAAAAGGAAAAGAAAAAAGGAAAAAGGAAAAGAAAAAAGGAAAAAGGAAAAGAAAAAAGGAAAAAGGAAAAGAAAAAAAGGAAAAAAGAAAAAGGAAGGAAAAGAAAAAGGAAGGAAAAGAAAAAGGAAGGAAAAGAAAAAGGAAGGAAAAGAAAAAGGGAGGAAAAGAAAAGGAAAGGAAAAGAAAAGGGAAGGAAAAGAAAGGAAAAGAAAAGAAAAGAAAAGAAAAAGAAAAAGGAAGGAAAAGAAAAAGAAAAAGGAAGGAAGGAAAATAAAAGAAAAAAAGGAAGGAAAAGAAAAGGGATGGAACAGAAAAAGGAAGGAAAAAAGAAAAAAGGATGGAATATAAAAAAGGAAAAGGAAGGAAAAGAAAAAGGAAGTAAAGGGAAAAAGGATGGAAAAGAAAAAAGGAAGGAAAAGAAAAAAGGAAGGAAGGAAAAGAAAAAAGGAAGGATGGAAAAGAAAAAAGGATGGAAAAGAAAAAAGAAGGAAAATAAAAAAGGAAAAAAGAAAAGAAAAAGGAAGGAAAAGAAAAAGGAAGGAAAAGAAAAAGGAAGGAAAAGAAAAAGGAAGGAAAAGAAAAAGGAAGGAAAAGAAAAAGGAAGGAAAAGAAAAAAGGAAAAAGGAAAAGAAAAAGGGAGGAAAAGAAAAAAGAAAAAGGGAGGAAAAGAAAAAAGAAAAAGGGAGGAAAAGAAAAAAGAAAAAGGAAGAAAAAGAACAAGAAAGGAAAAGAAAAGGAAAAGAAAAATAAAAGAAAGGGGAAGGAAAAGAAAGGAAAAGAAAAGAAAAGAAAAAGAAAAAGGAAGGAAAAGAAAAGAAAGAAAAAGGAAGGAAGGAAAATAAAAAATAAAAAAGGAAGGAAAAGAAAAGGGATGGAACAGAAAAAGGAAGGAAAAAAGAAAAAAGGATGGAATATAAAAAAGGAAAAGGAAGTAAAGGGAAAAAGGATGGAAAAGAAAAAAGGAAGGAAGGAAAAGAAAAAAGGAAGGAAGGAAAAGAAAAAAGGAAGGAAGGAAAAGAAAAAAGGAAGGAAGGAAAAGAAAAAAGGAAGGAAGGAAAAGAAAAAAGGAAGGAAGGAAAAGAAAAAAGGAAGGAAGGAAAAGAAAAAAGGAAGGAAGGAAAAGAAAAAAGGAAGGAAGGAAAAGAAAAAAGGAAGGAAGGAAAAGAAAAAAGAAAGGAAGGAAAAGAAAAAAGAAAGGAAGGAAAAGAAAAAAGGAAGGAAGGAAAAGAAAAAAGGAAGGAAGGAAAAGAAAAAAGGAAGGAAAAGAAAAAAGGAAGGAAGGAAAAGAAAAAAGGAAGGAAGGAAAAGAAAAGGATGGAAGGAAAAGAAAAGGATGGAAAAGAAAAGGATGGAAAAGAAAAGGATGGAAAAGGAAAGGATGGAAAAGAAAAGGATGGAAAAGAAAAGGATGGAAAAGAAAAGGATGGAAAAGAAAAGGATGGAAAAGAAAAGGATGGAAAAGGAAAAGAAAAGAAAGGAGAGGAAACAGAATGGAGAGTTAAAAAAGAAAGGAAGGAAAGAGAAAGTCAGATAGTGAGGCCCCAAAGGCTAAGCAATAAATGCAGTCACAGAGCTTTTATCGAATGTCCATAAAGGTAATGCCACTTTAGTTCACTAGATGGCAGTCTTGCTTCACATTGACCCATACACTGAAAATGAAAAAAAAAAAAGTCCACAATGTTTTTGTTTTTATTTTTTGCAAAAAACTACTAAAAACAAGATCCAATATCTGATTTACATAGCTGAGGAAAAGCAGCAATAAAAATGTACAGTCTATTTAGTGTTATTTCACGCATTTCTTTTTTGTGTCATGTACAAGGCATCTCTGACAATAAACAGAGTTATATAAACAAAATATACAATATAATACAACAGTGATTATGGTAGATGCAATCATACAACAGATCTGTGTCTAGTGAGGACATTCATTTTATGACAGGTCACAATCCATATGTTTCTAACAGAGGGCACAATTCATCTTTTATTTTCTGTGATTAATAAATATTCTAAACCATGATAGAAATAAGTCGTTGTTTAAACAATCAATCTTGGGGCCTAGAAAACAAAACTTCTGATTGTCCGAGGGTCTCCACCTAGCAAAGATGCCATTTTAATGCCTGTACTCCTTGGGGGGGGGGGGGGTTGGACCCCCTCCAGTGTCACATTTGGCACCTTTCCTTGGAGGGGGTGCAGATACCTGTACAATACAGGCATTTGCACCCACTTCCAGGCATAGACTTCCGAGGGAGTCACGCCCCTTCCCACCCCCCCCCCCCCCGATGTGTTCTGGGAAACACACTGGTTCCCAAAGACAAAGGGGACCAGTGAGGACGTGCGGCGCAGTAGGGAACCGGGAAATGAAGCCTTCCTGATTCCCTCACCGAGGATGGCGGCGGGGGCTGCCCACATCGCTGGCACCCAGGACAGGTAAGTGTCTATATTTTAAAAGTCAGTAGCTGCTGTATTTGTAGCTGCTGGCTTTTAATATTTATTTTTTTAGGCGGACCTCCGCTTTAAGAAATGGTGGGTTGCCATTTCTGGTCACAAAAGAATATGCTGGATGCTGTTAGTAAATATACATTTTGGGACTCAAACTCCACACAAGTTTTGATACTTTTTTCCCCGGTAAGTTCTGAGTTATAGTACCCAGTGGTGTCTCCTTCTAGGACCTATGACCAATGGAAAGGTGGTCACACCTAAGAATTTAATGGTAAACCCAACAAACAAATATTTTAGTTTTGGCGAGTGAAATCATATGTTGGGTTCTTCTAAGATTGAGAACTCCAATGGTGAGAGACCCCACGTCAGAACTGCAGCAGCCATTGCAACGTCAAGTGATGGTGTCACAACCCCATTGGGTGTAGAATTGTAGAAGTGACATGTTTCTCATGCCATTGTTGATGGGGCAGAGATTCAAACCAATGTGGGAAATCTCTCCAATGGAGTCCCCAGAAGAATCTGCCATGTCATTTAAATCCACGGATGCTCATCCAAAACCAAGATATGAGATTTGCCTTTGAAAGGAATCCCAGACTCATGGACCAGTTCGGGGAACCTTCGTCGGTGAGCCGCTGCCCTGGAACTAGCATGGGCCACTTTAGGGAACCATTATAATGGGAAGCCTTTAAGGTGACCCATACTTTAGTCAATCAGGGCCACGTGGTTGGAGATATTGATTGATTGCCTTCAAGTCTCGCCGATCCTAAACCTATTCAGCTAGTGCAGTCAGTTGGAGGACTGGGCCAATCATAGAACAAAAACACAAAACATGATAATTACATCACAATAATGGCGCTGAAAGGGAGGGCTAAAAATGAATTTGTGGGAGGGGTTAGTGCATTATTATTGCAACCCATTTAAACAAACATCTATCATGATCACCCATCTAAACCCAGGCAATAATTGAGCAATGGTAGACAGGCAACACACATTCATCACAAGGAGCTTACTGACCATACATTAGAGTACAAGTGTGAACTCGTAAGAGACGTATAGTGAAATGACACTGTGACTAAACCATGCTGATAATTTAAGGGTTGATGGCTATGAATAAAAATATCTTGTTACTGTATATGGCATAGCATCAAGTTTTCATAGAAATACCTATTCTGTATGGGACCTCCCACCCCCACCATGGTGTGGGGTTCCCCTGGCTGAAATTCTAGATTCTCTTACAGCAGGTGCTGCCACTCCTGGTAACGTCTGGTACTGCAGTCCTTCCAGCTAGATTAACATTAACCTGTAATGTCGCGTACACGCAATCGGATATTCCGACAACAATTGGAAGGGTGATGGAAGGGTGTTGTCGGATAATCCGATCGTTTGTACACTCCATCGGACAATTGTTGTCGGAATTTGGAGACCTGGGAGAGGAGAGGGGGGAAGTGTATTGAGGTGAATGAGAGTAAATCCTGAAGAGAAATTAACGCATCTGTGTACCCATAGAAGATAATGGGCCTGAATTCGCACCTGAGCCGCACAGCAGGGCCTAAAAGACGCACACGTTTTTTCTGCAATGCGCAGTGCGAATGCATCGCACATATGTGAACCAGCCTCATTGAAAACAATGTATTTAGAAATGTTCTGCGTATTGGATGCGGTTTAAGCCGCACTCAATTCGCATAGGTGTGAACACGGCCTAAAGAGCTGAAAAAACATGTCGTTTTGCGTCTGTTGGCTGAAAAAGTTCTGCCGTCTGTATGCAGAACAAGTTCACGGCCAACGCCCTTTGAACAAAAATCCACGGATTTGTCCAATAGAAATCCGATCGTGTGTACAAGGTTTTACTTTTACCAGCATATGTGGGACAACATACTGTCCTACATACCCTTTAGGTTCCACAGTGAGCAGAACAAGCACGCTTTACTGCATATACAGGCTGATTTTAATGTTGTGGGTTTCTTGGCACTTTAACACAATGCACACCACTGCATGTGTGTTAATGTAATACACCACACAGAAAAAAGTGTGAACCCAGTCAGGTAAAAAAAATAAAATAATATTTACCTCCTACAATACAGGCGCTCAGTTTATTGATACAAAGCCATCAGAAAAATAGCCGAGGGCTGTTTAAAACTGAAGACCTTATCGGAAATCAACCAGGCTGAGCCGCACTAGTGGTTAGTAAGAGTGCTGATATGGATACCTATCTGGTTCTACAAGAGCACCTCCTCTAAAAAACCAATTGGCTAGATTCACGTAGGAGAGCGTATCTTTGTGCGGGCGTAATGTATTCTATTTACACTACGCCTCCGCAACTTTTATAGGCAAGTGTTGTATTCACAAAGCACTTGCTCCGTAAGTTGCGGCGGCGTAGCGTAAATGGGCCGGCGTATCTGCGCGCAATTCAAATTGGGCAGGTAGGGGGCGTGTTGTATTTAAATTAACGGTGACCCCACGTAAATGACGCGCCGAACGAACTGCGCATGCGCCAGCCGTGGACGTATCCCAGTGCGCATGCTCCAAATCACGTCGCTAATAGTCAATGAAAACGACATGAACGTAACTTACGTCCAGCCCCATTCTGAATCGGCTTATGCAAACGATGTAAAATTTAGAAAATTCGATGCGGTCCCGGCGTCCATACTTAACATTGGCTGCGCCATCTTTTTGTTGGAATATCTTTACGCCTGAAAAAGCCTTGCGTAAACGGCGTATCAGTACTGCGACAGCCGGACTTACGTTCGTGAATCGGCGTATCTAGCTAATTTACATATTCGACGCGTAAATCGACGGAAGCCCCACCAGCGACCAGCGTAAATATGCAACTAAGATACGACGGCGTAAGAGACTTACGCCGCTCGTATCTTAGCTCAATCCCGGCGTATCTGATTCTTTACATCAGGCGCCGGGATACGACGGGGGACATTCAGACTTACGGCGGCATATCTGTAGATACGCCGTCGTAAGTCTACCTGAATCTGGCCAAATGTGTCTCAACATGGCTGATTTGGGAGGACTCAGACCCTACATAGCCCTCAACACAAGTAAAGGAACTGAGGGGTATACATCTTTGGAAAGCGATTGAAAGTAATTGAACTCTTTCTTAAAATACCTCCTTAAACTGGCTCAACACTTGATTTTTGCTCTATATTAAAAATACTTTCGTGAGTTAAAACTTTTTTTACTAATAGGAAAAATATTATAGTAATTTAAAATCTACACAAAGACTTTTTCCTTAATTTTCTATATAGATACTGAAAATATCAGCATGCTTTAACACTGTTAAGCCGCGTACACACGATCGCTCAAACCGATGACAACGGTCTGATGGACCGTTTTCATCGGACCAAACCGATTGTGTGTGGGCGCCATCGGTTATTTATCCATTGGTTAAAAAAAAGCAAACTTGTTTTAAATTTAACCGATGGATTCCTAACGGATAGCACCAAACCGATCGTTTGTAGGCACGAGCATCAGTTAAAAATCCACGCATGCTCAGAATCAAGTCGACGCATGCTTGGAAGCAATAAACTTCATTTTTTTCAGCATGTCGTCGTGTTTTACGTCACCGCGTTCTGACCCGATCGTTTTTTTAACCGATAGTGTGTAGGCACGACTGATCATCAGTCAGCTTCATCGGTTAACCAACGACAACGGTCCATCAGACCGTTCTCATCGGATGGACCGATCGTGTGTACGCGGCCTTAGTCTTACATAAGGCATAGAACGTGTACAGTGCAGTATGAAACGCCAACCAGATTTCATCTTTCAGATACAACTTTCATAACGTTAGACTCTGATTGGTGAGGATAACCGCACCAAGCTCTCCATTGTACACCTTTGTACGCGATATTCGTCTTTTATTACAGTGTTTTTACTTGAGGTTGTAGTTCCAGATGCGAGATACTATTATGTAAAAAATAGATTCACTTTTACAGCCATATTACAGTACATTATACTTAATCTGTTAAAACTATTACCACTTCTATACTGTATTCTCTTTAAAATAAAACTATCTTAGGTGAATCTAGATTAGTGCTCTATAGAAAACATATAGTTGGCAAATAGTTTACGGGAAACGGTGAAGAATTGGTAAAAAATGTGCAAGTGGTGTAATAGGAATCGCCTGCAATATGACAAACTGGACAGCAGGTGGAGCTAGTCACGCAATTATTTAAGTATGACTCCCATAAAAGACTAAGGGGCTTTTTCTTACTGTGCGCTCCACTTGTACAAGTCTGAAGCAATTTGTTTTCTACAATATTTTGCCGCTGTTTACATAATTATCCTTATCAATAAAAAAGTGAAATTCATTTTTCACCCATCTTAAGTTTTAAAATGTTGCCTTTCTTTTGCAGACCTTGAACGTCTGATGTGATCGTCTATTTCCAATGGTGTCAATTATTCTCAAAGTGGCGTTTTATTTCATTCTTTTGGGGCTTTTTGTTTTCCTCCTTACAATTTCAAAGATTTTTAAACTGGTAGAAAACCAGCAATGAAGATTGACGGAAGGAGGGTGATATGTGGATTTTTGCTCGAAATTGTTCATAAACTAGGATGGTGCGGTACGGCCAGATCTGCCACTGAGAAAAGTGGGTGAAAGACTTGACAGGCTACTTAAATGGCAGCAGGAGAAATGCTCACCCACATGGTCTAGTTACCCCGACTCATTCACTGGGGTTGATCAGGTTCAGGGCCGTCTTCAATAATGATTGGACCCTAGCAAACATTGTCTTGGGCCAGGGGAGGGCTGGGCTGGGGGGCAATTGCCTTCCAGGCCAGCCTAACTTATGTTCAAAATGGCCAGCAGCCGCTGCCCGCTACCATTTTCTTTTTTATTCTGGTCTAGAAGTCAGGCCAGGGGCATGGCCACAGGGGCCGACCACTAGCTGTTGCATTCTGGGAGTTGTAGTCCACGCTCAAGCTTCAGGTGGGTGGAAAACAGAGCAGCGCAGAGGAAACTACAACTCCCTGGGACCGGATTCTTGGAAGCAGGCAAAGGCAGGATGTGCCAGTGAGTCGCAACGCAGGGCTGGGCGCTGGCTGCAACTTGACCCCAGGACCAGGAGCATTACCCCCCAGGAGGGTGCAAGGACCTGCTGAGCTGAGATCACTGAGGTGAGATACCCTGACACCCCTAGCTGACCCCCCATACACCCCATGTAACCCGTCTCAGATGCAATGATGGGCACTGGTGAGGCTGCATTGAAAAACCATGTGGGCCATAGATAGTGAGCTGATTTGGTGGTTCAATTGGCCACTTGACTGGACTTGCCCCTCAGGGCTAAGGCTGCCAGCCCTCCCGTATCTTGGGCCCTCCCAAATCCACTTAACAACTATTTTCGGGCAGACAGGGGCTCACGGGGTAGCTACTAAGATGGCCTGCACCAGGCCAACACATCTCTTGACTATATGCAATCAAGATTAACCCCTTCCTGAGAAATTATCGGTTCGGCCAAGATGGATCTTTTTTAGGACGGTTTCTCCCGCCAACTGCATACTTATCTTGATTACAGTGAAGTTGTCTATTAAAACACATGTGGTTTATCCCTTAAAGTGGATGTAAACCCACTCTCATCCTTTCCAAACTACTGCCATAGTGCTGATCTATAAGGATAAAGATGCCTCCTGCATGTATCCTTACCTGTCAAATGTCTCCCCTCTGTCTGTTATAAGAACTGAAAAACTGCAGATTCTGTGGGTGGATCTGTTGTCTGGAGCTCGGTGGGTGGAGTTGTGATGTTAGTAGACTCCCCGCCCACCTCTACACTCCCCTTGTTAAGAGGTTAATGAATTGGCTGACAGTAGACTCCCCGCCCACCTCTACAATCCCCTTGTCAACATGCATTTTGTTTTGTGTATTACTTACACTAAATTCTGCTATGATCACTAACATCCAGTCAAAATCCATAAAAGTAACCACATGACTTCAGAAAAGGAGTGGGGGTGGGAATTAAAAAATATTGCCTGTCCCCGGGCACCTTTACCATTGACTGAAATACAGTAGCTGCCTGTCAAATGTTAAAGCCAACCTTAAAGCATACCCTCCTAAAGATTTTCCACCAGACAGCATACTTCCCCCTGAATACTGAAGTTGTCTCTTGAAACAGGTGTAGCTTATTCAGTAATTTTTCACTCAACAAATCAAAGACAGCTGCTCTTACAGTTTTAACAATTGGCCCAATTGCTGCTCGTTGGCGTTTAAACTGTTCTAGCCAAATGGAAAAACATGCGTTTTCCCAACTTCCACCCAGTTGCATACTTCCCTTGGCAGATAAGTTGCCTCCTGAAACAGATGCAATTTCTTCCTCAACAAATCAGCCATTTCATTCACGGTCAGTAACATGAGATCTGTTCACCTAGTTCCCAGGATGCATTCTCTAAAATATTGGTTTAGCAAATAACTTACTACTTGGGGCTTGGTAGGTACTTTTTAAGGTCTACTCATCAACTTGGTAAACCCATTATTGATGGTTGGCACTGCACGGCACCAAACGTTATGTAATGCAAAGATTGATGTAGTTAAATATATAAAACTTTTCTGGCTCATGTCATCTTCTCACTGCATAATGCTGTATCACATGTTCTTCCATGGCACCACAGCTATGTTGGGTGGTTATATCACAGACCTCAATAGCTCAGTCCTGTACAGTTAGGCCATGCTCCTCTATGGATAGAGCCAGAAAGAGACTGTATATCAGATACATGATCAGAAACACTGAGAACTGATCCTCATACTGCAGTCCTGTGCTTCCTGATCAACAACTGCACAGGTCCCTCTGGAACTGACTTAATGATATTCCAGGCATCATAGTGCATGAGGCCAATCAAAGTTTTTCCACCAATTGAAATGATTTCATCTCCCACTTCTATTCTTCTTGCTTGTTCAGCAGCGCCACCTATAAAACAAAACACAAGTAAAGCTCAGTTTTACATAATTTATAATAGGTTTATTTATTAGTATTAATTACAGATGTACACTTTCACATCTTAGGGTGAACACAGTGGCTTCCCACAGGGATGTAGTCCCAAGGGAGGGGGCGAGCATGCTGACTAACCCCCAGCCAGAATGGGTCAGACGATGGGGCAAGCTTACTGGGGAGAAACAGGAAGTGAGAAATTCAGACAAAGAAAAAAAAAAACATTTAGAAGGGAAATCAAAGGAAAGGGTAGGTGACCCAACAATGCACTAGCTTAAAAGGAACCTATTTAGAAAATAAACAAACCTTTACAACCCCTTTAAAAGGTTGCCAGTTAAAAATATGGCTATGGTGCCCGGCTCAGAACTGCGCATGCCTAGCAGAGGCGGGGACTGAGCATGTCATAACGTCATGGTGCAAGGGAGGGGAGCGGCCAGAGCCTCATGTGTAGATCGGGAGCAAGGCAAGCCGGAAGCGGGACTGTCAGTGCTGTTTGGACTGGAGTGGACTGAAGGAAACACCTGGTGTGGAGAGAGACCGTCACTGTGACTCAGAAGGGGACGTGTTGTGTCGGCACGGCACTGATGAGGCTGCACTGATAGGTGGCACAGATTAGCAGTACTGATGGGCTGTCAATGTGTGGGAATGGATGTCCCTTTTACATGAGCCGATGTATCATCATACTCTGCTCCCTATCACAGAATGCTATGGAAGTGCTGTGGCGGGCAACTGCGCATGCGCGATGCGTTCCAATGGATTTACGACAGTGCACACCAGTGAAACCTCGTTCGGCATCCAGACTCTAACATCCCCGTGGATTGGAGGAAGTTAAAAAAAGAGCCAGGAGACCTAACGAGCGGAGCGAGCCGTCCGACAAAGCGAGGACGTGAGGCCGACTGGCCACTTTCCCCCAAGTCCACGTCGCCCTGAATGACGGCTTCGCTGGTGTGTATTGTCGTAAAACCATTGGAACGCATCACAATTGCGTTTGGAACGCATCGCGCATGCGCAGTTGCCCGCCACAGCACTTCCGTAGCATTCTGTGATGGGGAGCCGAATATGTCGCGTCACCGGTAATCGGCTTGTTTATATCATGTGATCAGCTGTCATTGGCTGACAGCTGATCATGTGGTAAAGGGCCCGGGATCTTTCCCTTACTCTGTGATCAGCCGAGTCCCAAGGACAGGGATCCTAAAACTACGGCCCTCCAGCTGTTGTGGAATTACACATCCCATGAGGCATTGTAGATCTCTGACATTCACAGACATGACTAGGCATTATGGGAATTGTAGTTCCTGAACAACTGGAGGGCCATAGTTTGAAGACCCCTGTCCAAGCATATATGCACGTACAAACGTAAATTAATGCGTTCGGACGCCTGCATATGAAAATGTAGATTCTGATATACACGCTAAATGCCACGCACATGGACAAATTGACTCCTAACTTTTTAGCTGGCTCCTAGATTCAAAGCAAATTTGTCAAGCCCTGAGCTATCACAGTGAAAAAACATGAAACAGAAGATCACTCTTCTGCTTCACCCTGATTGGGTCAGGGGGTGGATCTGACATTCCCAAATCTTGAATAATGTAAAAAAAAAATTGAGTAGAATGAACCAGGAACATAATATAAAATCCATAATAAATCAACCAACAGATACCTTACCCGAAAATAAGCCCTAGTGTGTTTTTGGTGTCCAAAATGAATATAAGACCCAGGCTGGTAAACGTGGTAATAAAGATACAGTTATAACATCACACATAAGGAAATAAAGACCGAAAGAGGGTTCTGTCTTTGTAGACTTGTATTTAACTGCTTAAGGACCGCCGCATGTACATCAACGTCGGCAGAATGGCACGTACAGTACCGGAAACCCCCCCCCGGTACTTGCGGCGGTCCCCGTGGCTGCAGGAGCGATCCGGGACGAGGGGACGGCTGTTCGTTTTTGTCCATCCCCTCTGGATCGCTCCCAGCCAATCCGCTCCCTCCCTGCAGTGCACTTACTCTGCCTGTAGAATGTAAACACAGGCAGAGGAAGTGTTGTCAGCTCTCCTCTCGGCAGTATTTTCAATCCGCCGAGAGGAGAGAAGACATCACAAGTAAGTCGCACCAACACTACACTGACACCACACACATTAGGCACACTTAACCCCTTACGATCATACCCCCCCCCCCCTCAGCCCCCTGTCACACTGTCACTGATTGCAGTGATCATATATTTACTGATCACTGCATTTAGTGTCAGTGTGACAGTTACTGTGACAGGCAGTTAGTGTTAGGTCCAGGGTAGCCCCCTACCCCCCCTAATAACGTTTTTAACCCCTTGATCACCGCCCTAGTTAACCCTTTCACCCCTTATTGCCAGTGTCACTAAGCGATCATTTTTCTGATCGCTGTATTAGTGTCGCTGTTCCCGCTAGGTAGCTAGTTTTTTTTTTTTTATTGCGATTTTTTTTTTTTTACTAAAGACATGTGGCTGAATAAATTTTGGCCTAAATGTTTGAATAAAATTTAGTTTATTAGATTTTTCTTATAACAAAAAGTAGAAAATATCATTTATTTTCTAACATTTTGGGCTTTTTCCATTTATATCGCAAAAAATAAAAATTGCAGAGACAATCAAATACCATCAAAAGAAAGCTCTATATGTGGGAAGAAAAGGACGCAAATTTTGTTTGGGAGCCACGTCGCACGACCGCGCAATTGTATTTTAAAGCGACGCAGTGCCGAATTGTAAAAACACCTTTGGTCATTTAGCAGCATATTGGTCCGGTCCTTAAGTGGTTAAAGGCGCACGATTTGGTGCTTCCCCACTGCGGTCCTGCAGCCTCCTGGATCTGTGCTTACATCCTGCTTTACTGTGAAAAGCTGCTCTATGCTACCACCAGAGGGCGCTCTTTTGGGAGTGACTCCTTCACAGTAAAGTGGGGTGTAAATGCGTCTCTAAAAGCCTGAGGTCCAGAAAATGGATTTCCCGTAGCGGTAACTAAGCTTGAGGTTGCAAGAAAGGGTAAGAAAAATGAATAGTACTTATAGTCTAATAGCCTCCTTGTTTTAAAAAATCTGTTTCTTAATTAGAACAGAGATTTTCTTTCAGGCAAAGTGTAGCTGAATGTATTTTATTCATCACTTTTTAATGTGGAATGATAATTGCCCTGGCGATTCTTTCCTAGCACTCCTAATAAGTAATTAGTGTTCTTAATCGCCCTCTTAATCGCTCCCAGTCTGTGCAGAAATGCGCTAATTCATTTCATTAGTTGCAGTGTAGCCTGTAGAAAATCTAATGTTCCTAATTGCAGTCCAAGCACAGTGTGATGTCATCTGGAATAACATCTCCGTATTAATTGTGCTCTTTGCACCGAGGCAGAAAGTAAAACACGTACTTTATACCACCGATGGGCCGGTAACGCTGCGTTTTCCATAAGCCTGATGTATTAAATGTTCTACGTGGAGAAACAGTTCTAGGGAAGACGCTCATTAATCGCATCAGACCCCCCCAGAGTTACAAGAGGCCGTTGTGTAATATGGAGAAAGTTTTGGGGAATTTGGATTATTTCCTGTTGAATTCCATTGTCAAAGTATACACCATTCTACCAAATAGGAAGGTCACAAACTGTGCATGGCTTAAAGTGGCTTAGGGGTTGGCACTTACACCCTGCAGCACTGGGGTCCTCAATTCCAATCCCACCCCGAGCAATATCTGCATGGAGGTTGCATATCCTCCCTGTGCTTGTGTCCGTTTCTTCGGGTTCTCTGGTCTTTCCTTACACTCCAAAGAAGCAATTATAAGCAGGGTGGTCTCAATAGCAGCGCCTTCTTGCCCAGGCCAATTGAGAATTGTGCCGTCATGCAACATTACTTACATTCAATTTCTATCAGTGCTCACCCAGATATCAGGCAACACTGACGGTGTTTAGATCAGGGGTTTCCAAACTATCTAAACTAAGGGCCAGTTTACTGTCCTTCAGACTCTGCCCAGCGGGAGTAAACAATGCCCCAGTGTTGGTATCAGTGAGAGTAATAGGGGCCGTCATTGGTGTCATTGGGGGGGGGGGGACGACAGCATCAGTGGGAGAAATAGTGCCCCATCATTGCTGTCAATGGTAGAAATAGTGCCCCATCATTGCTGTCAATGGGAGGAATAGTGCCCCATCATTGTGCCCCATCATTGCTGTCAATGGGAGGAATAGTGCCCCATCATTGCTGTCAATGGGAGGAATAGTGACCCATCATTGCTGTCAATGGGAGGAATAGTGACCCATCATTGCTGTCAATGGGAGGAATAGTGACCCATCATTGCTGTCAATGGGAGGAATAGTGACCCATCATTGCTGTCAATGGGAGGAATAGTGACCCATCATTGCTGTCAATGGGAGGAATAGTGCACCATCATTGCTGGCAATGGGAGGAATAGTGCCCCATCATTGCTGGCAATGGGAGGAATAGTGCCCCATCATTGCTGTCAATGGGAGGAATAGTGCCCCATCATTGCTGTCAATGGGAGGAATAGTGACCCATCATTGCTGTCAATGGGAGGAATAGTGACCCATCATTGCTGTCAATGGGAGGAATAGTGACCCATCATTGCTGTCAATGGGAGGAATAGTGACCCATCATTGCTGTCAATGGGAGGAATAGTGCCCCATCATTGCTGGCAATGGGAGGAATAGTGCCCCATCATTGCTGTCAATGGGAGGAATAGTGCCCCATCATTGCTGTCAATGGGAGGAATAGTGCCCCATCATTGCTGTCAATGGGAGGAATAGTGCCCCATCATTGCTGTCAATGGGAGGAATAGTGCCCCATCATTGCTGGCAATGGGAGGAATAGTGTCCCATTATTGCTGTCAATGGGAGGAATAGTGACCCGTCATTGGTGTCAGTGGGAGAAATAGTGTCCCATTATTGCTGTCAATGGGAGGAACAGTGACCCGTCATTGGTGTCAGTGGGAGGAACAGTGCCCCATCCTTGGTGTCAGTGGGAGGAACAGTGCCCCATCCTTGGTGTCAGTGGGAGGAACAGTGCCCCATCCTTGGTGTCAGTGGGAGGCATAGTGCCCCATCCTTGGCTAAGGCCTCGTACACCCATCCTCAATGTGAGGAATAGTGTCCCATTATTGCTGTCAGTGGGAGGAATAGTGACCCATCATTGTTCTCAATGTGAGGAATAGTGCCCCATCATTAGTGCCAATAGGAGGAATAGTGCCAATAGGAGGAATAGTGCCCCCATCAATGGTGTCAGTGGGGGAAATAGTGCCCCATCATTGGTGTGAATGCTAGGAATGATGCCCCATTGTTGGGTCAGTGGGAAAAATAGTGCCAAATGGCGTCTGTGGCATGAATAATTCCTCAAGGGCAGGATTAAGGTAAGAAAAAGGTTACATCCGGCCCCTTAGGCCTCGTACACACGATCAAATCTGTCTGCTGGAAACGATCTGCTAAACTGTTTCAGCAGACAGATTTGATCGTGTGTACGGGCAAACAGACGGATTTGAAATGCTTTGAAATCTGTCGGCTGGGAACCCGTCCGTCCGACATGTCTGCTGGTTAGTACACTAACCAGCAGACATGTCTTCTCGCACACGCGCCGAATGGTTTCGACGCATGCGCGGAAGTGTTTTACTTCCTGGTGCGGTGACGTGGCGGCGTCAACATCACCGCCACGTCACCGCGCCGTCTGCTGGCGGGGATTTTGGTTTGCTCGTGTGTACACGCGAGCAAACCAAAATCCCAGCAGACAGATCTGTTCAAATCGGTCGGTCCGATCGATTTGAACAGACACATTTAATCGTGTGTACGAGGCCTTAGCCACAGTTTGGAGACCACAGGCCTAGATAGTTAGGAGGAGAACCAGGAAAGGGCAGTCTTATGTTATACTCACCTGTAGTGGTTTTGCACAGAGCAGCTCAGATCCTCCTTTTCTCAGGTCCCACGTCCCTCCCTCCTGCCGGGTGACCCCACAGCAAGCAGCTTTCTCTAGGAGCACCCAAGCGGGCACTCTCCCGACCCACATCTGTGTGTGTGTCCATTCAGACACTGAAACGTGGCTCAGTCCCGCCCTCTCTGTCTCCCGATTGGCTCAGGTTTTCAGGATTTCCCTCAGATGAATCGAATGTGGTAATTACTAAGGCAGTGAATCCGATCAGAATGGGAAATAATGGGAAGCCTGAAAACATGACCTGTTGGGGGTACATGAGGACTGGAGCAGAGAAACATTGGAATAGGGAACCTGAAATGCCAAGGGGAACAAATAGATACCCGCACATTGTGTTACTTTCAACTCATTGCCAGAGTTTAGTAAGAGGCATCTCCAGCGCCTTCACGCCGACCATACGCAAATATGCGGCCCGACTGGACTGGGCTTTTTTCCACGGGGCTGCGTATCTCCCTATGTCAGGCTCCATGCACACTAGCATTTTTTTTTAAACTCCTAGAACAGGGGTGCCCAACCTTTTGAAGAGTGAGGGCCACTTAAGCGACTTGGTAACCGGTCGCAGGCCACAATGAATGGAGGGTATTCAGGTATCGCAGGCTCTTACTCTCCCAGGCTGAGCACATTTGGTATCACTTCACCTGTTACAGGAGCCGGCTCTATACGGGCAGTATCGACTTATGTGGCTCTTCTCCATAGCCGCTTGCTTCCTCTACGGCTGGCTTTATTCACAACACTGATGCTCTGGCATGGCAACCTGCGATCTCTGCTTGCCAACCCGCCATCCCAGAATAGGAGGTCGCGGGCCACATTAGAGGGCTCCGCGGGCCAAGTGTGCCCGCTGGCAGGCCCAGATTTACTCCCTTTGCCGCCCCAAGGCCGGGTTCTCAATGCCGCCCCCTCCCCCCCCCCCACACACACACACCCCATCACATAGGGGGCCTTCATCCAGACCAGCCCAGGGCACAACACATCATAGTACAGTGCACATCAGGGCACGGTACAGAGCTCAGCACATCAGGGCACAACACGTACCGAGCACGTCACATCAGGGTACAGGGCACAGCACATCGGGGCACTGGGCACATCAGGGCATGGAGCACATCAGGAAACGGGCCACAAGGCAAATCGGTGCACATCAAGGCGCAGGGCACATCAAGGCGCAGGGGCACATCAGGGCACATCAAGGCACATAGCGCCGCCCCTGCACCCACTGCCGCCCCGAGGCCTGGCCTCAGTGGCCTTGTCTGGAATCCGGCCCTGGCCCCCGGGCCCCTGGTTGGGCACCCCTGTCCTAGAAGCTAAATAGTGCTGGTGTTCGTTTAGGAGATATTCATTTTATCTACAGATAATCCTTATTATAGGCTTACCTGTAGGTAAAACTCACAAATCAGGCTTTACAACCGCTTTAAGAATGAAGTTATGAGAAAAATAAAAAAACATACCTTTAAAGATCCTTTTGATGAAGAGAGGCCGGTCGCCGTATATAGAAGCCTTCCCACCATCCAGACTGAAGCCCAGCCCGGCAGATGTCTTGTGAAGTTCCACGCAAACGGCGTCCCGCAAATCCAAGTGTGCTGCAACAAACCATGAACATGTCATTAGAGGCCATTGTGTACCATTGTGTACCGCCACCACTGTCTGCTACACCTTCTGTAAAACACCTTTATAGGACACTTTTATGGCTTCCTCTAATTATAGAGCGGAACCATAATCTACATTCTGTTTTATTACTGTGCCTGAGATGAGGTGGAGGTTTGCCGACAATGAACAGAGATGATACATTCCCAATGTGACAGATCCATCCATCACAACCTGCACATCATTCATTTCTGGAGATTTCCTTGAACCAAAATGTCCAGGGACAAATCCCCCAAATCTGGAGATGCCCCTAAAAGCAGAAATCATATAAAGTGGTACGATGTCTATCTTATTCATTCATGCAGTCGCGTAGCGTGGGGGGGCAGGGGGGACCAAGGCCCTGGGTGCAATATTTAGGGGGGCGAATTTTCAAACTGCCTCCACCTAATTTTGGGTTGGTGGACAGTATAGTGGTCAGTGTAGTATAGTGGACAGTATAGTGTAGTAAAGTGTAGTGGACAGTGTAGTGTGTAATGGTCAGTAAAGTAATCAGGTTGGTCATGGACTCTGGGAGTGTCTAAGTCTGCAGGTTGGGGGGTGCGCAAATTTCTTGCCTTGCCCCGGATGGTGACAACCCACACTACACCACTGCATTAATATCACGCTTTATGAAGGAAACACAATTATGTATATGGGCTCTGCTTGTGGCTCCTCTATTTGCTCAGCCCTCATGCTGATCCTATGGCTTCAACACTCTACCAAGAACCATAGAACAATCCATGACTTCTGCCTAGCTAACATACAGTAGGTGGTGGCATAAGTAACTAGGGATGCCACAGGCAGCAAAAATATACCCACACAGTGTGGTCGATTTACTAAAACTGGAGAGTGCAAAAACTGGTGCAGTTGTACATGGTAGCCAATCAGCTTTTTACTTCAGCTTGCTCAATTAAAGTGGTTGTAAACCCATAACAACCACTTTAACCTACATACCTGCATGGTCTAGGACAGTGTTTTTCAACTCCAGTCCTCAAGGCACACCAACAGGTCAAGTTTTCAGGATTTCCCTCAGATGAAATGGCTGTGGTGATTACCAAGGCAGTGAAACTGATCGAATCACCTGTGCAAAATAATGGAAAGCCTGAAAACCTGACCTGTTGGTGTGCCTTGAGGACTGGAGTTGAAAAACACTGGAATAGGAGATATTTGCAAATCGGCGTACCGCGATTTGCTCTGCGCATGTGCCAGAGTTAGAAAGGGCAAGCTGTGCCTTTTCTAACTTGGGTCATGCCGTGAGTGAAGGCTCCCGCGCACATGCACAGGAGTGACGCCGTGCGACTCGGGCCGCTCACAGAGCTCACAGAATGGCTACTCGCTACTCGCGAGGAAGACTGGGACATCACAGGCTTCTCCCGCAGGTAAGTGTCACATAATGGGCTACTATGCGATGCATAGTAGCCCATTATGCTTTACCTTTGCAGGGAAACAAAGAGGAAGTAACACCCATCAGGGTTTACTTCCTCTTTAAGCTTTGACAATAAAACCTGGAAGCGGATTGGTTTCTCTGCAAAGATGCACCAGATTTTACACTTTACAGCTTTAATAAACCTCCCCCACTGTGTTACTTTCAATACTTCTTCTCATCTCTCCTTATGCTGAGCCTATGTTCGGTTGCCACCTGTCTGGGATTCACCCGGACAGTCAGGGTTTTGAATCATGTGTCCAGGTTTCATTCACCCTGAAACCTGGACACATTGTTCAGGCCAGACTGTGGTTGAGGGTACTCAGTACCATTCAGGAGATGATGGGAAGGATGGCAGAGGATGTTGATGGTATTGGCCTGCAACCCGGACACATTATTTAGACATGACTGTGGGCATAGCTTTAGGGGACCGGTGCCGACTCCCTGTCACACATTTACTAGAACCGATTGGCTGCATTTTACTTCTGTAGCAACTAAATGTTGGCTTCTCCTCCTCTTCTCCTCTCCCTCCTGCTGGCATTCAGCTGCTGCAGGAGGAAAATACAGAGGAACTCTACTAGTAAATGCCACCTCCGCTGCCCTTCCTGTCCAGCTTCCTCCTCCTTCTGCTGCCCCCAGGGCTCCTGTGTGCTCACCTTTGCTGTGCACCGCTAAAGTATTCAGGTTTGGCTTGAAGAAAAGGTGGCAAACCCTAAGCCTATGGCTTTAAGAATCTACCAAGAACTGTAGAACAATCCCTGCCTTGTACATATGGTACGATTGTTGGCAGGGGATAGTCTGTTGATAGACTGTTGTCCTAAAATCTTTCCGTTAGTACGCTCCTTTTGACAATAATTCTCCAATTTTCAGCCAACAAATGTTCCCTGATATAGGAAAAGACGATCAATGATGTCACATGTCCAGTCCCGCCCCCCTACAGTTAAAAACACATATGAGGTCACACATAACCCCTACAGCACCCCCTAGTGGTTAACTCCCAAACTGCAATTGTCATTTTCACAGTAAACAATACATTTTTATAGCACTTTTTGCTGTGAAAATGACAATGGTCCCAAAAATGTGTCAAAATTGTCCGAAGTGTCCGCCATAATGTCGCAGTCACAGAAAAGAAAGAATCGCTGATCGCCGCCATTAGTAGTAAAAAAAAAATATATTAATAAAAATGCCATAAAACTATCCCCTATTTTGTAAACGCCATGAATTTTGTGCAAACCAAGCGTTAAACGGTTATTGCGATTTTTTTTACCAAAAATAGGTAGAAGTTGTGTCGCTCAATTTTTGTTTATAGCGCAAAAAAATAAAAACCGCAGGAAGGTGATCAAATACCACCAAAAGAAAGCTCTATTAGTGGGGAAAAAAAGGACGCCAATTTTGTTTGGGAGCCACGTCGCTGGACCGCGCAATTGTCAGTTAAAGTGACGCAGTGGCGAATCGCAAAAAGGGGCAAGGTCCTTAACCTGCATAATGGTCCAGGTCTTAAGTGGTTAAGACAACAAAACTTCAGCCTTTACAACTCCTATAATCGGACGCTGTGTTATATATATAAAAACGCTGCTTGCAGTATTCAAACCACTTAGCAGAAGGATTGGGCAAAGCTGACACTTCCTGGTAGTGCCACAGTTTTCCTCCTAGACATTCTTATCGGCTAGTGAGGTAGTCCACCATAGCGATGGGCCAATAGGAATGTATCAGGGGAAGGAAGGGATAGGTGAAGCTTTAGCACTATCAAGAAGCCCAATCAGATCTGACAGGCAAAGGCAGGCCCGTCGGAATCCGACAGGCAAAGCAAGCATTTGCCTGGGGCCCCGAGCTGGCCAGGGGCCCCAGCAGGGAGGGCCCCCAAATGTCTTCAAATGGCCCTGGGCAAAGGGTCTATGAAAGCCGCAGCGTAGGCATTTCTAGACGTCCGCTCTTCATACCCACCACCAGCTTACCTATTTTTAAGGAGACACTTTGAAATATTGATGGCTTTGCTTTATTTAAAAACTATCACAATATAGAAACAACTGAGGTTTATTCTATATTACAATGTAAAAGGTTAATAAACCAAGGTAAGTGGAAAGGTTACTAAACCATATTGGATTTCATTTCACCATACTCTGCAAGAAAGATGGAATCTGATTGGATACTGCTGGAATTTTGCACAGCAAGAACATTCTCAGAAAACACACAAGGGCAGGCCAAGTTATACAGATAGCGTGCGGATTAGTTATTAATTCAAACATGGTGTATCGGGAGGGGGACTGAAGGGTTCTATAAAATAGATGCAATTCATCTTAATCTTACACAATAGCTCCATAATGTGACATATTGGGATTTGCCCATCTCTGGGAGACCTACCTCCCCACTAACGGCTCCCATATGTGCTCTCAGGACGATGGAAACCAGAGAACTCATGGAAATTTTACATAAAAATAATCCTACTTTTCAGGAATTTACAGGGAGATGGAACACACTGTAATACTGATCCCCTGGCTGCAATTCGTGGAAATTCCAGCATCAATCCTTTAGATGTGGGGGAAAATGAAAGAATACAAATTTTTATTTGAGATCATTATTTGAAACTTGAAAAACCTTACCCGTTAATGACCGCCAATTGCACCTTTATGGTCAGGAACGTCACGTCTAAGGTCACAGTTGGTATCGAGGGTCTTTTAGCAGAATCTGGGTGGGTTTATATGAAATGTGGGGGTAAAAAAAAATTCCCTTGGTCAAAAAAAAAAAAAAAAGTCCCAATAGACTACATGGCCTACATGTCCTCTTCAGTCTTCCAATGCAAGTCCTCTTCTAAGTTTCAAACCAACGCTGCTTCAGGTCTGTATGCTCACCAGGATTTCAAAAACCTCCAGCTCAGGTGCTAAGCCCAGCTCGTCACCACAGAATGAACGAGAAGCAATCCGGGTGGCTACACTCCAAAATAGGTCCATCTTTATTGATAGGTATAGGTAACAGCAACCGAGCCCCATGAATGGAACAGAGGAAAGTCAATGTGTGACCCATGGGTCACGATTAAGCGCTAGAGCAGCACAAAATGCGTTCACTTTCCCCTGTTCCCCCACAGGCTCAGTTGCTGTTTTATACTCAGGGATTTTTTTCCCCCAGCGGGAACATGGGGGAACGCAGTTCTGGCGCTGAATGTATGTAATGGCAAGGGGTGGGGTGGTGTGCTAGAGAGACGATTGTTGCTGGCTGCTGGATAATCTACTGTTGCTGGTGGGGGGGTGGGTGATCAATTCAATCTATTGATGTGGTGGGGGGGTATTTTGTTGCCAAGGATCACCAATCTTTAGATCTCCCAGCAAACGCATCAATAAACTCGCCAGCAACAAAAGAGGGGAATGGTGTTCTATTGATGTGGGGGGTCTGTTGTTGCTGGAGAGGTCTACTGAGATCTAATGTTGCTGGGCGGTCCATTGTTGCTGTAAGGAATCTGCTGTTTAGGGAAGGGGATTTTATTGCTGGAGGGTCTATTGATGTGTTTGCTGGGAGATCTAATGATGCTGGCGGGGGTCTATTGTTGCTGGGGTGTGTAATAGAATGTATAAATACCTGACTATATTTTCTTTAAGTAGAAATTAACTTTTAAAATGATGTGTTTTGACATAACTGACAGTTTGCATAGAAACACATCCTTTGAGTCATTGTGGTTAAGCAGATTCACGGAGCAGCCTGTTGTATAAGCAAAATCATCAGCTAGTTCTTGTTAACTAAAGTCATCAGTTTAAACCATGATTAGAAAGTACTGAATTTGTAGAACTTTAAGGAAACATATGCATTAAAACACAGCTCCTCCCTTCTTCTGCATATAAGCCACTGTGGTACTAAATAAAGACTAGAGATCTTATAAACACACTCAAATCGGTTACCCCGTTTCTCAATGGTCTCTCACGAATCCGTGGGTCATTGAAGCTCTTCCTGCATTACCTGAAGTACACCTGGGTGGCCGTATTACCTGTTTTCCTCTTTAGGGTGGATCTATTGTTACCGGGGGGAAGGGTCTATTTAACCGCTTTTCTTCTTATCATTTACAAATTACATACAAAATACTTAGCAACACTGGGGAGGTGGATGGAACCTAAGGAAAGTGCTTGGAGGTGGGTAATGTGTGGCTCAGAAGGGGGGTACCTGCACTTATTCTGAGAAAAAAAGCCGTCTTTGTACTTCTCAATAAAGTTAGTCAATTTTGGAGAGAAGCTGTCTGGATTTCTCTTCATTCATCCTCTTTTAGGTTGAAAGACACCCAACATCATTCTGCCCTCTTCCTGAAAGCCCATGCTGTCAACTGGGGCCACAGAATTATAAAAAGATTCTTATAAGGCCAAGGTTAAAGCACAGCTCCTTTAAAAAAAATGCAAACCCATGTCCCAATACACTAATCCCCCTTTCCACACCCCAGTGCTGCCATCTGCATCCTCTTAGGTCTTCTAGACCCCTTTCTGATGATCATGTGCTGGTCGGAGCGGAGGGGATATTTCTTCAGTTTTGGGAACATGCCCATCCAGCTCCGCTCGCATGTTCTTCTGCCTTGGCTCAAGTCCCGGCCAGCTGCCTGCCTATCTCCTTACCTTCCCTGATAGGGTGATCTTCCTCCACTCCTCACCCAGCAGTAGCCGGGGCCCAGAGAGAGACTTGACAGGTTGTGGGGCGAAGACGGGCAGATAGTCGCCGATTGCCACCATTACAAGTAAATAAATAAAAATAATACGTCCCCAGATTTTATTCAAAATATCTTGTCACCTTACTCTATAAGAGACTGAGGGGGCTGCGGTTGGCCGGTATACCGAGTGCTACCAACGTTTAGGGCAGTATGCGCCCAGGTACATTCATAAGTCCTGATGAAGGGGGAATTTCCTAACCGCCAAAACGCTTAACATGCTTTTATCTCATCTTTGTTATAAATGAATATCTGGACTTTGAAATTTCTGGTGTGGCATTTCAATCTCTGATTCTTTCGGAAAGGACAACAAATGAAAAACTGGTGCAGGAGATTAATAGATTACATCTAGAGATCGAGGCAGCTCCAGGTTTGGAAACCACAGAAGAATTTTTGTTTAGTCAGGAGTTCTTTAAGGACTCTTTCTACAAGGCCTCAGACATGAGACAATGGCCCTCTCAGCACATTACTGAGAACATTCCTGGCGGCGAGCTAAAGACTTCAACCTGTGTAAATATTATAGCACAAAGGGCTCTGCCGGTGTGTGCCGAACCCCAGACTCCGGGCGTGTTACATAATTACACTTTAATGTACAGTACACGAAGGAGCTTCCTGAGCTTTGTACATGCTCAGCATCAGCTATTCTCCAACACCAACAAGAAAAGGCATTAAGCTAAATCCATGGCTGGTCTGGGTCTCCCTCATGGGCCATTGAGGAGGGGGGATTTACGTCAGATCTGTAGCATTTTATGAACGATATGGAACACAGCCAGGCAGGTTGGAAGACTGCAAGAATGTTCAAGGCTGTGCTATGCAGATATATTTATTGTATTAGGAAGTAGGGAATGGGATTAGGAATTTTTAGATAAAGCCTTTTTTTGAAATAGTCAACAAAAAACAAAAGCAAAGATGCATTTTTCAGTAAATGTACAGTTGAGGGTGTATCATTGCATTCACACAGATCGAGTCATATGTTTTATAATGAGAAGATGCAAAGTAATGTGTGTGTGTAACATGGGGTACAGTATTTATTAGCAAGAAGACCAGAAACTGAAAGAAGGGAGAAGATGCCAGTACCAGCAAGGGACCCCTCGTAAACGTCAGACCATGGCAAGAGAATCTTGATGCTGGTGTAGTCAAGACAGGGGCTGACTCCAGCCTCCACCTATAACCAAACCAGTGTTGCCAAACTACCAGATTGAAATTTACTGACGCGACACCCAAAATATACTGGCACAGCCAAGTTTTTACTGGCAGTTCCAAAACTACAAATTTGAATTGCAAATTCCAGTATTTAGGCTACAAATAAGTACACTATGTGATTTAAGGTAGATATTAAGGCAAAATGCATATTTTTTTTTTCCGACATAGTAAGTAGCTCAGGGGGCAGGACTCTGGAGGGCAATATATTAGAATGGGTAATGCACACATAACAATTGACCCTCACAGTGATACTGACATAATTGTGCCGCAGCACAGATCACTGACACGACACACCCCCTCCTGAGTCACAGTGACACAGTCTCTCTCCATGCCTGGTGGTCCCTTCAGTCCCCCTCCAGTCCAAACAGCACTGTCAGTCCTGCTCCCGGCATGCCTTGATCCTGTCCTGCTGACCCGCACACGAGGCTCCGGCCACTCCCTTGTACCATGACATCACACAATGTGCTCAGACACCGCCTTCAGACTCAGCCCCCGCCTGCACCGCCCAAACACACCGTAAGCAGGCACTTGGATGGTCATGGCCAACTCCAGGCCCGAGCTGCGCATGTGCAGTTTCTGAGCCAAGCGTCACAGCCATATTTTTTATTGGCAACCTCTTCCTCTTACTGGCATTTACTGGCAGGAGAAAAGTGCCCATTTTTTACTGGTTGCCAGTAAAAATACTGACGTTTGGCAACACTGAACTAAAATATCCCTTATGGGTGGACTGGCCCATTAACAGTGAAAGGATTGGACAATAAAAGCCTCATCACCCAGGCACCTTTCGACTATGTACAAAGAAAAAAAGCTGCGCTAATGTGCGTTTAACATAACCAGCGCAAATATTGCAAGAAACAAATGACAAATAGTGATCACACCGTGAACATGGCAAGAAAACAAATGGGCCCTAATGGGTTAATCACAGTCCACCAAAAAGTCCATAGATTGAATGATCATGGCCTCCAAAGTGAAAGAAAAATAATCCCAACTCCTGAAGAAAGTGATGATAGAAGCACCTCCACCTTAGTCACACACCGACTCTTACCGGAACTATATTATCTCTTATTACAGGAGATCGTAGACAGCATATAATAATGATATCCTCACCTTTCGACTATGTATTCAGATGGACAATGCCATACACAGTGGGGTTTGATAATTGCACTTTGATTTTCAGAGCTGTGCTGGAGATGTGAAACAGACAAACCGCTGAGATATATGTGCAAATACAACATATGGCCTCCGAAACGCCATGTGAGGTCTGTAAAGAACACACTGCCCAGTGCTACCTTCTAGATTAAATCTCATGCTAATCACTAACATATTTTATAAACATTAGGCTGGGAAAGGAAAGGACAGACAGCAAATTCAGCACTGGAGATGGGAATCCAAGAAGTACTTTATGCTGAACGGGCCCCATTTACACCAAGTTGTGATAATGCATTTGCTTGCCTGTGTGGAAGCATACTTCATTAACTACTTACTACCACACCATTGTAAAACATGGATTAGACTATATTTTCTGGAGCACTGTTCCACTGTATTAGCCATACTAATGTATTAGTATTAGTGAACTCCTTGAATGCCTGTGACTGGACTGTCAGAGGGCTTGGATCACATTGAAAATGCACATGGCTCTGTGCCTTGTGATAGCTGTGAACCAATCACAGTGATTGCAATTGTAAACACAAAATAGGTTGGATTTACTAAAGGCAAATAGACTGCACACTCTGCAAGCGCAGTTGCTCCAGAGCTTAGTAAATGAGGGGAAGTTCTGGTGACTTCTATCATTCAATCTAGTGCAAGCAAAAATGCTTTATTTTTTTTACCTTGCACACGATTGGATATTCTTTGCAAAGTGAAGCATCACCTCATTTACGAAGCTCTGGAGCAACAGCACTTGCAAAGTACAGTATCTATTTTCCTTTAGTAAATTAACCCCAATGTAAAAAACCCTCTCCATTTGACCTCTGTCATCAATCGTGTTCCATTTAGTAACAAGGCTTGCACAACACTGTCCACAGCACCCACCCATATACATCAAGGGGAAAACCAGAAAATAAATAAAACCGACAAAATGAATTTCCCTGAAATAAAAGATTTGGTGGACACGACCCATTAACGTTATTGGCACTGCGCCACAACTGCCCTTCAACCACATGCAATATATGTGGTTGTGGCACAGTAGTGCGCCCTTGCCCTAGGATTAAACAAAGTATGATTTTTATTTTATTTTAAATAACAAACATGTTATGCTTACCTGCTCTGTGCAATAGTTTTGCACAGAGCAGCCCGATCCACCTCTTCTGGGGTGCCATCCCACCTCTGAGCGCCACCATAGGAAGCCACTTCTTATGGTTGCACATCTGCAGGCTCGATCCTGATCCTCGCTTTGTGTGTCTATTGAAATACATAGTTCAGTTTGGACCCACCCCTCCCTGCCTCGTCACTAGATAGGATTGGCAGCAGCAGGGGCAATTGGCTCCCGCTGCTCTCACCAAGCCCAGTAAAGACAACCTGTGCAGCGCTTAAGATCGGGCTCAGGTAAGTATCTGTGGGCCTGGGGTGGGAAGCTCACAATAGATAGAAGTTTTTTGTTACCATAAAGTTGTTCTAAAGGCAGAATGTTTTTATCTTAATGCATTCTTTGCATTTAGATAAAAAAAAATACAGCAGCCACTCTCAAACCCCTAATACTTACCTGAGCCCCATCTCGATCCAGAGATGATGCACGAGAGACTCAGCTGTCTGGGACTCTCCCACCTGATTCACCACTGGCTCCTGTTGCTGTCAAAGTCGTGGGCCAATGAAATTAAAGGAGGCAGGGCGAGCCATGGCTCCGTGCCTGAATTGGCACTCAGCAGGAGGGAGGGTCCAGGAGCACGTGCAAGGGAGATGAGAAGAGGAGGATCCGGGCTGCTCTGTGCAAAATCACTTCACAGAGCAGATAATTTTTATTTTTAGACAAAAAAAAGTCTTTAGTATCACTTTAATGCAGAGAATGCATTACAAAATAAAACTTTAGCCTTTACAACCATTTTAAAAACTAACAACAAGCTAACTGTTCTATAGAAAGCAATCAAAAATAAATCCCCTTTCAGAAGGGTGGCAAGGGCTGCCACACATGAGAACAACCCCTTAGAGGGGATTACCACTCACTTCCAAGAGACTTCCTATAACTTCCTGAAACTTAGAACAGAAAATTAAGAGAAATCTCCCTAACAGGACACAGACAGCACAAAAAAACCCTTATCAGTTTTACCTATTCCTTACGCCTATTCAAAAAAACTATAAAAAAATATATATACCGTATATACTCGAGTATAAGCCGAGTTTTTCAGCACATTTTTTTGTGCTGAAAATGCCCCCCCGCGACTTATATTCGAATCACCTTTTTGCTCCGGATCTCCCGGATTTGGGGACCTGGTACCGGCCCGCCGTAGATCCCCTGGACTGCAAACTAGGCACACATGTAGCCACTCTTCCTATAAGTGTGCAAAGATTCTTGTCCGGGTGACCTACGGCCAGGGAGCACCGATATTTTAAAATCGTGCACTCCTTCCATTAACTCCCATGTTAAACAGTAATTTCTCCGGTGATTTGGGGACCCAGTCCTGGTAGGGTTGCCACCTGTCCGGTTTTGACCCGGACAGTCCGGGTTTGGACACATGTGCCCGGTTTTGAAGCCTCCTGAGACCCGGGCACATTAAAAAAAAAAAAAAAATAAAAAAAAAAAAATTGTTTTTTTTTTTAGCTGTCCATCCTGGCCCGGCCGCAACAGAGCTGCACATCCCCAGGTCCACCAGCTTGCCTGAGTGTTAGTAGAAGGTGTGCCGCCCGCAGCAGTGCTCTCTGTTAGCCCCCTGTAAACATGTGTGCATCCGGGCTGTAAACATGTGTGCAACTTCTCACTGTGCTAGCCCCTCCCCCTCCCTCCCTCTGGCGCGCCTCCGTCTGCATTGTGTGCTGCAGAGTGGAAGAGGACACATGGGACACAGAGTGCTCAGCTCTTCTCTGACTGGCTACAGAATACACATGGAGGTGGGTGGATGGGCGGACCATACACTACCCCCACCATACACTAAACATACAGTTCTGCCCCCCCCTGCATATACCATTACCATCCACAGCCGTATATACAGTTCTGCCCCCCCCCCCCTCCATACCATCCACAGCCATACATACAGTCCTGCCCCCCCCTGCATATACCATCCACAGCCATACATACAGTCCTGCCCCCCCCTCCATATACCATCCACAGCCATACATACAGTCCTGCCCCCCCCCCCTCCATACAGGGCCGGATTAACAGAGGGGCTGATGGAGCGGGGGTTGTAGCTCGATGACCAGAGGTCACAGAAACCCCACATTTGGGGGGTAGTCAGTTGAAGACCTACCCCACAACTGGTCAAAGTATGGGATGGCTATCATTTATGGTTCTGGAGATACGGGGCTGCTTGCACAGCCTGTCAGAAGCTACATACAGAGCGGCCATTATAAATACAAGCTGACACACTGCAGCAGACTGAGAAAAAAAAATCATCATTAATTTTTTGCTAGAAAATTACTCTATGGTGGTCTTTGCAACTTTTTATGTTGCACGGTATAGAGCTGCACGATTCTGGCTAAAACGACAACTGCAACTTTTTTGCTTAGAAGATAGATGACGATTCTCTCACGATTCGTGCGGCATAACATCATCTTTCACATTAAAATGAAAAAAAAATAAAAAATGGACTAACTTTACTGTTTTGTTTTTATGGTTTTTATTATTCAATGAAGTGGGCAAATGCAGTGTGACATAAAATATTGCAGCAATTCCCATTTTTGTCTCTGCTAATATATATATATAATGTTTGGTGGTTCCAAGTAATTTTCTAGCAAAAAATATTGCTTTTTAACAAGTGTTGGACTTTAAGTGGTTACATTTCTTGCATTTACACACAGAAGTTTAATCTAAAAAGGAAGTTGGTTACAATGTTTCATGTTGTTTACAAACTTGGCAGACAGTCGGATATTTTCTTTACACACAGAAGTTTATCCCTTTGTTCTATGAAGAAAGTGTTAGTTACAATGTTTCCTGATAAGAACTTGGCAGACTGTCCAGATATGTTCTTTTGACAGCTGAAAGTCTCTCCACTTGTTATATGAAAGAATCAGCAAACTCTGCATTGGAGATGTCAGGGGGGGTGAATCGACATCACAATTTTTTAACGATTAATTGTGCAGCTCTAGCACGGTACTGTATTTGCGCAGCAATTTTTCAAACGTGTTTTTTTTTTGGAAATAAACTGTTTCATTCATTAAAAAAAAACACTAAAGTTAACACGATTTTTTTTGGTATCCTAAGCGATGCTTTAAATTTTTTTAGGTTACATGTTTAGAGCTACATACCCTCCACACTCCTCTCCTGTACATACTGCCCACTGTCATACCCTCCACACTCCTCTCCTGTACATACTGCCCACTGTCATACCCTCCACACTCCTCTCCTGTACATACTGCCCACTGTCATACCCTCCACACTCCTCTCCTGTTCATACTGCCCCCATCATACCCTCGCACTCCTCTCCTGTACATACTGCCCACTGTCATACCCTCCACATTCCTCTCCTGTTCATACTGCCCCCATCATACCCTCGCACTCCTCTCCTGTACATAGTGCTCCCATCATACCCTCCACACTCCTCTCCTGTACATACTGCCCACTGTCATACCCTCCACATTCCTCTCCTGTTCATACTGCCCCCATCATACCCTCGCACTCCTCTCCTGTACATAGTGCTCCCATCATACCCTCAACACTCCTCTACTGCATATACTGGTCACTGTTACACCCTCTTCACTCCTTTCCTGCAAGTAATACCTACCCTCTGCACTCATTTCCTGTACATAATGTCTTACACTTTGCACTCCTTTCCTACATATACCAACATACGCGCCACACTCTTGAATATACTGTTGTAAATTCTGCACTCCCTCCCTGCACATACTGTAATACCCTCTGTACTTAATGAAAATTAAAAGGTGAACTAATGCCCCTGATCTCCACTGCACTTACCTCTGTAGTAATGGAAGAGTTTTATTTAAATGATTGTGCTGAGGTTTATTCATGTCAGTGAGACTCTTACTTGTGGCACAGCAAAGTAAGCATATTTTATAGGTAAAATAATTATTTTGTTTAATTTAATCATGCCTCGTGAAGCCCCTCCCTCAATATGGCCACACCCACCATATGTAGTGGCGTGTTCGGGTTTGGCTTGAGGAAAAGGTGGCAACCCTAAGTCCTGGCTGGTCTGAGCTTCCCCGTTCTTCACTGTGATTAACTCCCAAACTGCAAATGTAATTTTCACAATAAACAATGCATTTTAAATGCATTTTTTGCTGTGAAAATGACAATGGTCCCAAAAATGTGTCAAAATTGTCCGCCATAATGTCGCAGTCACGAAAAAAATCGCTGATCGCCGCCATTAGTAGTAGATTTTTTTTTTATAAAAATGCAATAAAACTATCCTCTATTTTGTAAACGCTATAAATTTTGCGCAAACCAACCGATAAACGCTTATTGCGATTTTTTTTACAAAAAAATAGGTAGAAGAATACGTATCGGCCTAAACTGAGGAAAAAATAATTTTTTTTATATACTTTTGGGGATATTTATTATAGCAAAATTTGAAAAATTTATTTTTTTTCAAAATTGTTGCCCTATTTTTGTTTATTGCGCAAAAAAAAAAAAAAAAACGCAGAGGTGATCAAATACCACCAAAAGAAAGCTCTATTTGTCGGAAAAAAAGGACGCCAATTTTGTTTGAGAGCCACGTCGCACGACCGCGCAATTATTTGTTAAATGCGACTCAGTGCCGAATCGCAAAACCTGGCCGAGTCCTTTAGCTGCCTAAAGGTCCGGGTCTTAAGTAGTTAAAAACAAAAGTGTACAACAAACTTCAATTTTTTTTTTTCATATACTGCAGCTTACTAGTTTTATGATGTAGTGGCTGCATTCATTATCTTTTTATTTATTTTTTGTACCTGTTAATCTTGTAAATAACACACTTCCTGTCCCTGGGTGGCAATGCTCATTCTTCCACTGTATCTATGGAGGGAGCAGTGTTGTCACCCTAAGCGGTTTCCCTGATCTGGGCTACAAACACATCCTCTCTTTATTACCATTACATGGGGGGCCAGGGAAATGGTAGTTAACAGGCGAAAGATGACATTGTTTTATATTTCAGAGGCAGTGTCAGGGACACGGCACTTCTGGCAGGATTGACAGAAATTTGTTATACTTATTAAAATGTCCTTATCCTGAAAATAGAAAAAGAAGTGTCACCTCATCTAAGGACTGGTAAGTTGCAATATATTACATTTTCTAAAACTACTCCTAGTTCTACAGTAGATCTTTATTAACTACAAAGTGCACATTGTAGTAACACTTCTCTCCTATTGTTTTGATTTGTTTGCATTTGTTTTTGTGGTTGTGTCATTGATGTATCAACTTTTCCCTATGAACATGCAGAGGAGAATTGCAGAGCAAAGCCTCTGTGAAACTATTAGGCAAACACGACCGTTCCTAGAGCCAGAAAAAATGAGAATGATGACTTGTGAAGAGCGGCGTGGAAGCAGAGTACATATACAGAACCTGGAGGACGTCTCCTGGAGATAATGCGAAACAAATGTGACTTTCACATGAATTTTTTCCACATGTCCTGAGCTTCACCTCCTACCTGGTCCTGTCGCCATGGAGACATCTCTTCCAGATGTGGAGTGTCTTCCTCCCGTCGCGGTGGAAGAGTCTGTCCGATTTGCCTTCTCCTTGTCGCTTTCCTTTCGGATGACGATGATGGCCTCTCTGTGCAGCTTGGCTTTGTGCAGAGCGCTGAGAGCGTCGCCGTGGGGCGCCCCATGCATAGAGCAGCCGTTGATGGACAGTATACGGTCCCCTCTTTCCACCGCAACGTCTTGTGGTGAGGCCGCTTTGGAGAAAACTCTGTGCACCTGAGAAGAGACATGAAAACTTCAGCTCCAATAATAAAAATCACCTACACCGACCTAAACGACATATGATGTCAAGTTTTGTGCACATCACCACTGTGGTGCATCTCTTCACATCAGCAGAGAGCATCTTCCTCTGCTCCGAGGAAAGGAATACATGCTGAAAATTCAATATTCGAGGCAAACCTATTGTATGTAATGTCCGGTACGTTCAGAAAAAAGATCAGAATTAGGCCTCATGCACACTGGATGCCTAGTGATGCTGAATAAGATCCTGGGATTTTGGTGCAGGCAGAAGGCACAAACCTAGCTGCCGGTGTCCTGACAAGATGGGTCCCCCGTCAGATAATGCCCGCCCTGTACTGTGCACTTGTACGGAGCACCACGGAACCACCGAAAATTGACAAAGATGAACAGCTTTGAATCGGCTATACACGGTGCCTGCACAATCAACACTACATTGTTCCACATGCTCCCAATGCTCGTGCAACTCTACAAGGGGAGGATATATTACTATTATATCGTGTAAGGGGTGGATGGCTAAAGAAGAGGCTGAACTTAAAATTGATGGGCAGAGCTGATAAGTTGGGGGTAGTTTTATCAATAAACTGCATACAGAAGAGGCCGCATGATGGGCAGCGCTCATACGAAGGGGGTGGATTTCTCAAAGGGTCGGATGTATTATTGAGAAGCGTGTAAGGGGTGGATGCCTACAGAGGATGCCGTATTTTACAATGATGGTCATTGTAAAATATGATGTCTTCTGTAGGCATCTGCCCCTTACTCGCTTCAAAATACTACATCTGTCCCTTTGAGAAATCCACCCCCATGGTATGAGCTCTGCCCATCATGCGGCCTCTTCTGTACGCATCCCCGACCCATGCACAGTTAAATGAATATTACACCTGCCCCTTGCACAAGTTACCGGAGCGTGCTGCACAATGTAGCGTTGAATGCGCAGGCGCCGTGTACAGCTGTTCATCTTTCGACAGCTCCGTTGTGCCACGCTGTGCTGTTTCAAGCTGGGGTAATGCCGTGACTGCCGGCTTCCGCGTGCAAAGCACCGTCACAGTGCCAGACTTTTTGCGGCCCCAGGAAGCAAGAGGGGTGAAGAATGGACGCTTCCAGCCAGCCAGGAAAACAGGGACATCGCAGGCTTCGGTTTCAGGTAAGTGACACATAATGGGCTACTATGCGATACATAGTAGCCCATTATTCTTTACCTTTGCAGGGAAACAAAGAATAAGTAAAACCCATCAAGGTTTACTTCCTCTTTAAGGTATCAGCATACCAAGACATTTTGGACAATTTCATGCTTCCAACTTTGTGGGAAGAGGTTGGGGATGGCCCCTTCCTGTTCCAACATGACTGCGCACCAGTGAACTAAGCGAGGTCCATAAAGACATGGATGAGCGAGAGGAGACTGCAAGCCAGGCCTTCTCATCCAACATCAGCACCTGACCTCACAAATGCACTTCTGGAAGAATGGTCAAACAATCTCATAGACACACTCCTAAAACTTGTGGACAGCATTCCCATTAGAGTTGAAGCTGTTATAGCTGCAAAAGGTAGGCCAACTCCATATTGAACCCTACTGACGAATACTGCAGGCATGGAGGAGCTCAGCTATGAGGAAAGATTAGAGGAGCTGAATTCATTCACTCTTGAGAAGAGAAGAATAAGGAGGGATATGATCAACATGTACTAATCTATAAGGAGTCCATATAGTGAACTTGCTGTTGAGTTATTCACTATATGGACACAGGGGACAAGAGGTTACTCTTTACGTCTAGAGCAGTGGTTCTCAACCTGGGGGTCGAATGATGATTTGCCAGGGGTCACCGAATCGTGGGATAATCCTGAAGCCCCCACCATTCTTCCAGCCTTTTCGCGGCCGCCCAGCTGGGCTGTTCCTGGAGCCCATGGCCACCCACTCAGCCTCTTCACAGCCGCCAATTTAGTTCACGACATGGGTTGGGAGCAGAGACTAGAGATCAGCTGACTGGTAAAGAATGTGAAGTGGGAGGGGCTACATGAGACCCTACCTCCAGATTTTGGCATAGGTGTTACTGCTACGAGACACCACAAAGCTGGAGACACAGTGAGTAACACTACCTGTGATTATAGTCGCCATTAAAAGTTCTCACTACAGTTCTCAGATCAGCAGATGACCTGGATCAAGAGCACCTAAGTTGGCTCCACCCAGCATTGCCACTTATCCCAACTACTGTTAATGGGTCCCCACAACTTGGGAAATTTTATTAAGGGGTCATGGCACTAGAAGGTTGAGAACCACTGGTCTAGAGGAAAAGAGATTTCATCTCCAAATACGGAAAGGTTTTTTCACAGTAAGAGCTGTGAAAGTGTGGAACAGACTCCATCCAGAGGTGGTTCTGGCCAGCTCAGTAGATTGCTTTAAGAAAGGTCTGGATACTTTCCTAAATGTACATAATAAAACCGAGTACTAATATTTATAGGCTAAGTGATCCAGGGTAAATCAGATTGCCTCGGGGGATCAGGAAGGAATTTTTTCCCCTGCTGTAGAAATTTGGATCATGCTCTGCTGTTTTTTTTTGCCTTCCTCTGGATCAACTGTGGGTATAGAGTTGGGTGTATGGGATTGTACTGTGTTTTTTATTTTGTTTGTTTCTTTTTTTGTGTTTGAACTGGATGGACTTGTGTCTTTTTTCAACCTGACTAATTATGTAACTGAGATGCCATTAAAGTTCATGTGCGTGTTAAGACAGGCGTCCCAATACTTCTTACAATATAGTGTATGTAATGTACCCAATAACCACTTAAAGTCCATAAACAAACATCAGGTTCACATTACAATTTGTCTCTTAAAAGCTCATCTTCTTTCAGCTGTCAGTTTGTAAAAAAACTTTGGTTAAACCTAGATACTTGTAATGTACAGTAGTGATGGTCATCATCTAGTGGCTGACATGCACACTACTCAATGTTATGCCACTAGAGCGCATGAGAAGCCTACCCACAGAGTTCAATCCAGCACCGTTTCTATGCACTCGCTGTCAAGCATCTGCCATCCATATTCTAAAAAGAGACTTCATTTTTGGTGAACGAATGCCAAAAATTGGACTTGGTCAAGCCAGGGTCTGTCAGCACTATACAGATGAATAATATAGAAATGGTTTTATTTCTACCAGATATCACTCAAGTGCATAGGTGAGTTTTTTTCCTGCTCTGAGTACATTGCTATCCTGTGATTACATATAATGTTTAAAACATTTGTCGGAGTTATGCGCGAAGCCGTCTCCAATCAGACATATTTATTGCGTGTTTTAAACATTTGAATGCAGTGGTGTCTGGCCACGGCTGAGCAGGTGTCACTTCTGCCTTGAAGAGAAATTGGCCGTGCGGCCCCTGTTGAAAGAAAGCTGATGGGCTGCTATGGAGGCTGAGAATACAGAATTGGGATTTCGATTTCCCAGCTGCTGGGCAGACACACCTGCACCTTACTTACAATGACGGGTTTCTGTTCCAGGTCCACTCCTCCGGCAATGCTGAAGCCCAGACCGGCTCCCTCTTCTTTATTCAGTACTACAAAATACACATCTTCTTTCCGCTGTTGGAGCAGAGACAAATGGGATAAGGTCGTCAATACCGGCATTGTGACTAACATTATTACTAACCACTTCCCTACAATTCTTGCACTTCGCTCCTTCATGTAAAAATCATAATTGTTTTGCTAGAAAATTACTCAGAACCCCCAAACATATATTATTTTTTAGCAGACACCCTAGGGAATAAAGTGGCGGTCATTGCAACTTTTTATCACGCATGGTATGTGCACAATAATAAAAAAAAAACGATTTCATGAATTAAATAAAAAACAAAACAGGAAAGTTAGCACAATTTTTTTGTTTAATGTGAAATAGATACCCAACATGTCATGCTTTAAAATTGCGCACACTCATGGAATGGCGTCAAACTTCGGTACTTAAAAATCTCCATAGGCAACATTTACATTTATTTTTATTTTTACAGGTTACCAGTTTAGAGTTGCAGAGGAGGTCTAGTGCCAAAATTGTTGCTGGTGCTCAAACGCACGCATGCGGCGAAACCTCACGTGTGGTTTGAACACAGTTTACAAATGTGGGCAGGACTTGTGTGTGTTCGCTTCGCAGCACGAGCAATCGGGGACAGGGGCGTTTTAATTTTTTTTTTTTTTTTTTACACTTTATTTTGCAATTCAATTTTTTTTATCACTTTTATTCCTATTACAAGGAATTTAAATATCCCTTGTAATAGGAATTGTTAGCGACAGGTCCTCTTTATGGAGAGATGCGGGGTCAATAAGACCCCACATCTCTCCTCCAGGCTGGAAAGCATGAGATCGTGAAAAAATTCACGATCTCATGCCGACAGCTGTGATTGTGGCTTTGTTTATTTCCGGGTACCTGGGCGTGACGCCATAACGTCGTGCCGGGCCTCAGACGGTCTCTATGGTCCTCAATGGCACAGGAGAGCCCGGAGAAGCACCGGATGGCAGCGGGCGTCCCCTCCCGCCGATCAAGTGGTGAAACTGCCGCTTTGATCGTTCTTATGGTGCGCAGAATCACCGGCAGAAGAGAAGGATATCTGAATGATGCCAGTAGCTGCAGGCATTATTCAGATATCCCCCCCTAAAGTCCAGAACATCATATGACGTCCTACGGTAGGGAAGTGGCCATACCAAATTTACCATCAGCCATAACATTATGACCACTTATTATATCATTACAATGGCATGTGAAAGTGGATGGGATATATTAGGTAGCAAAATATGTTGTTCCTGAAGCTAATGGGCGTTAAGTGATGGTTCCCTAATAATATAACATACACATTTATTCGTTAAATTGTATTTATTCAAATATAGAAAAAGGCTTGCATACACGTATCAAAGAGCTAAAAAAAAGCTTGCAAATTTATAAAAAGTACATATACACAACACGTCGTCCAGAGGTGTTTACATGGAGTTTGCCAACATGTTTCACAGCCTTAAGGGCCGCTCCTTCAGGGCTTTATTTCATAAGATCCAGCTTCACACCTTTAAATTATCTGGTGTGTTTGGACTAAGGGGAGACCAAAATTAGACTGTCTTGAGGGTGGCAACTACATAGAAATAACCCATGGAATCAAGAAGCAGTTAATGTAAGTGCTCTCATCTGGATGTAATGAATACATGGAAAACAAGGCAATGGCTGGACAAATCCTTCTTCAAATGGATAACATCCAGTGGGTCAGCAACCAAAGGTTCCCAAATGCAAGGCATTCAACCCAAAAAGAAGGTCCACATATGTCCTCCACAATATGGAATGAAGGAAGCGTGGTCGAATGCCTAGCATTTGGGAACCTTTAGTTGCTGATCCACTGGATGTTATCCATTTTGGGAAGGATTTGTGCAGCCATTGCCTTGTTTTCCATCTATTCATTACATCTTGTATCAGGAAACAATATACCCTAATATCCAAACTGATAAGAGGCATAGAGGAGATATGAGGAAGGATTAGAAGAACTGAATGTATTCTCGTGTGAAGAGGAGATTAAAGGGGGGGATATGATCCACATGTACAAATATATAAGGGATCCACATAGTGAACTTGATTTTGAGTTATTCACTTCACGGTCAACACAGAGGACAAGGGGACACTCTTTATGGCTAGAGGGAAAAGAGATTTCATCTCCAAATACGGAAAGGTTTCTTTACAGTAAGAGCTGTAAAAATGTGGAATAGACTCCCTCCAGAGGTGGTTCTGGCCAGCTCAGTAGATTGCTTTAAAAAAGGTCTGAATACTTTTCTAAATGTACACAATATAACTGGGTACTGATATTTATAGGTAAAGTTGATCCAGGGAAAATTTGATTGCCTCTCGAGGGATCAGGAAGGATTTTTTTCCCACTGCTGTAGCAAATTGAATGCGTTTTTTTTTTCTTTTTGCCTTACTCTGGATCAACTGTGGGTATATGGGATAGTATGATATTTTTTATTTATTTCTATGGTTGAACTAGATCGACTTGTGTCTTTTTTCAACCTAACTATGTAACTAGTGACTTGGACAAGGGCTCAAATTGTAATGGTTATACCACAGGGTCAGAGCAACTCCAAAACTGCAGCTCTTGTGGGATGTTCCCAGTCTGCAGTGGTCAGAACCAAAAAAAGTCTTCCAAAGAAGAAAAACTGTTGAACCGGTTATGGGTGGCTAAAGCTCAGTAATGCACCTTGGGGGGGGTGAATGTTGGCCCGTGTAGTCCAATCCAAAAGAAGAGCTACTCTGGATGAAATTGCTGAAAAGGTTAATACTGGTTTCAATAGAAAAATTCTAGTCTTCTGGAGAGGTTTTCCACTAAATTTTAGAGTACATCTGAGGGTAATTTGTGCCCATTCAGCCAAAGGGGTATTGGTTGCTTGCAAATCGGTGTTTCAGTTGATGGTCAGGTCTCTACAAACTTTAAAGCCCCGTACACACGACTAAGCTTCTCGGCAGAATCCAGAGAGAAGCTCGCTGGGATCCATATTCTGCCGAGAAACACGATCGTGTGTACACTTTGACGAGCGTCCCGTCGGGAAGCTCGTCGAGCCAAAAAGAGAGCATGCTCTCTTTTTCCTCGTTGTTCAATGAGGACTTTGGCTCGACTAGCTTTTCCGACCGCTCATCGGGAACCTCGTCGGGCGGAACGATGAGTTTAGCCCGACGAGGTTCTCGTACGTGTGTACGCGGCCTCAGCCATATAACGTAGCCAGAAACTCTTGGGACATAAGCGAGAACTCCCTCTGTGCCCTTAAAACATTTTTTTTACTTTCTATTCAAAGATTCCAAATCAAACACATAAATTCATATTTTATATAAACCCTTAAAATATACTTACAAATTATGATGAAAACCTTGTGAAATAGTGTGTGTTTTCCAGTCTATAGCACCAGGAAACAAGATACCCTAATAATCCAACACTAGGTACCTTGAGGTATGTGCAAACAACTGGCCTTGCAAAACGAGGAGACACACTTAAAAAGAGCATATAAAGAAAGTATGAAACCTACATAAACGTTAGACCTGAGCTCTGTGAACAAGTGAATGCATCCACACAGCCCAAGGCAATAATTATAGGACTGTCTTGAGGGTTAATCACAGTCCCACTGAACAAGAAGAAGGATATTCATCTTGACCGCTAAGCCACAGTAAAGCAAAAGCATCAAATACCACATATCTAAACCTGCCAACAAGACTGTGTTTATTGCAAACGGCAACCCAACTCTGGCTATAAACCTTGAAATATTAGTAACTGAAACATGGACTATAAACCACAAATGAGACAAATTATCATCTAGTGATAAAGAAAAAAAGATTTACTCTAATAGGTATGGATTTGTCAGCAAGAAGACATAAAAGAGACCAAAATGAGAACACATTAAATATAAACACAGGGTGATCCACAAAGGAGGTCAGTCCAGGGCCACATTCTCATAGCAAAAGTTAAACACCTAGGTATATGCCACTGTATCCCAAGATAATAGAGCAACGTCTTTCATTTATTCTGAAAAATAGCTCACATGCCTCAAATGCAATATGACTAATGCTTAAGCAAAACAGAGATGGAAAATTCAATTATCCGCCTACCTCATGTCTCGGCTATAAACTGTACACGTCTACCTAAATCACAAGTTGTAGAGTTTCTAAAATGCGTTCTAGTATTTACTACTTTGCTGCAGAAAATGTGGATAGTGGTGGATCAAAAAAGTCACCTTTTTACTTTAAAGTAGAGCTCTAGTTTGCGGTTAGGGGATTAGGTTAAAGTGAAACGAATCCCTCCTATAGTTGTCAGCCATGGAAACTGCCATCTTGGCCTCTGTTTAATCTTCAACTGAAATGATGCTACAATGTGATCATTTATGACACCAGCCATGTGATGGTTTGACAGTTTGGTTGGGAGCACAACCAATGTAAGGCCCCGTACACACGACCAAGCTTCTCGGCAGAATCCAGCGAGAAGCTCGCTGGGATCCATATTCTTCCGAGAAGCTCGATCGTGTGTACGTTTTCCCCGAGCAAACTGTCGAGCGAGGCGGCGAGCCAAAATAGAGAACAGGTTCTCTATTTCCTCGACGGGCCGTCGGGACTAATGGCTCGACGCCTTTTTCGACAGCCTGGTCGACGAACTCGACAGCCGGCCGAGAGCCTCGTCGGGCGGAACGATGGGTTTAGCCCGACGAGGTTCTCGTACGTGGGTACGCGGCCTGACAGTTACTTTTCTGACACGTGCCGGGAATAAAACGTTTTTTTGAAACTGTTAAATCAATAAGTTTAGTCTTGCTTTAGGCCGGCCACAGAACGGGCTCAAAAAAACAAACAGATTGCTCCATCCACACAAATGCGGTGGATGGGGGAATCTTCCCCATAGGGACAGAGTATACTGACAACTGCACCTGCCACTATGAGAATGCACTGACCAGTGGGCGCTGAAAATTGTCAGCAGCCACACATGGATCGGAATTTGGCTCACCCCTGCTTATTTAGCTGAATTTTGTTCAGGGTATAGCCTACCTAAAAGTACAGAGAATTCAGAGATAATGTGGTCTGTTAGATTCAGGTAATTCTCAACAGCGCAGTTTTTACAAAGTGATGATATTATTGCACCGAATTGAAAAAATAATGACCTCAAGTTTATAGATAACAAAACCAGAGGTGATTAAGACCTACTCTAAGTTGGCGTACAGAGACAGGAAGAGTGACCGTCCCTGTATGCAGTGTAGCGCAACATATTTGCTGCCGTAATCCATTCCTCAGCACTGGTTAAGGAGGCTGGCGGCTTCCCAGTCCACAGTCTAGTTGCAACCAATAATGTTGCAGTGGGCGGAGCCTGACGGGAAAGCTGGCATGCTAGTTCCCCATCACATCTGCTCTCTCCTTGTAATTGACAGCTGGCAGTGGGTGAATTCTATAGCCAAAAGTAGTCTGTCTATTGGCTACAGATCTGCCTCCTGTCAATCACAAGGGGAGAAAACCTGATAGGGAACTAGAGCTTGCAAATCCTCATTAGGCTCCACCCTGATACAATATTTCCCACCATTGCACTGTCCGTGTGACAACTGCAGTGATGGGGAGAAAGCATCCCCACATGCAGTGCATGCTCCAGATTCTACAACAGGCACATGAATCTGTCGCCCACAAAGACATTTGTGTGGAGGCACATTAGAACGTTAAATAGCGTCCATTCTTTATGAATAACCCTGTATAACTTATCAGTTTGTTTTCACGGTAACCTGAGGAAGAGTTCTTCAGTGGCCTTGAAACGTCGCCTGGCCTGTTAGAATTTTTAAGAATGATGTGTTTGTCATATGGCATTCTTTACATTGAAACTAAGGTACATATACTGTAGGTGGTTAGGATAGATAAAAATTAAGCCCTGTAGGTAGTCTTATGGCTTGTTATATGCCTTGGATACTCCAACAGTGTGATCTCTCTGCTTTAGTTTTTATCCACTTGAAAATTTGAGTGTTCTTACCCACCTTTGTGTGTTCAAGCTTTTCTCCATAATATAAAATAAATTAAGGATCCAAAAGGGATGGTGGGAGCACCTCATAATGGCGACAGTAGGTGTGCAGAAATTTTTAAAAAGACCCTGTCACCTTGCCCAATCAGCTGAAAGTGACAGCATCTGTTGCCCACCCTGACCACATTTTACTCATCTCTTTAGCACTCCCACCCTGCTCTTTCTTTGATGGCCTGCACTGCAAAATACCCAATGCATCTGGGTATGGGGAAGTATGTGGTCTCCTACCTTGATGCAGCATGCAAGGTGAATGGGCAAGGTGACACTGGCTATTTGATTTAATTTACCAGCATCCGCTAAAACCTACACAATAGGAACAATTGTTTCTCTGAACTTAAAGTACTGGTAATAGTATTAATGCACTGCCTAATAACATTGAACCTAGATTTTGTTTGGAGACAGAATAAATGTTCACCGAAGTCAACATCCTGTACAATCCATACTTGCCATACAAATAACCTGACATGCATTACTAGTGGTTATTAACAGCTGTTCATTATAGTGCAGCTTACTTTAAGAGATTTGTGGTTATTTAAGTAGGCAATACTACTGCTGGAACACAGCTTGGGAGAGTTATAACCCACCAGGTCAGACACGGCTCCCAGCACAGTCTGTTCTGTGAAAGTGGAATCTGACCTTCTAGTCTGGACCTCAAAAATGTACTTTCAGTGTATGCCAGACAGCCATCCTGCCTGTCCAAACCATAAATGTCTCGCATCCCTTTACCCAGGATTCCAGAAAGGCTCTGATCCATCTATATCTGGCTGCCCCGATCCTGACTCCGCATTAGCTCTGGCTGAGTCCAACCAACCTGGAAGACTGCATAAAAGGGTATGCTCTAGGTCTATGTACAGCGCTTGCTGGGAGTTCATGGTCAAAGCTCACTGGGAAGGTCAATGTACTGACCTTACTGATTGGCATTGCTGGCAGTCAGTATACAGAGATTGCTGGAAGTCCCTTTGTATAGCTTGCTCAGCCACACTTCCACTCATAGTTGGGCTAATCTACCCATTGGAAGAAAAGAAGTTCAAGTGACCAGTTCAGTTCTTGTGCTTAGTGCTGGGACCACGTCTGTCACAGTCAACTGGCAGAAACAAGTAAAACCCACCAAGACCCACCAAAGCTGCTGAGACCTCATTGTGCAGCTCACTGCACTTCATAATGAGGTCTGAAATCCAGCGGGCCACACATGGAGCACTGGTGGGCACATGTTAGGTAATTGTGTCCCGGAGTCTTAGACACAAATCAGGTAAAATTTACCAAAACCGAAGCATGCAAAATCTGGTGCAGCTCTGCAATCAGCTTCCAGGGTTCATCACCAATTTTAATTGAACAAGCTGAAGGTAGAAGCAAATTGGCTACCATGCACAGATGAATCATATTCGGAGTTCACTAGTTTTAGTAAATCTCCCGCAATATGTAAAGCTAGAAAAGGTGAAAAATGTCAACATTTAAATGAAATCTAATGGAAAAACCTTTTTAAGTGGCGGGTCAGGTTCTAAAAAATAAGAAAAGGCTGACACTTAACCCAAAGACCTCACAATTTTAATCAAATATGGCATAATTCATCAGTCAAAGATCAGGCTTAAAACATCTGAGACACCTTGAGATAGCGGATCCAGTGTGGTCCCAAAACCTATATTTGCACATTTAGGGAAAAAAATGTAATATTACCTCATTAAAATTGTAAGGTCTATGGGTTGAGAGCTGTTTTTTTCAATTATCACAGTTAGGTACTGTAACGGTCACCACCGTTTACGACCTTCCATCCACCCACGACAGCTTATCCGACACACTCTGACAATCCTGCATACACGATCCATTCCCCAGAATCAAGACGTGACTGACAGCTCTGTACTTGTTTCAAAATCAATGAATACTTTAATGGTATCTTAGCTTGCTTATATATCCAGTGGGCGTGGCTACACTAAAGATCTTTTGATCATTTGAGACCAACGTGAGATAAACTGCATGTGTTTTTCTATGCTAGTGATCAGCGTTTGAGGATACTATTTTCAACAAGAAGGAGGTGTTAAAGTGAAGGGGAAGTGGTGAGAAACACCTGGTTTTCTACATAGGTCCGCCGTGATCATAGTTCATCAGCTTGTGAATATCAAGGAAGTTTGCTTGGATTTTATTACGGTTGTTTTTGTAGTTTGCTTTTGTGAGTGCAACCATTGTAGGTTCATGTGGTGTGTCAAACTGTTTTAGCAATATCACACTATTATACTTTTCTGTTTTTTCACGTATGTGGATCTCACTTCTACATTTTTGGATATGAATCCTGAACACTGACTTGAGGATTGTATTACATGCTTGCTGTGCCAAACACGTGAGTGTAAGGCTACTAGTTCTGGTGAGTGGCCAATCTTATTGGTGGAGGAGTTTTCAACACACTGGTGTGGTGGAGGACTGCCCTTTGGAGAAACTCAGAAGATTTATCTCTTCAGACACTTTATGAACTGTTTAACCTTTTTGACTCATCTATTCACGGGTCTCTTCATTTACATTTTTGTCACTTATTGTTTATTTGTTTAAGTTCACTTGTATGGCTTCACTACACATTAGCGCTGTTTGTGCTATCTGTATTTAATTTTAAAATTAAGTTCACTAGACATTTTTTCAGTATATATCCAGTACAGCATTTTAAAGTTAATCACAGGACAATGCAATCTCCACCCCCCTAATCATACACTGGGGCTAATTTCTCTAGCAGACATTTCGGCACCGACCCTGACGAGACACATCACATTCCTATATCAATAGAATTCAATTAACCTTTACTAAACATAATTGACATGCTAATTCAATACATCTGAAGAGAGACGTGTGATCTTGAAGGTCTGTCAGGAGCAGACCTCACTTAGCATTTCAATAGCCTCAGCTAAGCATTGAAGAGTCATTCTTTTGACTGGTAATATCTCAAGACACCCTGCAAACATGAATTATCAATAATGTCCCATCTCATGTAATACATGAAGTATGATTTTATTAGCCACCCTACGCCCAAAAGGGCACAGGGTGGACTTAGACCCAGGAGTTATTAGTGCCGCTGGCACAGGAGTATCTCTCATCCTTCCAAAGTCTCTGGTTGTCACGGTTCATTCCGTTACAGGTACAGTTTCTTTTTTTGTTATAGTGCATTCCCAACAAAAAAAATGGAAGTAAGGGTGTAAGTGTTCAGTGCTGGATGGATTTGTTACAAGGTCTTTGCTGATGTCTGTGGAGATTTACCCTCTTAGTTTATCTGGGTCACCACTGTCACTGGGATCCGAAGTGAGAAAATATGAAAGTCTGAGTTGCCACTGAAGCAGGAATGAAGAGGAAATTTTCCAATGGGGACACTTAAACGAGAAGTCCAGCCTGAGCTTTTTATGCTGGGCTTCTCCTCTGGGTCACAGGAGTTCAATTTGTTTTGTACTCCTTTGAGCATTTTTTAGCGGAGAGCAGTCTGAAATCCGCTCTCCGCTGATGTCACTGCCATCATCCCGACTTCCCAAGTCTGGATCGGCCACAGCTTCACAGCTTGGCACTCTGATAAGCGCGGAGAAGCAGAGAGGAGAGATGCCGACTAACAGTCAGCCGCTCTTCTCTCGGGGATCTGTGAGAAGCAAGCTATCTGCGCTGTTGTGTGGCTCAGGTTTAAGTGCAGAGACAGATGCAGCATCGGTCTGATCCACCTAGGCAAGTATAAATCTAAAATAAAAAACATGCTTCTCTTTTAATTCAAAGACAACCCTCTAAGAATTTCCCTTGCTTGACCTCAACCATATATACCCCTCCACATCTAGTTTATGTTGGGGCTGTCTAGAGGCCGAGGGCTGCTATGTCCACATTTGGTGGGTTTTAGGTGCCTCTCCCCATTCTGGCAGAGCATATTTACGGCCTATAACTATGTATATCTGAAATCCAGGCTTCTCCCAAGGTCACTCTACTGACGATGATCCTTGGGCCTATTTACAAAATCAAAATGGGCATCCTTAGATATTGCTCATTAGCAGCCCAGGTAACCATATCCCGTCATTGGAAATCTCCTACACCCCCTCTACCTTTTGCATAGCTCCCAACTGCCCCTGATTTGGAGAAATGTCCCTCTGTCCCTTATTCATCCTCATTTGTCCCTCATTTTGGTCTGATCTATAGAGTTGTATATAAAATGCACTGTCTATCAAAAAGTGTTTTCCAGCACTAAACTTGTCATCCGATTTCTAAATTGTTGCATTTGTAACCTCCAAAAGCCAATATAAAGGAATAGTAGTGGTAAAAAAAGCACTTGTGGGTTTAACCAATCTTGTTTTTTGTACAATTCTCCTTTTAGGGGGCATGGCCAGAGGTGTGTCCTATGCCTGCATACTTTTGCCGCTAGGTGTCCCTCATTCCCATCTCAAAAAGTTGGAAGGTATGCCTTTTGGAGTGGGCCTAGATTCTTAAAGACGTCATGGCTATGGAAACTCTAGTTGCAGAGGATAGATTGGACCCAGAGAAAGTACGCACCACATGGACATACTGGTGGGCCTATAGCGATTCAGTCGCTTTCCGAACTCTAGTTGCAGGATAGGGAGTCCACCCTTCCTATGGTTTCACTGGGGCATGCATTCCTTTTTGTGGTGGCTTCTTGATTTTTTTTTCTTTTTCTATGCTCTCTACACTCTTTTCCAGTCTGGTTTTTCATTGCAAAATCATAGGGTCTGTTACCTCCCACCCCAATCCGGTTTATTATTTTGTACTGTGTTTTTGGTTACCCCATACATTATCTTTCCACTGCACGGTTTTGATCTCCTTTCCATTTATGGTCCTCATTGACTGTATGACATTTTATGGAAAGTCTTTTACAACATGTATGTTTGTACCTTGGTGTTTGTCTTAATAATTAGTTATTTGAGCTTATACTTTTAATGCACATAATAAAGAAATGTGTTACAATTTGAAAGTCCAGTCATTAGAGGTTCTCTTTAATACTTCATGTCTCCTTACCACAACAGCGCTGAGCTGCAACAGTCTTCCCTCAATATTCAGCACGCTAACAATTACCAAAACTATCAAACCTCTTGGCAGCTTCACTCAAGATCAACAGATTTATTAAACAGGCCAAATAAATTGTGAAATCTTTTACCACCCACCTATCTCCAAGAACTCTAGTTAGTTTACACTAAACCCTCCAGACAGGCTTGCTCCAAAAATTATTCCTGTAATCTGAAAAGTGCCACTGGAAAGTTCTCTTAACCACAAAAGCAAAAACGGTAAAAATACACTGAACTAACAGCCGATATACGGAACCTCAAGAATGCATGAAAACATTTACACGCACCTACGCGGGGGCACCGCACCGACTGGCAGAAAAGCATTTGGTTCCAGCAGACGGCTTCCTGTGTGGTACGATTCCAAGGGCTTATTAAGAAATGTAATATTATTTTCAACAGTCTAGAATGTACAAAGGAAAACAGGAGGTCCAACTAAAGCTCTACAAGCCGCAGCATGCCCTGTCCCTAATACCCGCACCTGACGGGAAGAAATGCTGCCATTGTATGTGTACGGTTAGTGAATATTTGAAGCCAAATCTTGGCTGTGTGAAGTATTAATAACACATGTATACATAGATCTTGTCCTTCCAAACAGACTCCCTCCAGCACAAGACGCCTACTTATAAATAGGCAAAAGGGTCAGCCAGTGGCGGAATTATCATAGTCGCAGCAGTCGCATTTGCGACTGGGCCCTTAATTTCCGCCACTGTAGGGGGGCCCTCCGCCGCCCGGGAGATGGTACACACTGCTGACATAGCAGTGACTCTGTGCGGCACCTGTGCGGTGAGCGGGCGGCATCTGAAGGAACTGTCAGCGCGGCTCTCACACACAGCTCAGCCTCAGAGCCGTGCTGACAGTTCCGCTCTCACCCCCCACGGACTACTCCTCCTCTGCTCTGCCAGTGAGGTAAGGGGGGGGCGGAGCTGCGGGCTGCTGTCGAGATTTGCCCTTCCTCCCCTTTTCTCATGTCGGCATGTCTGCAGCATGGGACAGGAGAGAAGACAGCTTCCTGCTTGTTCTTCCTCCCTCCCAATTGGCCACAGCGGAGCAGACAAGACTAGTGGAGCATCATGGGAAATGTAGTCGGGCTACAGTGATCAGCATGCACTCTGCTGAGGCCTGGAGGGGGGGGGGAGAGAAAACCCGGAAAACATGTACTACAGGAGACATGGAAAGAGGACTTTGCTGGGGGAACTAATAGCCCCAGCACCACCAGATAGAGCCACGCAGTACCCGCACCACCAGTGAGCCACGCTGTACCCGCACCACCAGAGCGCCACGCTGTACCCGCACCACCAGAGCGCCACGCTGTACCGGCACCACCAGAGCGCCACGCTGTACCGGCACCACCAGAGCGCCACGCTGTACCGGCACCACCAGAGCGCCACGCTGTACCGGCACCACCAGAGCGCCACGCTGTACCGGCACCACCAGAGCGCCACGCTGTACCCGCACCATCAGAGCGCAGTGCTGTACCCGCACCACCAGAGAGCCATGAGAGCCACACTGTACCCACACCACCAGAGCACCATGCTGTACCTGCACCACCAGAGAGCCATGCTGTACATGCACCACCAGAGCGCCATGCTGTACCCACACCACCAGAGAGCCATGCTGAACCCGCACCACCAGAGAGCCACGCTGTACCCACACCACCAGAGAGCCACGCTGTACCCGCACCACCAGAGAGCCATGAGAGCCACACTGTACCCACACCACCAGAGCACCATGCTGTACCTGCACCACCAGAGAGCCATGCTGTACATGCACAACAAGAGCGCCATGCTGTACCCACACCACCAGAGAGCCATGCTGTACCCGCACCACCAGAGAGCCACGCTGTACCCACACCACCAGAGAGCCACGCTGTACCCGCACCACCAGAGAGCCACGCTGTACCCGCACCACCAGAGAGCCACGCTGTACCCGCACCACCAGAGCGCCATGCTGTACCCGCACCACCAGAGTGCCACGCTGTACCCGCACCACCAGAGAGCCATGAGAGCCACACTGTACCTGCACCATCAGAGCGCAGTGCTGTACCCGCACCACCAGAGAGCCATGAGAGCCACACTGTACCTGCACCATCAGAGCGCAGTGCTGTACCCGCACCACCAGAGCACCATGCTGTACCCACACCACCAGAGCACCATGCTGTACCCGCACCACCAGAGCACCATGCTGTACCCGCACCACCAGAGCGCCATGCTGTACCCGCACCACCAGAGCGCCATGCTGTACCCGCACCATCAAAAAGAGTGAGCCACGCTGTCTCGCACCACCAGAGAGAGTGAGCCACGCTGTACCGCACCACCAGAGAGAGAGCGTCACACTGCACCCGTACCACCACCAGAGAGAGGGAGCGTCACACTGTACCTCACCACAAGAGAGAGAGCGTCACACTGTACCCGCACCACCACCAGAGAGAGCCACGCTGTACAGGACCACCCGAGGGAGCAGGTCAGTTTCACTGGGTGGGCAGTGTGGGAGCAGGTCAGTTTCACTGGGCAGTGTGGGCACAATAGGAGACAGATAGTACTAGCATTGTTCTCTATCTAGATATATTAGGTATCTCTCTGTATAGTGTTGGTGTGTGCGCGACAGGGGGGGGGGGGCGGCCCTGGGTACACTGACTGATCATTTAAGGGGCACGCCGCACAGTCTCCGTTCGCACTCAAGGGCACACTGCACAGGCTCTGCCTATTCTCGCCGCCCTCACTCACGGGTACAGTCCCCTCCCGCTCCACCAATCCTCCCTGCCCGCACTGACACTCACTGGCACAATGCACAGTCCCCCCTCCGCCTAATCTCTCCGCCCTCGCTCACGGGCACAATAAAAAGTCTCCGCCCATCCTTTATCCGTCCATCCTCCCCACCCTCACTCACGGGCACACTGCACAGTCCCCGCCTTCCTCTCTGCCCACACTCATGGGTTCTCACAGGTCCCGCCCAAGCAAAACTTACCAAGCCATCTGCGAGCGATCTGCAAGTGAGACTCACTAATATTAATATCGACACTGCTACTGATTCCCCCTCACACAACCACTGCTGCCACTGATACCCCACCACTGCCACTGATACCCCCCACCACTGCCACTGATAACCCCCACCACTGCCACTTGGACACCACCAATACCAATACTGATACCCAACCACTGCCACTTATATCCCACCACTGCCACTGATTCCCCCCACACCACCACTAGAACTACGGATAACCCCCCACCACCACTGATACACCCACACCACCATCCCCGTCACTGATCCCACCCCCCCTTCCACTACCACTCATCCCAAGCCATCTTCCCCAACCACCCCCCCTCACCACTGATCCCATCCTCCCACCAAAGCTGCCACTCATTTCATTCAATCCCCCCTACCACTGATCCCACCCCCCCCCCCAACCACCTCCCTTGCCACTCATCCCATTCCTCCACCACCGCTGACACTGATCTCATCTCTCTTCCTCACTGCTGCCACTCATCCTATCCCCCACACCCCCACCGCTGCCACTCATCCCAGGAGAGAAAATGGAGAGGATTTGTTCCTCCATATGCTGCCCCGCCGCCCCTTCTATCCATGTCCTGCTGCCCCCAGGATCAGTGGGAAGGGCCCTGGCCAGAGGTCAGGGGGGCCCTTCATGGTTTCTTGCACCGGGGCCCTGAAGGTTCTAGTTACGCCTCTGGGGTCAGCATGTTGCTTTATGCTTCTTTTTGAAATTCAACTTCGTTTTCATTTACATTTTATAATTTATTATATTTTCATACAATGTTGGGTAATGAACTGATAAAGGTTTCTAGTCAAAGGCAGGCCATGCAGGATTTTTTTTTTTTCGTTCAAACAGCAGGATTGAAAAAAAATGAATACAAAAATTAACAGATTCCATCTAAACTGAATCACTTCCGTTAAGTTACTGTATTCTGCCTGGGGGAAGCCTTCCACGCTGGCAGAATAAAATTATCAGTGTTGATGGCTATAACTGGTGGCACTGACAGTTCAGAAGAAACCTGACAGGCTGGTTGTACACAAGTCGATCGATAGATGTGTACAACCAGCTAGCCCATACATGGATCGAAATTTAGCCGGTCACTGCTGAACTGGCCAAAATTTCGATCCATGTATGGCTGGCTTTACCCTATCCAACTGATGAGTATTTATACTAATCATTGAGTTTCTGTTGAACTTTCACTCACCTCTGGACTAGGAGACAGTTTTTTCTAGAGATAACTTAAAGATAACTTAAAGTGTCACTAAGCCCACGTCATAAAAAAAAACTATTAAATGCTGTATTACATGCTGTTCTACATGCTGTTCATACTCTGTCACTACGAGATACATTTTATGTATTCTGCAAAAAACCTGGTTGATCCTGCTGTTCTTTATCTCCCCCTTCTGTGTGTCCCCACTGCAGTTGGGGTTTTTGCAGAGCAGTGGTGGCAACTCTGCACATGTTTGGTTTTCAGTGAGTTTCCATGCTAAGCATTTCCTCCCCATAACATCTGATCAGCCCATGTGATTATAGGATCACGCATGTGGCCCACTCCTTCCATTACTTCTCCATGCCCTCTAACCAGCTAAACACAAGGGGGCGGGATAATACATGGAGATTGATGGAGGCTTCACCTCCCACTTATACTAAGACACAGGCTGGAGGAGCTTAACATAGGCTGTGACTGGCATAAATCCACTAACATATTTAAAAAATAAAAATAAAGATTTGATTTCAAATATATATTTGTATGACAATTTATAACAGTTTATTGATATTATTTATTTTTACTCTGTATTCCAAAGGCTGTTTTTTCCACTTTGAACATGTGACCAGCAGCAGAGGACTAGAAGCTCCTCCTGCTTAGGTTTCCCTGCAGGCAGGCTGGGAAAGAGCTAGGTCATGTGACAGCTGTTTATTAAAATGATTACAGTGCCATCATACATATACAGAAACAGGAGGGACAATGTAAATAAAACAGTGTGTTTAGTATCACTTTAAGCATTAGTGACAGTGTTTTGGATATAACAGTGAATGGTTAAAACCCGTTAGGTGTGTTTGCTGGGTGTAAGACACAATGGCAATTAAAATACCCACTCGAGAGTTATTTTAATTGCCCCTATAGGGAAAACAAGGTTACTTAGGAAGAAGAAAAAGGGAAATATCCCTAACTGGACACAAACTGCAAAAAAATAACTTCAGGAGTTAAAATTGTTCCCTTTGTTTTAGTTAGGTAGGAAACAGTTGAAACCATTTACTTTTTTGCTTTTCTTGTTCCAGTTAGGAGATTTCCCTTCACTTCCTCTGTTTTGGAGTCTCTTCTTAGAAAGAACAGATGTTCTCGTTAGAAGATTTTCCCTCGGCACCTGTTCTGGTTACTTGGATTTCCCATCACTTTGGCCCAGGAACAATGGTCACCAGAAAAAAATAGGAAGGTTAAATCTCCCCAGCCGAGACACACAACAATTAAAACCAGACATGAATTTTAACTCTTCCTCTAATCCCCTCTATCCAAAACTAAAAAAATCTTAAAATATACTTTGTCTGTTATAGATAAGTTATAGGTTAAATACACAAACATAACATTGTTCTTTTTACTTGTTTTTTGGCCCAGAAAGCTCTGCACCGAGATCTACAGCTCCTGGCACTGAAAATGATCAGGGTTTTATTGTTGTCAATGGGGTGATACTTCTTCACTTACTGCAGTCAGCTGGACAGGAAATGAAGGGTAATCACCCCCAGTGGGGACAATGACATTGATAAAACTCAAACCAAGCTTCTGACCTATCCTCACTATTTAAAACTAAAGTTTAAAAGTCTTGGCTTTAAAATTCTGGAGTTTGTCAGAAGCCAAGAGAGTTTCTAAGCAAGTTCATAAAAAAACACCAAATTTCGGTTCCCAAATGAAAATATGTAACAAATGTACACCACTCACCTCCACTTGTGTTTTTGCTTCCTGAATCAGTGTAATGATATCTGATTTGGATGCCACAGAAGTCAAAACAGCCTGCAGCTTTTGCTGGTCCCTGGTGGAGACGCTAAGTTGGTCCAAGCTAAACATACATACACAATTAAACAGAGTAAGAAGCTGGCATAAAAATATTGCATATTATTTCCTATCCTTTAGATAAGATTCACCTAGATCTGCTCTATTTAAATTATGTTGATATGAAATATGAACACTCAGGCAAAAAAATGTCAAGTGGTTATTTATAACTCTTAACTGGCCTTGTGTGTTTCAATCCAAGCTTTTGAGAGAGTATTATCCTGGTTTGAGTTTCTAAATCATGACCAGTAATATTATTTTATTCTAATTCTAAAGATACACTATGTCCTAAGAAAGTCAACCTAGCATATTTAAGCTCTCTTGAGACCCAAGATGAGTCAGAGAACATCCAAAGCCAGGTTAAAACAATGCTGCTTTCTTGGAAGTTTCAGAAAATAGGCTCACAAAGTGGTTTGTGATAAATACACTACTTTAAGGGTTGATGTAGACAGGGGTTATCAAACATTGCCTTTTGCAGTCAATAGAAGCACTACAGTTATATAGCAAAAAGAAAACACAATCACTTACCTTACTGACCATGACTTTCTGACAAGTTCTCCATCTTGTGACCCATCTCCATCATATGCTAACCCAGATACACCATTGTCTTTAGAGCTCAAACGAGTGCCAATTAGAGAAGATATATGGTCGGCTCCAAGAGTCCTTCTGGGTGTAATCTCCAGTTCGGTTTTATATTGTGGTGCTTTAGACTCTATAGAGAAATCCTCAGTGCAAAGTTTATCAAGATCCGGCATGCTTAGGGCTCTCAATTCTCGTAATTTGGAACGGGATAAAGATGGCCTTATGTGGCTTGGCGTCATCCTGCTTTTTCTGACCTGGACCCCATGTACAGAATTCTCTTCTTTCTCAGTCCTAGTCGACTCATGGTCTGAAATATCCTTTACAGAGTCTACTGGGAGCTTTTCAGTGTATGTTAAGGCCATACTCGAAGATTTTGCCATGTCTGTTGCTAAGGACACTTCACTTTGGTTATCACAACAGGAGCTCAAGCTGCGCCTTAACACCTTTGCATCCTCAATGGACTGTGTATGCAAGGGTATTGAACCTGAAGATCTCCGAGTTAATGGAGGTTTACAAGAAAAAGGAGTGTTATTTATTTCAATTATCTTCATAACACTTTTGTCAAAGTTTACTAGATTCTCAAATGATTTAATCCTCTGCTTTACAGTCAGAGAAGATAAAGTCTCATGAGGCCAGTTAAATTCATAATAATAATTCCTTTTAACAGACCTTGGTACATCATTCCTTACAGAGACCCTTTCATTAACAAGTAGACTATCCTCATTTGTTTTGGAAAGATCTTCACTACTGTAGTCATATATGCTTTGATATGATACTGGCAAACTGATTGGATCATCCAAAGAAATAACTTTTCTATGATGGACATCATTGTTTGCAGAATTTTGAAGATGAGTTGGCATTGAATACGTCCTTGTCACCGTCTTAGATCCACTAGGTGGTTTCTCTACAAGGGGGACATCATCTTTGAGCTTTGGCGATTTGTAAACAATAGCAAAGCTGTCATATATGGTATAGTCTGTTTTACTTCTGCTTTCATTTCTTAAGTGTGTGTTTATAGACGATAGAGAAGGAGACAATTTTACTTCCATGAATGTACGTCTAACATCATTATTGTCCATTTGCTCTTCATGATTATGGAGCGAAGCCAAACTGTGGGTTTCATTTTTAGGCACTGTGTTGCTTATAGAACCTCTGCTTAAGTCTTTTTGTTTGCCATCAATATCACTTTTGGTGCTAAAGCACTTGCCATTGTCTGTGGTCGTCTGATGGCATGCAACTTTGTCTCCAGCGTCAAAGCTTTCATCCATATCTACAGATGATTCGATCTCTTGATTGCTTTCTTCTGGACTTTTTGTTGTTCCATTGGTTGGCAATTTCTCATTGCTACCAAGGCTTGACTTGGAACTAACCACTAAACCGGGATCGACCTTAGCTTGGGGCAGAATAGATTTATTTGCAGCTCTTCTGTTGCTCAAATCTCTGGGAGAAGGTGGTCCATCAATTGTGGTGGGTCTCTTGGGTAAAAGTTTAGGAGAAGGCTGTGTAGTGGATTTTTTATAGTCCCAGCTTTCTGTTTTATTAATAAATGATTTAGCAACATCAGCATTGGGCCTATTTTTACTCTTTATAGAAAGCCCCTTTAACTTTGGCCCTGGCTTAGGCATCTGAGTACTGAGAATGTCTGGGTTACTGTTCAATACCCTCTTACCATCTTGTAGCTTTGAGCCAATTCCATTTACCTTGGATCTTTCCACAACAGAGGTTTTTGTTGTGGAACTTTTTACAGTTTTGGTTTCTGTTTTTGCAAGTCCATTTTTCTCATCTGATGTTGAGGTTTGGTGACTTTTACTTCTTACTGGAGACTGTATGGCACCATGGGGTTCCTTGGAACAGATTCTAGTCCTTACATCAGAATTCACATTAAACAATAATCCTTTACCACAATCAGTTTGACTAGATAGCATATCTGCTTGATGTTCAGCATTTACCTGACTTGTGGCGTTAATATCCATGTTATAAATATCAACACACAGAGATGGTCTGACTTTTGTAGGATCACATGTAAGCATTGGTGGACCTTCTTTTAAATAGTCTTCCACATTTAAATCAACTTTTTCAAGAGGTTCCTGAGCATATTTCTTATGTGAAGCATCTAAAGGGGTCATGTTTTCAGAAGTTTCTACACATTTTGGACCTAGACAGTAACCAGAGTTCAGCTGCCTGGGTTCACAAATGACTGGCTCAGATTGGTAAGCATGTGGAGCCTTATGCATTTCAACATCATCCTTTTTGCTAGCACAACATATTTCTATTGGCTCTTCCTCTGAATCTGTGGTTGCCTGTGTTTCAGATACAAAAGACTGGTTCTGAAGGGATGAAATCATATCACTTGTAGAATCTGATGGGATTTCCAGTAAAGACTCACTGTCAGAGTCTTCCACTGTTCCATACATTGAGTTTGAGAGTTCAAAAGAGCTACTTTCAAACTGTTCAGACAGCGAGAAGTCCTCTGTTGTGAAGTTGCTAAAATTTCTACAGTAACTACTCAAGCTGTTCTTATTTACAGCAACTGTATTGTCTATAGGAATAGTGTCCAAAATGGAAAACCCTAGTGGACCAGCAGTATCTACAGCTTGGTAGGTAAAGCTTGTGGTGTTGCTTGACAATTTATTATCAGGCGAGTCAGATTTAGCATATGCCGCTTGTTCCGAAAAACTCTTAACCTCCATATTACCTGTCTGGTCTAGCTCACTTATAAAATCATCTATGTTCGTTACAGGGCTACCACCACAATGACCAGGTGAAGAACAAAGGGTGGGTACTCCTTTTTTGTCCACTACAAGGGAAGTTGATGAAGGCAAATCATTATCAGTAGAGCAAAACGGATTAAGGGAAGTATTGCATTGGTCTTTCTCCATTGATGTTTCCTCAAGATGGTCTTCCCTTGTTGTATCTGACCCCGATGTCATGATAATGTGGGACAAGCGATCAACAGCTGTAATTAAATAAAAAGCCTTGTGAACAATCCCAGAAATTAAGAAATTGAGCTCCATTTATATACTACTAAATGTATTTACAATGAGCATTCCTATAGCTGCTTGTCATGGATATGCAATAAAGTCTGGCAGCTTACCTGTCTCCATGTGTTCATTAGAGGCCTGACTCTCTTTCTGGCTGCCTTTTATCACCTCTCCTCCCTGTATGGCCACACCCCAGGCCATCCCAGAAAGTCTAAATTAACTGTTGCACTGCAGGTCTGCTTTGCTGTTCAACTTTATTAGCTTGTTCCTGTCTGCCTTGTGAAACGTTAACCTTTCTGTGTACCGATTTTGGCTCTTCTCTGACTACTCCTGTTTGCCTGTGACCCTGACCTTTTGGCCTGTCCCTTGGTTACACTTGTCTGCCTGTTGCCCCAACCTCGGCTTACCCATCACTATCCCTTGTGTTCTCAGTGGCCGCTTCCCCTCTCTCCCTACGGAGCGTGACCTGGGGGACCCCAGGGGCCACGACCTGGGTTCAGTTGCAGTGAAGGCCATCCTCACCACTAGAGGCTCTGGTGAACACCTGCTGGACCTTAGATTCTGTGCCCTGGGGAATCTTGGGTTTGCATTTCCTGTCCATCCGCAGCAGTCTGCTATTGGGTTCACTACCTTGCGGTGCACCCCTGTCTCCATCGAGTGCATTTGTCACCTGGCCACAGGTGACCTGACACTGCTGCTCCAAGACCTGTCTAAACAGGGCTATCAATTTTTATCAAAGTCCCCTGCACTGAAGCTTAAAAGCCATATTAACTATTAACATAGAGCAATACATTTATTACATTACTTGCACAAAATAAATTGTGCAATTAAAAAAAAAAAAAAAAAAAAAAAACTGTAAGACTTAATATTTGTTCTATTTTAATAGTACAATTAAAAAAAAATCAAAACAACTGTAATACACTCAAATTTTAAACAATATTCTACACCCCCCCCCCCTTTCTCAACCCTGTCCATCTGTTGCAATAATTACATGCAATTACTTTCCCCTTTCCCCAGAGCAGAGTAAAAGGGCCACTATTTTACATGTGCTCCTCCCCTTTCCTCCCCCATCACCACCCTCCTCCCCCCATTGCTTTAGTTGGCTGTGAGAAGCAAAGTGAAATGCTTAACACTTCGAAGAGTGGGCAAGAATGTGGTCTTACCCATGTGACAGTGCCTAGTGATTGGCCCAGGGCAGGCACCAGGGATGGCAAATGTGTTCATAAGCCCTGTGGAAGCCTCAACAATATGGTTTAGAGCTTACACAGGTCTTCTTTTCCACGGTTGAATAAAGGAAGCAAAGGAAAGAGTCTGTTTAAAGTAAAATGAAACCCTCCTATTTTATCACTGTAATAAAGTCATAATGCATATACGATAATAAATATGAAAAGTTTTCACACACACACAAGCTCTCCTGAAGTCCAAAATGACCCACTGAACACTGCGCTAATCAACATTGCTCTTGCCTGCTGAGTAATGTTGGGGGGATATGCAATGTTTGTGGGGGAAGGGGGGTGGACAGTGAGAACTAGGTTGCTTCTGGTGTGTGAGGTTCTATGTTAAAAATTGGTGCAGCACTTCATAGATTAAAAAATGAAGGAATATTTATTACTGTATATGAAACTTTTTTGCATTACACTAATACATTAAAGCGGAGGTCCGGTTTAAAAAAATAAAATAATTAAAAGTCAGCAGCTACTAACACTGTCCAGGGTGCCCGTGATGATGGCAGCCTAAGCCGAGCAAACGCTCGGGTCTCGGCTGCTCCGCCGCCTTCCTCGGTGAGGAAATCAGAAAGTAAAGCATTTTGGCTTCACCACCCGATTCCCTACTGCGCATGTGCGAGCAGCACGGCACAACGTGAATGGGTGACACACACAAGGTCCCAGAAGACACCGCTCCCCCATTCCCCAGGAGGCAGCCGAGGAAAGAAAGAAGACGGACTGCGGATCAGGAAGTGGCAGATTAGGACGATCTGCCTAGCAACAGGCACTTCAGGTATGTATAATTAAAAAACTTTTTTTTTTCTTGATGGAGCTCCGCTTTAAAGCAGTGATGGCGAACCTTGGCACCCCAGAAGTTTTGGAACTACATTTCCCATGATGCTCATGTACTCTGCAGTGTAGTTGATCATCCGAAATGTAGTTCCAAAACATCTGGGGGTGCCAAAGTTTGCCTTCACTGCATTGAAATATATGTGAACCCTCACCTTGTAAAACAACCCATTCAGTTTAAAATGAAAAGGAAAAGGAAAACACATATGTACATACAATGTGTGTGTGTGTGTGTATGTATATATATACACACACATATACAGACACACACACATATATACACACACACAGCTTAAAAAAAAATGTGAACACTTTTTGAATCAGAACTCTTGGGATATTGATCTGGTCAGTTAAGTAGCAGAGGCGGAGGGGTGTATAAAGAGGGGGTTGTTACTCAGTTTCAGCTGCTTTGCTGTTAATTGAAATTAACTACAGATACACTAGATGGGCAACAGTGAAACGACCTCCAAAACAGGAATGTTTTTTTAGGTGGAGGTGTCTGACATTTTTTTCCCCTACTCATCATTTCTGACTGTTTTTCACTAGTTTTGCATTTAGCTAAGGTCAGTGTCACTACTGGTAGCAGGAGGCGATACTTGGACCCTATAAAGTTTGCACAGGCAGTCCAACTCCTCCAGGATGGCACATCAATACGTGTCATTGCCAGAAGGTTTGCAGTGTCTCCCAGCAGAGTCTCAAGAGCATGGAGGAGATTCCAGGAGACAGGCAGTTACTCTAGGAGAGCTGGACAAAGCCGTAAAAGGGCCTTAACCCATCAGCAGGACTGGTATCTGCTCCTTTGTGCAAGGAGAAACAGGATTGAGCACTGCCAGAGCCCTACAAAATGACCTCCAGCAGGCCACTGGTGTGAATGTCTCTGACCAGACAATCGGAAACAGACTTCATGGGGTGGCCTGAGGGCCCATGGTCCTCTAGTGTGCTCTGTGCTTACTGCCGACACTGTGGAGTTTCATTGGCATTTTCCATTTAACACCAGAATTGGCAGGTCCGCCACTGGTGCCCCATGCTTTTCACAGATGAGAGCAGGTTCACCAGGAGCAAATGTGACAGATGTGAAAGGGTCTGGAGAAGCCGTGGAGAACTTTATGCCACCTGTAACATCATTCAGCATGACCGGTTTGGTGGTGGGTCAGTGATGGCCTGGGGAGGCATATCCATGGAGGGACGCACAGACCTCTACAGGCTACACAATGACACCCTAACTGCCATTAGGTATCGGAATAAAATCCTTGGACCCATTGTCAGACCCTACGCTGGTGCAGTGGGTCCTGGGTTCCTCCTGGTGCACGACAATGCCCGGCCTTATGTGGCGAGAGAATGCAGTCAGTTCCTGGAGGATAAAGAAATTGATACCATTGAATGGCCCCCACGCTCACCTGACCTAAATCCTAAAGAACACCTCTGGGACATTATGTTTCGGCCCATCCGGTGCCGCCAGGTTGCACCTCAGTCTGTTCAGGAGCTCAGTGATGCTCTGGTTCAGATCTGGAAGGAAATACCCCAGGACACCATCCGTCGTCTCATTAGGAGCAGGCCCCGATGTTGTCAGGCATGCATACAAGCACTTGAGGGCCATACGAACTACTGAGAACCATTTTGAGTTGTTGCAATGAAATTTCAGCAAAATGGACTAGCTTGCTGCATAATTTTTTCACTTTGAATTTCGGTGTCTTTGGATTCAGCCCTCTATAGGTGGATAATTTTCATTTCCATCAAATGATGTGCCATCCTTTCATTCCTAACACATTACCCAGTCCATATCAGTATAGATATCCAGCATGAGATTTTTGCCCGTTGAGATCTGATATGTTTTCAAAGTGTTCCTTTCATTTTTTTGAGCTATATATAATTTTTATATAGGTTTCCTGTGTTCTCAGCTGCATAAGGGGTTTGGTGGATCAAACATTAAATAGTATAAATGTGGAAAATAAATTATAATAATATAAAAAGCAGTCCATAATGTAACCAAAGGCCAAATTGTGAAATAAAAATTATAAATTATTTCATACCATGCTCAGATACATATAAATATTCAAATAAGGTTCAATATAAGTAAATAGTGTTCAATATAAATACATTTTGCAATATTAAAGTCCATGAACCACCACTGATTATGCACAGTGATGTATACAAATTCAGTGACAGGAAAAAGGTGCCGTCTTCAACTGGTTTAGGCAAACATCCCACTCACCAGATCGATCAGACACCCATGACAGATGTCCATTAAGCAGAGATGTATATAAAGATATGTCCACCAAATACAAAACGCCTCTCGCCTATGATGCAGCCAGACGAAGATGGGAATCATAAATCAAAGGAAGAAAAGAGAACTCCTCATAGTGCAGCTTGTAGCCAGTTTCTTCATAAAAAAAAAAATAGTTTTTTTTTTAAATAAAAATAGTGGTTTTCATTCCACTCTGGTGAGTGGGATGTTTGCCTAAACCGGTAGAAGACAACACCCTTTTCCTGTCGCTGAATTTGTATACATCACTGTGCACACTATTGAAGAATCATTGGTGGTGGTCCATGGACTTAAAATATTGTAAAATGTACTTATATTGAACACCATTCTGATCATTGGAAGAGAGCATGCTGAGCTCTCAGCACAGCCAGAAAACTGACCATGAAACAGATCAGGAATATGAAATATTGGGATTACATATTCTTTAAGAGGGTTAAATGGTACTTTAAGTTTTTAACGTCTTTGCCCTTGTATTAATGCTTTTCTCCTTTTAAATGTTTTCATAATGATCCTTAAAAAAAAAATCTTCAAAATACATTTTCTGCTCACACACAGGCACTATTCTCTATGCTATATTACTGGCACTCCTTTTCAAAGAAATTAAATAAAAATTGTAGAACCTAAATTCCAGAGACAAAACAAAACTTTTCAAAGTTACAAGAGTGTGACTATTTCAGTATGGGAAGAGAAAGCTGGAAAATCTAAATTGCAACCACAATCCTAAGTTTTTTTGACACAAGTTTCCACAGCTGAAAAGGGTCTGATGAATATCAAACTTTTAGTCCAACAATTTTTACTCCGATTAGATGAGCCAAAGGCAGTATGATTCAAAGACATATTAAAACATGCCTTAACACTTCATATTTTAGACACTGCAGGTAATGTGTTTTTAATAAAAATGTTTTTCAAGAATTCTTCACAAACAGGATAAAGCAAAAGTCTAAGGCCGCGTACACACGAGGAGACATGTCCGCTGAAACCGGTCCGCAGACCAGTTTCAGCGGACATGTCCGATCGTGTGTACGGCCTAGCGGACAGGTTTCCAGCGCACAAAAGTTTCTAAGCATGCTTAGAAACTTGTCCGCTGGAAACCTGTCCGTCGGACATGTCCGATGGTTAGTACGCCTAACCATCGTACCGAAATCCCGCGCATGCGTCGAATTGATTTGACGCATGCGTGGAAGCATTGAACTTTCTGGTTTGCGCAAGCCACGTCACCGCATTCTCTGTCCGCTGGGATTTTGGTCTGATGGTGTGTACACACATCAGACCAAAATATCCCAGGAGACATGTCCGATAAAAACGGTCCGCGGACTGATTTAATCGGACATGTCTCCTCGTGTGTACAGGGCCTAAGATTCGGTGGTAGGAGTTTAGTCTATAAGCAGATTGTGTGTCCCATCTATAATTTTTCCAGAACCCTTTTAGGAGGCTTACAAATTACTCTAAACATGTCAAAAAGTTCATGTACAGATGGAATACTGGGATTAGATAAATAGATGACCTTCACTTTCGAACAGCAAAGATTAAATTTTAAGTCTACTGATTGTCAGCCCTCCCAAAAATTTTATTTCTGTGATGAAATAGATATCACAGAGTTCCCATGCTATGTCCCTAGAAGATTTCACTTTCTAGTTATAATCTCTGCAATTTAAAATAAATCAGAACTGTATGCCCTAGGGTTAAGCGGAGTCATTTTGGAAAAAATTATACTCAAGCAAAATTATTCGCAAAATTCTCAATTTCATTCATTAGGTTGCTTAGGCAAGATTTGTTGGGGAAAAAAAAAAACATTTTTTATTTTATTTAGAAGATGTGTTAGGCAAGATTTGTTGGGGAAAAAAAAAAACATTTTTTATTTTATTTAGAAGATGTGTTTTTTTTGGCAAGTACTTTCATTTGCATTTTCTTTTTTGCTTTTTTTTATTTGTGATATTTATGTATTAAAATGTATTAAAAATTTTATTCTACTTTTTGCACCGTCTTTTTTTTTTCTACAAAACAAATTAATAGAGCTAATGACCAGACATTTTTTGTCTAAGAAAAGGATCACAACATTTGAAAGGGGTATCTAACCCCGACAAGCCATTTCAATTATATTTAAAAAAAATACAAAATCATGTCAGCAATTCAGAATAGTTCTGACAAATTAGCCCTTCACCCCTGTAATCCATAGGAGAAGTGTGCTTAAAAAAAAGCTTTGCCCATAATTCTGCTTTAATAAATGAGTGCATCTGTGGCAGATCAGAATGCATTTTTTTCCCACACAGTTTTTAATAAAAAGAAAAAAAAAGGGGGGGGATGAGTATGCATTACAGAGACTTACTGCAATTCTTTACGTTTTTGGACTAACACTTTAAAGTTTATTGTACCCTTTGAAAGATAAAAAAACACCCTAATGATACCAATGAGAGAAGTATAGAATGCAAGCTGCCTGGCTGTATTGGACTTTAGTATATTTGAAGCAGAGACCCAGAACAAGCAATCCTGTAAATGAATGGCAAAAAAAAAACAAAGAACTTTCCAAGTTCACAGACTTGGAGCACTAAAAACAAAGCATCCACAGGCAGGATATTGTATTTTTAAAAACAGGTCAGAAATTGCACTGTCCTTTCATGGTAGATTTCCTTTATTTGCTTGCACCATGGACTCCAAAGCATTTTACCAAATTAGTTAATTTCACCAAAATTACTAGGAAATGAGAACTCAGTTTTGCTCATCCCCAGTAGGCAAATACAAGACCCCCATTTATGGGTCATTATAGCCTAGATACCCAGACCAAAGTTAGCAACGTTTTTACATATTGGTTAACGTGACAAGAACTATGACTAATTTTTCTACCCACATTTTTAAAAACTTGTTTTAAAAAAGAAAAAAAATACACCCCCAACAGCTTTCATTGTCCCTGCCAGATTTTTACAAACAAAGCCCTGTGTTTACCATGTCAAAGCTGGCATGGTGATCACATAATCAGGAACGCACCACAAACCATTTGGTTCCTAGTTGTTAGTGGACACAGGAGGTCGAAATAAATTTCATTGTTGATGCCAATTCAGAACTACATAGTTTAACATTTAGTACCATATTGATTCAGGTCATTGCCCTATCAACAAAGTATTGTCCGATGTATTGGCGGATGTACCAGTGTTCAACCAACTGTTCCACTCACTTCCACTGTGTTCTCTGGTAATTTACATCTACTTTCATCCATGCCTTCTTTTGTTCCTCTCCGATTATTTTCTCCTCCACTTCCGCCTATACACACTCTCCTCTCTGGTCACTCTCCTACAATTCCACCCATGCCCACTCTGCTCAATGGTCTTTCTACAATATCACCCATGCCCACTCTGCTCATATGTCATTCTCCTAAACTTCAAGCCATGGCAACACTCCTCTCTGGTCATCGTCTTCTACATGCACCCCCATGCTCCCCTGCACTCTGGTCATTGTGCACTTTCACCAATGCCCATCGTGATTAAATCATTCTCCTACACTTCCACCCATGTCCACTCTGCTCTCTGGTTTTTCATCTACACTTCCACCCATGCCCACTCTGCTCTCTGGTCTTTCATCTACACTTACACCAATGCCCAGAAACCTCTCCTCTCTGGTTGTTCTATGCTTTAACCCATGCCCACTCTCTACTCTGGTCATTGTTCTCTACATGCACCCATGCCCACTCTTCACTCAGGTCATTCTACTCTGCTCTCTGGCCTTATACCTACACTTCCACCTATGTCCACTTATCTCTGGTCATTCTTTCCCACATCAACTCATGCCTAACTTGCTCTCTTGCTATTCTTTCACTTCCATCCATGCCCATCCTCCTTGGATAATGCAAACTCTATCCCCCAAAGTATTTATTGTAACTATGTTTTATCTCCTCCACTTTCACCCATGCCTTCTTTTGTCCATCTATGATTTGATCATTCCCCCCCCCCCCCCCCCCATGTCTCCTTTCCTATGATTATACACTTGCACTTCCATCCTGGCGGACCAATTTTGTACCACAGATGTACACAAAACAAGCTGTATTTTTTTCATTACCCGTTATACACTAATGAGATGACTTCATAATACTAATACACCCACTGTCACGAATTGTACAAATGCTTCAAGACACATTTACTGAAGTATATATAATATTTCCTTGCTTTAAAAAATAAATAAAATAAAAGTATTACTTATGCATAACATTAATCAACTCATATGTTTTACCTGACACAGGCTTTTGGACCTCCAAGGTTACAGCTGAGGGTAAAGATTGAACGTAATTACAGGTTTCCTGGTAAGACATGTCTCTCACTTGAATACCATTTATTGAGAGGATCTCATCTCCAGGAGCCAACTTTCCCATAGATTCCTGGTTGTGATAAAATAATATGACAGGGATGAAAATGGAATCAAAATTACCCTTTATTTTTCAGAAATTAAAGGGATGCTAGAATTTTTAGTTATCATTTAGACATCTGAAATGAAATGTTATTTGCATAAATCCTCACACCCGATTTCATATTTTAACACTCATCTTTCTTTAAAGGAACACTAAAGGTTCGTTTTTTTATTAGATTAATTGATTGCTGTAAGCTAGAGCATTTAAATATCACTTACCTCGTTTTTCCTTTGGACCTCCAAAATACAGTAATCCAGGTTTGAAAATGCCATTTCCTGTCTCTCCTCTTCTTGCTTTCCACCAGCATCTGCATGGTGGAAAGCAGAATGTGCTCACCCCCTCCCTATGACTACAGCCCTGCGTGAAGATGCTCTCTTATCCCTCACAGGTATGAAGGCTAAGCCTAATGGGAACTGTAGTTCCCATTAGGCGGTGATGTAGCAAAAATGAATGTGTACCGCAAACCAGGAAGTCAGTGAGAATAACGATTCAGGAGTGACGGAGGTGAATAAAACAGCTCGATTTCAACAAGTATCTAACTAGTTATAATGCAAAACATTACTTTTTACTTTATCAGCTACTGTCAGACTTTCATTTAAGAGGAAAATATTTTTGTAAGTGAACCAACAATGCATGAGCTTAAAGTAACCTATTTAGAAAATAAAAAATGAACCTTTACTACCCCTTTAAGAATATTTCGGTAATAATATGGAGTTGCAGCTTCAACAGTCTCCAAGGTCCTCTAGATATTGGATCGTGTCTGTGGGAGCTTGTGCACATTTAGGCAAAAGACAGTTTGGGAGGTCAGATGCTGATGTTGGACAAGAAGAGCTGATTTGTTAGTCAGAGTTTCAATTCATTCTAAAAGTGTTCAAAAGATTTGAGGTGAGGGCTCTGTGCAGGCCACCAAGACCTTTCACCCCAGACCCCTTAAACCATGTCCTCATTAGCTGGATTTGTGTCTTGCTGGAAAATAAAAAATATCTAAACTGTTGTATGTCAGAAAACAAGAAAAATGGGCGCAAATTAAAAAACTGGAAACCCCATATCAGAATTCATAATTATCATAAAAGTCCAAAGGTTCCTAGTATTTACTATATATTGCAGTAGGATAAAAAAGTAAAATTTTTGTGAATCTGTCCACTAAAAGCAACCTAGAGCAGAAGCTGACTCTGGTGTAAGGGAAACAAAAGGGAACAAGGATAATAGCCTCTAATGCCCTGTACACACGATCGGAACTTCCAACATAAAAAGTCAGATGTGAGCTTTTGAACGGAAATTCCGATCGTGTGTATGTCCCATCGGCATTTTGCTATCGATAGTTTGAGCGGAATTCCTTCGGAAAAACCATCCAAATTTTTTGCTCACAAGTTCCCCCGGTGACATCACCACGCCAGCAATGTGGTCCACGTGTGCTCCAGCCCTCAGTTCCGGACAGTGCAAGTCTCCCAGCCGGCTTTCACATCCTGTGGACAGCAGCATACAGTAGATTGAGACTTTTTCTACGGAGTTGGGGTTCAACCTCCGGTATTTTTAACTGATAAGCCTGCATTATTTCTTTTAAAATGTAAGTTGCCTAACTTGTAAACAATAAAAAAAAATGAGTCTATGCTTAAGGGCGCATTTCCTTGTTTCCACAAGTTTGAATGTGCAAAATTGTCTAAAATACACTTTTAATGTAGCATTAAATTTACCCTTCACTGCAAACAGCCAAACTCAATTTCAGGGGGGGGGGGGGGGGGGGGGGGTTAAGTACACTGCAATACAGTGTACGTAAAACATCAAAAAAAGTTCCTTGTGCATCAAATAGCTTGAAATATAATATGAACAGCCTGTACTGCCTTTAAAACAATCAAACCTGCAGTAGAAAGTGAAAGAATGGAAAGTTCTTAACTTAAAGGGTGACTAAAGGAATTTTTTTTTTTTTTTTAGCTAAATAGCTTTACCTTACTGCATTACTGGTTTCATGTCCTTATTGTTCGTTTTTGCTTTGAAGTTGCTGTAATCCTGCTCTGTTCTCCACACTTCCTGCTTGTCTGTTTCCCTTACAACCACAGTGCTGGGAGCTTTCTCACGGTGGTCTTATCTGTCATTACTGTGTGTCTAAAACTTCCCAGAACCAATCAGATTCATTTTAAAAACAAAACACTGCCCTGGATTTGTTTGTTTTTGTTCTGTGTGTCTATTTCTACTTTGCAGAAACATGAAGCCAGTTCAAAAGTGAAACTAACCTGAAGGCACATTATATGATTGATTTTTATCTATTTTGAATCATTTTAAAAAGGAATCAGTGATTTTTTATGTCTCTATACCCTGTAAACAGTCATTTCAGCAAAACATTTTTTTTCCTTTAGTGACCCTTTAAATTGATAAATTAGTCTTTTTTGTCATTAGGGTAATAGCCAAAAGGGTTGCTTACAGTTTTCACCGAAAAACAAACGGAAAAAGAGGTGAACATGTTTGGCCTTACCTTGCCCGTTTCTCCTTGTGGTCTTATACCAGTAATTATAACTTTGACAGGAGATTGTTTAATTTCCAAATCTAACCCAACTGACTCATATTCACTGCAGAGCAGCTCAACAGTCTCGGTGTTACATCGTCCCAAAATTTCCGCTCCTTCAGATTTCTTCACGACCGAAGTTGTTTTCGAGGCCTTTGCAGAAGACCTGTTGTCCTCGTTTTTATGCTTGGAAGCAATAGGATTTTCATTACTTAGCATGCTCTTGACTCGGGTTACAGCTTTGTGTTCTAGCTTGGGTGACCTCTTGCTTTCAGATTGCCCTTCTTGGGGATCTTTTATTCCCAAAGTACTTGGATGATTTTCGGCCCTAGTAGTATATTCAAAAGATTTAATGGCAATAAATGGTGAGTCCACTATATGTTCCACTGAGCTGTCTTCAGATTCCACAGAGCTACCACACAAAGAAGTCTCGGCTTCCCCAAGAATACTTCTTGGCAGTTCATCGGGTGGGACTTCTTCATCGACATCTAGGGAAGGAGTTGTCATAACAATTCCGGAATCCTCATCACCATTCTTCTTTTTAGTATCGCAAAAATGGCTCTCCTCTTTTTTGACGAAATCATCCTCTTCACTGGCATCGTCATCATCATAGCAGACTATCCGTCTCTGCCGCTGAAGAGGGCTTCTTATGGACTGTGGACTTTCATCAATACTGGACTGCCTAAAGGCTACGTGTTTTTCAGAACAATGACCAGCGCTATTTCTTTGAGAGAAACAAGAATGATGTCCTTTTGTAGCCCCGTTTTCTTTAGATTGAAGGAGAATAAAAGGAAACAAATAATCATAAGAAAAATGTAAAACATTGTGAACCTTAAAACATTTACTTTAATTCAGAATCTTTTGTTGACTAGAGGTAGATACTGTAGGTTTTCTTACTCCAAAACCTCCCTCTTTTCTACATGTCTTAGGAATATTTTTGTTATCTTGTTCGTGTGGCAAAAAAAAAACTGCTTTTATTATTCCTTGTGACATTATCACCACACTTAAAATTCTTAGAGGAGCAACTGTTGGGCGCTTAGTTTCTACATGCTGCTAGAACAACATCTCCCAAGAGCCCTTTCCCTATACACAGAATGGGGGCAGGATTTTGTGAATCACAACAGCAGCACTGTTTAACTTCTTAAGGACCGCCTCCTGCACAAATACGTCGGCAGAATGGCACGGCTGGGCACATCCACGTATATTTACGTCGGTTCCAGTACCCAGCCGTGGGTCACGGGCGCGCTCCCGCGGCGCGCTCCCGTGACCCGGTCCGAAGCTCCGTGACCGGGACCGCGGCGATCGGTCTCTGGAGCTGAAGAACGGGGAGAGCCGTGTGTAAACACGGCTTCCCCGTGCTTCACTGTGGCCGCAGCATCGATCGCATCATCCCTGTTATAGGGGGACGCAATCGATGACGTCACACCTACAGCCACACCCCCCTACAGTTGTAAACACACACAGGGAACACATAACCCCTACAGCGCCCCCTTGTGGTTAACTCTTAAACTGCAACTGTCATTTTCACAATAAACAATGCAATTTAAATGGATTTTTTGCTGTGAAAATGACAATTCTCCCAAAAATGTGTCAAAATTGTCCGAAGTGTCCGCCATAATGTCGCAGACACGAAAAAAAATTAATAAAAATGCAGATGGAGATTGCATGTCTGATTGTCTAAAAAAAAATACTTGTAGTGCAGCTTTAATATAAATTTGCAAATATTTGCAACTAAGGCCTTGACTTTTATACAGATATTAGAAATATAAAGTATTTATTTATTTTTTTTGAAAAGCCTGTGGCGTGCATAACACAACCCAAAAAATTTCACCCGGTGCAGGAAAAAATGTGCACACACAAAGAGTGACACACAAAAAACTGTAACAGGTGCAACGTCAAAAAGGACCCAACTCTGATCCCCCGGGGTCTGGCAGGGACTAGAGTAATCTGTGGTCCGTGCAGCCGAAGCCAACACAGACCCAACTTCCTTGGAGGGTCTGCCGAAACAGAACCCTCCTCGGTGAGGCTCCCCCGAAGGAAGACCCCATGAGAGCAGGTGAACTAAGCCAGAAGGCCATGTCCGCCCACTCCCAAAATTAGAAATATAAAGTATATCTTAGTCAAATTTGTATTTGCTATGGACAGAATGAGGAATGGTTGAAACCCCAGACTGTGTTTTTTGGACATCTTTGTCCCATTGGGGAGATTTTACTACCTATCTTGTATGCATAATATGAAGTGTGGGAAAATTTCTTTAAAGTGACGGAAATACCCACTTAGTTGTCACTATCATTGGAAGATTTCCCCTCCATTTCTGTTCCTGTGTGAACACGCAAAAGTTTGGGTTTTCCTAATCGGCCACAAGGTACATCTTTTTTATTTAACTTATCACAGGCACTTAAACTGCACGAGTTTGTTTTTTTAGCATAAAGACGGAGGCGTGGGTTTGTCAGGGCGTGGCCTGATGTTTTGGTGAGAATCAGTGGCCATCAGGTCTTTTTCCTCTTTCCAACTGGAAATCACCAAGTAGTTGGAGGACCAGCTTCAGCAGGTCTCTAAAGAGGGGGGTCCACCTGACTTCAGCCTAGGTAGACCAAGGTATGTTTTGTCACTCCCAGGAGCCTTGTCCCCGGGGGTGTTCAGAGATTCAGGCCCTTCCTCTTTGGAGGTTGGTCTTAAATCTGTACCCTTCATTAGTGTGCTGTTATCAGTGGTTAACTTAAGAAAAAAGTTGAGAGATTGAATAGGCATCGAATGCGAAGCTCCCCAGGATTTTTTTTTAATAATCTCCCCATCAGGGACACCTAAAACAATCCCTCATCTAGGTTCTGATTCCCTGCAGCTCTACTCAAAATTGAAAAAAAAGTTTTGGCTTAAGATACACTTTAAAATAAAGAATATGTAAACCCAATGTTTCATTATGCTGAAATGTGCCTGCTGTGCCATATACTTGTAAAAAAAATATCCCGTTCTCTTTGTATTGCTTCCTTTGTGCGAAATCCCTGGTGTTCCTGAAAGTCCACCATTAAAAACTGACTACACCAAAGCAGGAGAACACATTGTGGTCAGTTTTCTAGCTGTGCTGGAAACTCGGCCCGCTCTCCTCCAATGATCAGACTTATCCCCTCCTGCACAGCCTTTCACCGAGAAGCTCAGTGTTTATAAAATATAAAATATATTAGTTTATAAAAATAATGGGGGAAAGGGTTATTTCAATATTTTTTATTTATACACAAATTTCATTTCTAGTTCAAACGGAATGGGTTGTTTTACAAAGTGAGGGGTTTACTATCACTTTAAGTCTTCCCTTGATGACTGGCAGGACTTGGTGCTTAAGAATCTGTTTTATTATGCACATGGAACGACTTTCCTGAAAAATATAAAAAGCTATGAGCTGCATGCGATTTCATTTCTTTGCTGTGGCCATCACTGTATACATATAATCACTTTCTCCTCTAGGAAAATAAACTGACTCTGGCAGGCAGCTCAGTCTACAGACATTCCCGTGGATTTTTTTCTTCCAAGAAACTGTCCAACCATTGGACTTAATTCATGGAAACGGCTTAAAGCCTATTGCACAAAAGAAAGCATTACCCCTAATTTATGAGATGACCCCCTCCAAATTTACTGCATACTACAAACATGGCAAGCGCAAGTTGGAAGACCACAGGGTCTGTCACTTCTGGGTCCAGAACATTATCGCTCTCAAACTTGGTTCCCACAAAAATCTATTTTCCAGCCTCTTAAACAGCAGATTTTATACTACTGAATGTTACTGTGAGCGCATACTTTTGTCACTCCAAAAAGGTCAAGTGACATATAAAAAGTTTTATGAGCCTGGCTTATATATTGCAGAGTAAGAGTGAATAGTCACTGAAGAACAATAGTCACCTAATGTAGAAGAACTTGATAAAACAGAACCCCAGTTACAACCCGATTCCTTGCTATGGTGTGTCCCCATACACATTGGGTTTACTGGGACAGGGTCAAAATCATGATGTGAGAAGGAAAAATGACAATAGAAGGGAAGTGGCTGGTGAGTGTATAGTCAAGTGACACCTATACATGACTTTGCCTTGTCCTGCACTGTTCCACTGGTGTTGTCGTGAAAAACCCAGGGCTTATTGGTGTAGGGGAGCATGTGACCTCCTCCCATTGGGCAACACAGTGGAGGTATAAAAGTTATGGCATGTAAAGCAATCCCTTTATATGTGATTGAACGGTGTGTATTAAAAACTATCTGGCTGGAGTTTGCCTTTAAAAAATAAAAACAAACACTGCATTGGGCTGTTCACAGACGTGCAGTGATGGGGTTCAGAGGCTACACACAAATAATACAACGAAGAGTTTGCGGTGTAATCCATAGGGATTATTACACAGGAATTAATTAGAGGCCACACAGATGAACGGATGTCAGGTGCAAAGTCACAATTCTCATCATTCTACATCTTGCCAACACACAGACAGAGCCTATTAAGAAGTGAATGGGAAGTCCATCTTACTGGCAGCATTGAAAGGAACAGTGTTTTCCTCCATAGAGCTACTGGCGCTTCTCAAACGCAGCTGCTCCTCGTCACTTGAGCCGGTCACGGCGGTGTCAGAAAGGGAAGACTGGCTGGGGGTATCCTGGGAGAAGTATTGTGACAGCTCTACTTCTGAACTCACCGAGCCCTGCCGACAAGAAGACAAAGATATGCGTTAGTGGTACTGAACTATTTATAAAGGTTCTCATTTTTATGAAGGATCTGATCATATTGACATTACAACATTGCTTGATAGGCCAAAGTGCATTCGGGTAAATGGGAAAAATCTCCAAAAGGGTGGCAAGTAGACAAGAGAAAAAAGAGATATAAAGTCTCAAGAGAGATCCTTGAGTGTGTAGTATTAGGGTTTCAGTTGTTTGCGTTACATAAATCGAAATGAAAAAAAGTGATAAAGGAATAATAGGCACATCGATAGGGTTGCAGGACACCCAAAATGAGGGGATCAAGCAGGATGGTCTTGATGCTTGCCAGGGTAATTTCACAGATAACATGTGCCAAGTTGTATGCCATTGGGTTATATATGTAAGAAAAGAAGCCCCAAAAGCTCAACAGAGGCACCCATATGGAAGTGAGCGCCTGAGAGAATCCTTTACATCAAGGACACATCTTTAATTACTTTGCAATACATACAAGAACCATCAACATGTTTCATGGCGCTAACAGCCACTTCATCAGGAAGGTGGAGGTAAACACTTCCAGGCTGCAGAGTGGCAATCCTTTCTGTAGCTTACACACACACACTCTAAAAGCTACAACATGGCTTGCCACTATGCAGCCTTATGCCGCGTACACACGGTCGTTTTTTGCGATGAAAAAAAACGATGTTTTTTAAAACGTCATTTAAATTGATCGTGTGTGGGCAAAACGTTGTTTTTTGTCTTAAAAAAAACGACCAAAAAAAAATTCCAACATGCTTGAAATTTTTGTGTCGTTTTTCAAAACGTCGTTTTTTGTGTCATAAAAAGTGATGGTGTGTGGGCAAAACGACGTTGAAAACAACGTTTTTAAACCCGTGCATGCTCAGAAGCAAGTTATGAGACGGAGCTTCAATGGAAAAGAGTGCCGTCGAACGTGGTGTACGTCACCACGCTTTGCTAGAGCTTTGTAGAAAAACGATGGTGTGTACGCAACGTCGTTTTGGAAAATGAAGTTTGAAAAACTTTGTTTTTTTTCATGATTGAAAACGTCGTTTTTTTTCATCGCAAAAGACGACCGTGTGTACGCGGCATTAAAGTGTTCACACCAACACCCTACTGATGAAATGCCATGGCTAGCACCTCAAAATGCTTCAGTGTTTGTATGTTTTCATGATCATTAAAGTCCAGTACTTGATGTAAAATATTCTTTCAAGCACTCACTTTCATATGGGTGCCTCTGCAGAGTTATAACCAATTTTTAGGGCTGGCTTCCTGATGCTGATTCTGGTACACAAGTTTCTGCACGTGCCCATTCATTATACATGGGTCAGCAACATGTATCCGAACAAAAAAAAAACAAAAAAAACACACACCTATTATATAGAACCTTCGTAGTGCCAACAGCACGTTACAAAAAAAAAAAAAGGGAGATCGCAATATATATATATATATATATATATATTAAATGGTATATATTACATTTTGTATATTTGCATTATTTGGATAGCAGTGTCCCTTTAATACTTTAGAATATTGCCCTCTTTACTTACTCTGCTTGCAGGTTCCAGGAAACGTTTCATAGTCCAGCTAAGTGGTGCCGATGCATCTATTTGTTTCGGCTTCACATTTGGAGATGGGCTTTTTAAATGCAGACCTGAAGGATTAGAATGGAAATAAACGTTCATTGGCATAGTGCAAGAGTAGCCATATGTGAAAAATGTGGGATACCACGTTATCCCCTTCTACCGACTGGCTGTTGCACCTGGTGATTAGCAGTCAAGACACAATCCGCCTGTCCAAGACTTCCTGGCACCATTTTTACAAACTTTTACATTAGCCACCTTGTTCTTAAACAATCAACATATGCCATGACAGAGTCTATGGTGATAGGATTACAGCCAACTCCAAGGTTCCCCAACTCCTTTTGGTCCCCCTTGGAGCCCCCGCAACTTTTCACCAGGTATCTTTGGTCCAGCTGCATGATGTTGTGATTCTATTTCTCCACCAGTGGGTGTGTTCTAAATGCAGCAGAGAGACACCAATAATGATAGGGTACTGATACATTCTACTGTGGCACACCTCGATATCCTGGGCTTACAGTAAGTGGGTGATTGGTGAGTATTGCAGTAAAGGAAAGCTGCCTTTTTATTTTAGCAATGTACCACATTAATCACCATGCACTACAATGCTTGAACTCGAAGATTAAAAGATCCCTACCCTATCCCTCTAGTTAGGCAGGTGCTAAAGTGAGGATTTTTCTGTTGAGTACGCAAATTTAGGCAGACCTAGCTGGTGGCTAGTCCTGTGTATTTTCATTCTGGGATGGGAGTGGCTCAGGGCAGTGCTGGGTGACTCACAGGTAGCATCACTGTCACCCCACTTTTTTTTCTAGAAAGTGCTGGAAGGAGCGGAGGGGAGGAGAGGTGGAGCTGCCTGGGGTATCTTCAGGAGCCTTGACCAATTCACTTGGGTTGGCAGGGAGCAGGCCTACTTAAATACCTGGGGTCAGCCCAGCTGGGGAGTTGTCAGGTGGTAGAGCTAGAGTGAGAGAGAGTGTGGAGGCTGTCAGGGCCCATGGGGAGCTCCCCAGCAGGGGGGGGGGTGACCATGGGCCGGGGCTTGGGTGCATCCAGGAGTGAAGAGATCCTGGAAGGAGAGGCACATGAGAGAGAAAGTGAAAGGACAGTGGGAGAGAACACTTCTAGGTCTTCAGGGAGGACAACTGGTTGCAGCCAGGAGGGCTGGTGAGTGAACTGGGAGATTGCAGTTTGAGATGAGTGCAGAACCAGGAGAGAGGACTGTGGGAAGGGCAGTGGTAAGACGTCTTTGCAGGGCCTGAAGAGAGCCATCTAGGATTGGTAGCTGAATAGAGGACAGCTAGCACCTGAACCATTTCTACACCACAGGGGCCCAAGGTCCCTGCCCGTAAAAGGCAGTTCACTGAGGCCTGGCTGAGGTAATGTCAGGCCTAATCTATGCGGTGCTAGCTGGTCTGGAGGAGTAACAGTCTGCAGCAAGTAAAGTGCTGGAGGAGTGAAGGATAAGAGGTCTTAAGCAATGTTGTGCTGGAGAGAAGACTGGAGTGTATATGCTGAAAGTGTATATAGAAGTCCCAAGCAAGCTGCACTAAAATTCCTGGGCATCCCATAATTTGCCATTTCCCATCCAAGTTTAATACTCTTAATAAATTTTTTTTTTAAATCTTATGGACTGTTCTGTATCTCTGGGTGACAGAGATGGATGTCTGGCCAGGCAGGGTGACAGGTGAACCACAACATTCAGCAACCTCTACTGGGGCTTGGCTACACCTTGTTTTTAGTTGAATCAAGAGAGCCAGCTTCCAAATAATATTTCTCCAAAAAACGCATTTACCTGGCTCGAAAGATTAGAGTCGCTGGAGTAACTCCGCTTCTATAGTAACTTATTTTTCACTGCAGGTAAATAATTGATATCAAGCACAAGCAATGTGCTGCTATTAAGTTCTCAATGAAGGTGGGGTGAAAGCTGTCCGACATCCACAGAATATTTTAAGGAATTAAATGACCAATGATCAGACATTTCTCTAGTCAATAGTGTCATCTCCGTAAACATTCTGTAGATGTCGGACAACCTGTACCCTTCCTTCGCCAAGGACTCAATGAGGGCAAACTGCTTCTGCTTGGAATCCACTATTTACCTGCAAAGAAGAGGAGAAGTTACTAAAGAGTAATGCGGCGCACACGCGATCGGTCGAACCGATGAGAATGGTCTGATGGACCGTTTTCATCGGTCAAAACCGATCGTGTGTGGGCGTCATGGGTTATTTAACCATTTAAAAAAAAAAAAAAAAAACTTGTTTTAAATTTAACCAATGGATTTCTAACGGATAGAACTAAACCGATCGTTAGTAGGCACGACCATCGGTTAAAAATCCACGCATGCTCAGAATCAAGTTGACGCATGCTTGGAAGCATTGTACTTTTTTTCATCACTTTTCAGCATTTTTATCAGCATGTCGTTGTGTTTTACGTCACCGCGCTCTGACACGATCGTGTTTTTAAACGATGGTGTGTAGGCACGACTGACCATCAGTCAGCTTCATCGGTTAACCGATGAAAACGGTCCATCAAACCATTCTCATCGGATGGACCGATCGTATGTACCCGGCATTAGAGTTACTCTACCAACGTTGGAAATCTTAACAATCTACAGTATATGTAGGTTAATAAAAAAAGTTGTCCACTTTTGTATTACTTTACAGCCCTTGTATGTACAATATGCTCTCCTCAGCCCTAGAAGAAACTCTCCAGTTTTCAAAGCCAATATTGATGCTGCAGAAACCGCAAAGGGGTTCATAATATGCCATTGTTGCACATTTCCCAGTGTCTACACCAGTCTCGCTCAACCTTAACACAGGAACCCTTGAAATTACCTTCCAGTCTCAGGGAATCCCTGCTAAAAATTACTATATCTACACATGAAGATACATTCGTGCGATGGTCCGTGCGTTGGTCAGTGGGAAGAATACTCATTATATTTGTGGTCACTGGGAAGAATTACCCCCTTACAGATAGCTAAAAACATTATTGGTGTCAGTGGGAACTTATCTAGGAGGCAGAAATTGCTTATTGCTCAAGAAATTTCTTAGCAACCTCAAGCGGAACCTTAGTATTCCATGCAACCCTGGTTGAAAAACCCTGGTCTACACCATGAATGAGAAGTCCTAACCCAACATCATATGTAGGGTTGTCATCGGAGACAGAAATCACTATAATGATAGGGAGCCATCTTTGCTACTCTACCATTCATTTATATTCCATATACCAAGGGCTAACTGAAGAAGTACGGAAGAAGTCACTTACCGGGACTGTGGGAAGAGTCCTTGCTCTCACGATGGGTAGTACGAGAAATAACCTCATCCATTTCTTGCTCTGACATCTGTATTCAAAAGCAAACATGATTGGAAATGTTGGCTTGCATACATGAAATAGTCCAATATAAAAGATTGCTCTTGTCCCCCATCCCACTCTGTTATGTGCGGTATAAAGCAATGCTGACAGCACATTCCTCCCAGAGCAGACTACCCACAATCTGCATTACTTTTCAAAACTGGAGCAAAGAGGAGTGTGGCGTTACTCACAACAACCAATTAGATGATAGCTGGTGTTTATAAAACTGCAGAAGATAAAAGATAGCTCAGGTATAATTGGCTGCAATGGACGACACAGATGCTTTCTTATATGAAGGTAATGCCATGACCAAAGACAATCATACATTATATATATATATACACACATTTTGAGACAGATAGATCGATAGAGCTATCTATCTCCATGGATTTAATGACTGGTGATCCTGCAAACACCACATTCCCCTATCCTAGGGTGGCTACGCTCATTCCTCCATTGTACCTATGGAGGGAGCTATGGTTGCTTTACTGGTTTGGACAATATATCTTCATTATATTGAGGACAGAGAATGTGGTAATTTACAGAAGGTAGCTTGGAAGAAAGATAACTGTTTTTAGTTCAGCTCACAGGAAGTTACAAGGACACTACATTTCTGGCAGAATCAATGTACTTGCAAAAAAAACAATACAGCCACCACATCTAGTTTATGGATTTATATAAAATAAAAATCTAGTCAGTCTTGACTGTTTCAGGTCACCCGAAATGTTAACATAAGAGACAACCTTGCTACAAGACCTATGGCTTGTTCACACTTGCGGTTGGGCAGTGTTTTTTTCACCCACCAACTGTTGCCTCATGGCAAGAATTATACTCCCTGTCGCTGGTGATTGGTGCGCAACCCATTTAGGTGAATGGGGCTGCTCTGCATGTGCACCCAATTGTGGCATGCTAGGGTGGGCTTCAAGGAGTTATAGCTGGATATGAGCCTTTGGCTAGGTTCACACTGCTCCGATCAGATTTTGATCCAAATTTCAGTATGATTATGTGATGCAACTTGGATGTGGCTTACATATTCTATGGGTCTGGAGTTCTGCTGCGGAACGAAGGGATAACCAGAAAGGTGGCTAGAGAGCGGGCAACTTCTGACAGCAGGGAATGGGTGGGTGGGGGGCCCCTGACAGCGGGGAATGGGCGGGTGGGGGGCCCCTGACAGCGGGGAATGGGCGGGTGGGGGGCCCCTGACAGCGGGGAATGGGCGGGTGGGGGCCCCTGACAGCGGGGAATGGGCGGGTGGGGGCCCCTGACAGCGGGGAACGGGCGGGCGGGGGGCCCCTGACAGCGGGGAACGGGTGGGCGGGGGGCCCCTAACAGCTGAGAACAGGCGGGCGGGGGGGCCCCTGACAGCTGAGAACAGGCGGGCGGGGGGGGGCCCTGACAGCTGAGAACAGGCGGGCGGGGGGGGGCCCTGACAGCTGAGAACAGGCGGGCGGGGGGGGGGGCCTTGACAGCTGAGAACAGGCGGGCGGGGGCGGGGCCCTGACAGCTGAGAACAGGCGGGCGGGGGGGGGGGGCCTGACAGCTGAGAACAGGCGGGCGGGGGGGGGGGCCTGATAGCTGAGAAAAGGCGGGTGGGGGGCCGCTGACAGCTGAGAACAGGCGGAGGGGGCCCCTGACAACTGAGAACAGGCGGGTGGGGGGGCCCCACAGCGGCGGAACTTCAGGACCCAGTCGCAAGTGTGACTGCTGCGACCCTGGTAGTTTCGCCACTGAGTGCAACAAATAATAAATAAATGACTATCACGACTAGAATACATTCTTTTTACTGATCTGACTACACTAAACTGAAATCTGATTGGCTGCTACAGAATTCCACACTTATTGCTGCTCTTTTTTGGAAAAAGGTTGTTAAAAAAAAAAAAGTTGTCAGAGCCATATATATCTTACTGTCAACAGTCTCAGCACATATGGACACCTTGCCTCTAAAACCTTTATGGTACATCAGTTTTATATTTTATTACAGGTTATTTTTAATAAAACACAGTATACGAGTCCAATGTTCTGCCGCAGAGCGGAAATGAAGGCGGGGGAGCGATTCCCCCTGGATGTGATCAATTGCTTGGTGCACCATATGGAATCTTTACAGATGCACGAAAAGAAAGGAGACGGACAACGGACATGTGGTTTTTATTGCTCCTCTACGATGTGCCATTTTTATATTAGCCTGCTGTCTTTATACTGCTGGAATGAGAACAGACACCGGAAAGCTTCGGAGCACACTATTTCTGCCTCTTCGTTTCCTTGAAGTAGAGCTAAACCCTAACTGGATGACATCTCGTCTTCTAAAGCAGCATGCATCATAAGCCATTGCTGTTTTTTCCATAATATATTGTTTTCAAATTTTTGTATCTTCTTGCCGCTGTTCTCCTTCAGCCAATTTGTCTACTTGGACGTCACATGCACATCATTACTCTGGATTGGCTTCTTGATAGTGACAATGGTACACTATGCCCAGGGCTGGTGCAAGGATCTTTGACACCCTAGGCGAAACCTAATTTTGCCGCCCCCCACCCCGGCTGCACCCCTGACTTCACTTTACTCTGCCCCCTTGACACCCCCCATCCCCACTTGACACCCCCCATCTGACACATACACCGACACCCCCCATCTGACACATACACTGACCCCCCCATCTGACACATACACTGACCCCCCCATCTGACACATACACTGACCCCCCCATCTGACACATACACTGACCCCCCCATCTGACACATACACTGACCCCCCCATCTGACACATACACTGACCCCCCATCTGACACATACACTGACACCCTCCCCCCTGACACATACACCCTCCCCCCCTGACACATACACTGACACCCCCCCATCTGACACATACACTGACCCCCCCATCTGACACATACACTGACCCCCCCATCTGACACATACACTGACCCCCCCATCTGACACATACACTGACCCCCCCATCTGACACATACACTGACCCCCCATCTGACACATACACTGACACCCTCCCCCCTGACACATACACCCTCCCCCCCTGACACATACACTGACACCCTCCCCCCCTGACACATACACTGACACCCCCCCATCTGACACATACACTGACACCCCCCCCATCTGACACATACACTGACAGCCCCCCATCTGACACATACACTGACAGCCCCCCATCTGACACATACACTGACAGCCCCCCATCTGACACATACACTGACAGCCCCCCATCTGACACATACACTGACAGCCCCCCATCTGACACATACACTGACAGCCCCCCATCTGACACATACACTGACACCCCCCCTGACACATACACTGACACCCCCCCTGACACATACACTGACACCCCCCCTGACACATACACTGACACCCCCCCTGACACATACACTGACACCCTCCCATCTGACACATACACTGACAGCCCCCCATCTGACACATACACTGACAGCCCCCCATCTGACACATACACTGACACCCCCATCTGACACATACACTGACACCCCCATCTGACACATACACTGACACCCCCATCTGACACATACACTGACACCCCCATCTGACACATACACTGACACCCCCATCTGACACATACACTGACACCCCCATCTGACACATACACTGACCCCCCCATCTGACACATACACTGACACCCCCATCTGACACATACATTGACCCCCCCCACCTGACACATACACTGACACCCCCCCATCTGACACACTGACCCCCCCCCACCTGACACATACCCTGACCCCCCCCCCCTTGCCTGACACATACACTGACCCACATGGCTTCTACTTCCTGCACTACTCACACACCCCCCATACATCTCAATGTAGCCCGGGGAGGATCCGTCCTCCTTCCTTACCTCTGCCGTTTGTGGCTTCATCGATCATCAGGGCTCTGCTCAGAGACCAGGCCAGCGCCATCCACCCACTCCACGGTGTCCCGTTGGGGACAGGCCAGCGCCATCCACCCGCTCCACGGAGTGCTCGCTGGGCGGGAGATCAGCTGCCCCTCTCAATGCTCCCATCTCCGTTGAGCCCTGCTCCCCGCTGCACACACAGATACACAGCGCCGCACCAGAGGGACAGGCTGATGCAAAGGAGTCCCGGAGCAGCGCTTGTGTAAACCTCTCTAAGGAGACGTGACAGATAAGCGGGGTGCTCAGCGGGACACATTGGGGGATTGGTGGCGGCACACAACAGATTTGTTTGACCATAAATGGGGCGAGCTTTCAGCAGAGGAGAGCCAAGCTCACACAGGACAGAGGCTGTGGTTGCGCCCTAGGTGGTAGTGCGCTCCTAGGCAGCTGCCTACTTCGCCTAGTGGTAGCGCCGGCCCTGACTATGCCTGCACAACGTGGCCAGTAATCTCCACCAGGGTTGCATATGAACAGGGTGACAACGCAAGAGCCCAAATGGTAATCACCTGCCACCCCAGTAGTGGAAGCGCCTAAACAGGTACCTTAAATGGCAGGATTACCTGGTATATGAGCTTTATGTGATTAGTTTTTTTTTTTTACACTATATTGTCAAAAGTATTGGGACACCTGCCTTTACACGCACATGAACTTTAATGACATCCCAGTCTTAGTCCGTAGGGTTCAATATTGCGTCGGCCCACCCTTTACAGCTATAACAGCTTCAACTCTTCAGGGAAGGCTGTTTACAAGGTTTAGGAGTGTCTATGGGAATGTCTGACCATTCTTCCAGAAACGCATTTGTGAGGTCAGGCACTGATGTTGGATGAGAAGGCCTGTCTCGCAGTCTCCGCTTGAATTTATCCCAAAGGGTTGAGGTCAGGACTTTATGCAGACCAGTCAAGTTCCTCCACCCCAAACTCATTCATTCATGTCCCTTTCATTCTGCGTGTAAAGGCACTCGTCCCAATACTTTTGGTAATTTAGTATATGTTAAAGTGGAGGTTCACCCTGAAAATCAACTATTTACCATTAGATCCAGCATACTGCTGACATCTGCAGTATGCCGTTTTTTTTTTTGCTGTACTTACCGTTTTATCTATAGTTCTAATCCGGCTCCGAGCTGATTCCCCGCGGGGAATAGGCGTTCCTAAGATGATGCCTAGTACAGCGCGTCACGCCTTCCGAAAATAGCCGTAGACGTGAGACTCGGCTGTTTACGGCTGTTTACGGCGCCTGCAGTGGAGAGCTGACTGCGCAGGCGCCGTAAAAAGCCGAGTCCCACTTCGGGTATTTTCGGAAGGCGTGACGCGCTTTACCAGCACATCAATCATCTACGCCTGGTCTTAGGAACGCCTATTCCCCAGGGCAGAGAGAAACCGGAAGCCGGGTTAAAACTACGATAAAACAGTAAGTACAGCAGGGGGGGGGGGGGACACAGCATACTGCAGATGTCAGCAGTATGCTGGATCTAATGGTATATCTTTTTTTAGGGTGAACCCCCACTTTAACGGCACAGTTCTTATCAATACACTCAATAGTACAGTTTTTTTTCTACTTTCTACCTACGTGGTTGGGGCATGACCCCATTGAGTTGGAAGGGTCAAATTTGGCAGGTGGTACAAGGGGATCATTTTTGATTCTGCAGCTTAGGTGAGAGCAGTTGGGAGGCGGTAAAAACATCAAACACCAATAAAGAAAATCCATGAATCCTTTCATTTGAGAAAGGCAATTGCCTTCTAATTTAAATTCTAAAGTATGGGAACACATAGCATGACTGCAAGCAATAACATACAGCAGATTTTTGAATATGCAACGCTTAAAGGGATTTTAAAGGTTAGTTTTTTTATTTTCTAAATAGGTTCATGTAAGCTAGTGCATTGTTGGTTGACTTACCTTTACCTTAGATTTCCCTTCTAAATGTTTTTTATCTTTGTCTGAATTTCTCACTTCCTGTTTCTCCTCAGTAAGCTTGCCCCCATCATCCGAGCCGTTTCAGCTGGGGGTTAGTCAGCGTGTTTGCCCCCTCCCTTGGAACTACATCCCTGCGGGGAGATACTGTGAACGTTCACATCGTCTCCCTGCAGGGATGTAGACCCAAGGGAGGGGACGAGCACGACACTCCACACTCCGACACAGGGAGAAAGCCTTGCATTACTGTGTGGAGTTACAGACAGAAGAACATGAAGTGAGGATTTCTCAGAAGAAATAAGGACATTTAAAAGCAAAATCGAAGGATAAGGTAACTAAATGAGGACTGAACTAAGGTAAAGGAAGCTCTTTAGGTAAACAAAATTGTACCTTTACAACCCCTTTAATGCAGAAAATGGATAAAAATGTTAAGACTTTAGAACCAGTTTAAAGGGTCACTAAAGGAAAAACATTTTTTTGCTGAAATGACTGTTTACAGGGTATAGAGACATAAAAGTTAACTGATTCCTTTTCAAAATGATTAAAAATAGATAAAAATCAATCATATAATGTGCCTACAGGTTAGTTTCAACTTTGAACTGGCTTCATGTTTCTGTGAAGTAAAGAGACACACAGAACAAAAACAAACAAATACAGGGCAATATTTTGTTTTTAAAATGAATCTGATTGGTTCTGGGAAGTTTTAGACACACAGTAATGACAGCTTGGACCACCGTGAGAAAGCTTCCAGCACTGTGGTTATAAGGAAACAGACAAGCAGGAAGTGTGGAGAACAGAGCAGGATTACAGCAACTTCGAAGCAATAACGAACAATGAGGACATGAAACCAGTACTGCAGTAAGGTAAAGGAAGCTAATTAGCTTAATTTTTTTTTTTCCCTTTAGTGATCCTTTAAGCTTGCCATACAGTATTGGATCTAAAAGGTTCCACCATCCACGCTGGACAACGCCAATTGTTGGGCTTTTTCAAAATGCCTGAACAGCGGCTGCTTCAGACAGGGTACAGCAACTTTGGCTGACAAGCCTGGCTCCTATAAATTTTCTTTTGAAGGATGTCGGTGGGGGGCGGGTGGGTTGGCGTGGGTTAACAGGGCCAGCCACCAAGCAAATTACATCCAGTTCATCGGAAACCAGCCAAAAGGCATACAGTGTATGGCCAGCTTTATCGATAAGCTTAGATGCTGCCCATAAGTGTTGGATCTTTGCCTATCAGAACAACCCAGAATTTATCCATAAAAGGAAAAGATGGGAGGTATTTGCAGATACAGTATGTGCAATTCTAAGCGCCTGTATTTCCTGCCAGCTTCCCCTTATTCCACTCAATGACAGAGTCTCCTTAAATTACAAAGTTGCTTTTATTGCAATAAAAGTGACATTTAACAAAAGTGAAATTTTCCATTAGGACCCATATTTAAAAAGAAAAAGGTAACCATTAAAAGTAACCAGGATCTATAAACCACACCATAAAATAGACTGCGTTGAAAGACTTAATCGCGTCTTCCTCTGCAGTTTATCTTGTGGTTTGCTGCTTTTATTGTGGCTGCTGAAAAAAAAAGCCACAGAAAATGAGAATACACAGAACATACCAAAAAGACTCCAGTGCCTGAAAATACCCTGGCAGTAATGCAAATATCATGAAGTTACAGGCTTGAGCAGGCTTTTCAATATGGATATAAACAACCCTAATTCTGCAAAAGTTGAGGCGCAGTGTAAGATCTACTTAAAAAACATAATACAATGCTTTGCGAATCCCGTAAAACACATTTTTTTCACAATAGAAAATAGAACACATCAAATGTTTAAACTGACAAAATAAGGTCATTTTGAAATTGATGGCAGCAACACAACTCAAAAAAGTTGGGACAGGGCAACAAAAACTGATAAAGTCAGGGCAACAAAAAACTGGTAAAGTAAGTGGTACTAACAAGGAAGGGCTGGAAGAACATTTTTCAACCAATTAGGGTTAATTGACAATAGGTCAGTAACATGATTGGGTATAAAATGAGCATCTTGGAGAGTCAGAGTTTCTCAGTAAGAGGTGGAGTGCAGTTGGTATCGCGCTACATGCCACTACAGAGGAGGCGTCAGTTTAAGCAGCTCTTGCTCCCTACTACAGCCACAATTTTACACGTAGTCCCTGTACATTGCACGCTGATGCTCTGAAATGAAGGGTCAGCAAGCCCAGACCGATCTACCAGTCACCTGTCTGCAATCTACAGGTGGCTGACCCCCGGGTTAACCCAAGCAAAATTGGTACTCATGATGAAACACAACTCTTTCCCTTACAACTGTCCAAGTCATCTAATCCTTACAGGCAGCCTTTCTTAAAATGTTTACCCCAGAGGAATCCTTCAATTCATGGGGAACCGCTGATAAAACCAATTAATCAGGCGTAAGTGTGAAAAAATGCATTCCTTACAGTGGTGGGCAGAATTGACAGTTAATTAGATCATTGGAGTCATGCCACTGGCTGTGCCAAGTAACGCTGACCTTGGAACTAGGCAAGCACCATTCGATGGCAAGTCATTCAGTCCAGCTCAAGAAACCCCTACCAACCTCTGAAGGAACCTTAGAGTCCCACAGAACCCAGGTTGAAAACGCTTGCATGCAGGTCTCACATCAGCCCCAAATAAACCCCTAGCAACCTCTGAAGGAACACCAGACAGTTCCACAGAACCCTGGTTGAGAATGCCTGCTTGCAGGTTTCACATCAGCTCAAGGAACCCCTAGCAACTTCTAAAGGAACCCCCCCAGTTCCACAGAACCCTGGTTTAGAATGCCTGCTTGCATCCCTCATATCAGCTCAAGGAACCCCCAACTCGATTTTTATAGTGGGCCGCATCAGCATTATGATTGCCCTCAAAAGGGCCGGTTGTATCTGTAAGATTAGATGTGCAGCGCATCCCCTCCCCTTACATTCGAGCCACCCCACCATCAGAAGTCGAGTCCCCCACTCTCCCTTACATCACAGTGCACACCCCCCTTTCCTTATGCTGCTGCTTGATGCATTGCTTGAAAGCAGAAAGTAAGGGTCTGGAGTAGGATCAGAGGGGGGCTGGAGCTCTTCTGCAGATGCAGGAGAGGTGCGAGGGCCACATGTGATGGCCTGGAGGGCCTGATTTAGCCCGCGGGCCTTGTGTTTGACACCTATGTTCTAAAGGAACTCTACAGTTTCACAGAACCCTGAAAATAGCTGCTTACAGCTTTCACATCAGAGAAGCACTATATCTATAGCCTGCAAAAACGCAACGTGAAGTGGTCTTGGGTTATGAGCACGGACACCTGAATTTCAAATACTAGCAAAGTCTACAGCACAACGTCCTATGACAAGAAGCTGTAGCCACTCCCCAAATGTTCAGTGTAAAAACAGCTGAATGAAACCACAACTGATATTATATAAAACCCTGATTATGGTGAACAGAGGGGAGTTTATGGAACATCTTCTGATTTGCAGCCTGGAGTTATTAACATAACTTCTCCAATACTCAGAGCGTTGGTACAAAGACATCATATGTGTACCATTACCAGCATTTCATACATGATTGTGTAAAAAGACACTCGTTAGTGATGAATGCATATATATTTAAGGAATGGATTTGCATCATACTCCTGATTACATAGAGGCAGTGGACAACTTTCTCAGGGTATACAGTAGGTCTTGCTCTCTCCATTAATAGGCACCAGTAACAATTACTTCCATGCGTCTTATCGTATTACAGATTGCCAGAAGTCGTTCCCTTTATAACATTGTGTAGGAAAACAGGAATAAGGAAAAGGCCAGCTAGAAATCCCCTTATTCCAGCTAGATATTTTGTTGCAAAGTTTATCCTTATACTTTTTTTTTTTACTAAATTCCATCTGTTGTGGTTTTAATTATAATTAAAGTGAACCAAGCAATTTATACATGAGTTATTTTGAGGGAACAGAAAATTTTCAGTTATACAAGCTGTACACTCACTACACAACATTGTAGCAACGTGTCATTTCTTCAGTGTTGTGACATGAAAAGATATAATAAAATATTTACAAAATGTGAGGGGGTGTACTCACTTTTGTGAGATCCTGTGTGTGTGTGTTATAATTAAAGTGAACCAAGCAATTTATACAGTATAACACACACAGGATCACACAAAAGTGAGTACACCCCCTCACATTGTGAAAAATTGTTATTATATCTTTTCATGTGACAACACTGAAGAAATTACACGTTGCTACATTGTTGTGTAGTAAGTGTACAGTTTGTATAACTTTGTAAGTTTGCTGTCCCCTCAAAATAACTCAACACAGCCATTAATGTCTAAACAGCTGGCAACAAAAGTGAGTACACCCCTAAGTGACAATATCCAAATTGGGCCTAAAGTGTCAATATTTTGTGTGGCCACCATTATCTTTCCAGCACTGCCTTAACCCTCTTGGGCATGGATTTCACCAGAGCTTCACAGGTTGCCACTGGAGTCCTGTACTACTCCTCCATGACGACATCACAGAGCTGGTGGATGTTGAAGACCTTGCGCTCCTCCACCTTCCTTTTAAAGATGCCCCACAGATTCTCAATAGGGTTTAGGTCTGGAGACATGCTTGGCCAGTTCTTTAGCAAGGCAGTGGTCATCTTGGAGGTGTCTTTGGGGTCGTTATGTTGCAATACTGCCCCGCAGCCCTGTCTCCAAAAGGGAGGGGATCATGCTCTGCTTCAGTATGTCACAGTACATGTTGGCATTCATGGTTCCCTCAAGTGCCGGCAGCACTCATGCAGCCCCAGACCATGACACTCCCACCACCATGCTTGACAGCAGACAAGACACACTTGTCTTTGTACTCCTCACCTGGCTGCCGCCACACACGCTTGTCACCATCTGAACCACATAAGTTTATCTTAGTCATAGTTCCTGTAATCCATGTCCTTAGTCTGCTTCTCATCAAACGGTTTGCGGTCTTTCTTGTGCATCATCTTTAGAAGAGGCTTCCTTCTGGAATCACAGCCATGCAGACCAATTTGATGCACAGCGCAGCGTATGGTCTGAGCACTGACAGACTGACCCCTCACCCAACCTCTGCAGCAATGCTGGCAGCACCCATACTTCTATTTCCCAAAGACAACCTCTGGACATGACGTTGACCACGTGCACTCAATCAACTTCTTTGGTCGACCATGGCGAGGCCTGTTCTGAGTGGAACCTGTCCTGTTAAACTGGTATGGTCTTGCCCATTGTGCTGCAGCTCAGTTTCAGGGTCTTGGCAATCTTATAGCCTTATGTAGAGCAATAATTTATTTTTTCACATCCTCAGAGTTCTTTCTCATGAGGTGCCATGTTGAACTTCCAGTGACCAATTTGAGAGAGTGAGAGCGATAACACCAAATTTAACACTCCTGTTCCCCATTCACACTTGAGACCTTGTAACGAGTCGCATGACACCAGTAGGGAAAATGGCTAATTGGGCACAATTTGGAGTGTACTAATTTTTGTTGCCAGTGGTTTAGACTTCAATGGCTATGTGTTGAGTTATTTTGAGGGGACAGCAAATTTACCCTGTTATACAAGCTGTACACTCACTAATTTACAGTGTAGCAAAGTGTAATTTCTTCAGTGTTGTCACATGACCAGATGTAATAAAATATTTACAAAAATATGAGGGGTGTACTCACTTTTGGGAGATACTGTATGTATGTCAATTGTGTGTTAATTTGTTTGCCTGAATTCAGCTTTATTGGGTTTGCGATTTAATGCATATATTTTCAGAAGGACTTCAAAGTAGTGTTGCAGAATCTTACCTTTGGGTTTGGATGTCGGCTGATTATTAAGCTCACAGGTCCTGGTCCACACTCGCTTAAAATGGCGTACGCCTCGCTTAATGCGGCATGGCGGAGACTCACGGAGTCAGCTTCCAGGATCTGATCACCACGGCTGCAAAATTAGAAAGAAATTACAGATATGATTTTCTCTTACAAGGGAACTCCAGACAACAAAAAATAGAAAACGCTCATACTCTGGAAATGTCAACTGATCCCATAAACCTGGGAGATACCCAAGTCTGCCAGAGTGTCAGGAGATACCTGATGTAATATACTGTAGATAGTGGGTAAGTAGTGAAGCTGGTTTCTCCAGACAGGAGAGGAGTTCCATCACCTACTGACACTAGCAAAAAGACATACCTGCCCTACCCCACTCATGGAGTGGGGTAGGGCAGGGCTCAAAATTTCAAGTCCTGAGCTACTAGCCAGGCCTCAAGGGTTACTCGCCACCAGTTACCCTGCCCCGCCCCTAAACACGCCTTCACAAATTATCTCATGAAATGATACTTAAAGTTGTTTATAATTATTTTTATAACTTAATTCTGCATAAAACATTTTATCTGTGCCCAAAAAGGCAGCCTGCTTGTGTCCCCCCAATGCAGCCTGTTTGTGTCCCCCCAATGCAGCCTGTTTGTGTCCCCCCAATACAGCCTACCTGCGTAGGGGAAGAGAGAGGAGAGCCACCTCCTGGTTGATCAGAGCGTGGGGGAAAATAACAGCTTCAATTTTAATAGAACTCATAAAAGCTAGGCTACCACACTCGCCAGCCCTCAAAATCTACTCGCAAAATGCGAGCAGGCGAGTGGAATTTTGAGGGCTGGGGTAGGGTAATAGAAAAGGCACCCCAGGGGAGCATATCCTCTAAGGCCTCGTACACACGAGCGGATATGTCCGCTGAAAACGGTCCGATGGACCGTTTCAGCAGACATCTCCGATCGTGTGTATGGGCTAGCGGACAGATTTGTCCATCGGACAAATTTCAAAGCATGCTTTGAAATTTGTCCGCTACAAACCTGTCCGTCGGATATGTCCGCTGGTTAGTACCGGAAACCAGCGGACATATCCTCCCGCACATGCGTCGTATCCTGTGAATGGATCCGACGCATGCGCGCGGAAGTGTTTACTTCCTGGTGCCCGACGTAGCGGTGACATGGCGGCGTCAACGTCACCGCCGCGTCACCGCCACGTCAGCGCGCCGTCTGCCGGCGGGGAATTTGATCCGATGGTGTGTACACGCCATCGGACCAAACTCCAGATCGGACATATCCGATGGAAACGGTCCGCAGACCGTTTTCATCGGATATGTCCGATCGTGTGTACAAGGCCTTAAGCTTGTGTCCAATCACCTGAAGGTACGAAACCATTACCCATGGTGTATCAATATGTTGCCTGTGTCTTGTACTGTGCAAGATAATGAAATTCCGCATGTTCATATAAGGTACAGTGGAACCTCTGATTATGAGCATAATCCGTTCCAGGAGAATGCTCGTAATCTAAAGTACTTGCATATCAAAGCGAGTTTCTCCACTGAAGTCAATGGAAATGAAAATAATTAGTTCCGCGTTGACTTCAATAGCATGCAATACCGTATGCGGCCAGAGGCGGGGGAGCGCATCGGAAACGGCCGAAAAGAACCTGGGCTTACCTTGGCAAACCTTGGAAAGACTTTGTTCCAGAGATTTACCAAAATCAGCCGAGCTGTCTTCGGGCCTTTCCGTGCATTTCAGAACGGCGCAGTCTGGCTCTGGCGCCCTCCAATCTCAGGCAAAACGCGGTACTGCACACAGTTTTGACCTGAATCCTGCTCGTTTTGTGAGACAACACTCGCAAACTGAGTTACGATTTTTAAAAATACAGTGCTTGTATTGCGAAACACTCCTTAGCCACGTTAATCGCAATCCGAGGTTTCACTGAACTTTCAGGTGTAGCTCTTTGTTCCTTTTCTGATGTATACCTGTCCATTTAATTTTTCCTGATTTTGTACAGAGCTCAATGGATAAAGTTAGGATTTACACACACAGCTGAATGACCATCCCTAACTCCCCCTTGCTGTATGCTCTTCTTTATATGGAGCCATTCAAAATGTTGATCAAAGACAGAGAGTCTGAAGGCAAACAGTTTGGGATGTGCAATCATGCCCAAAAAGTTTTTCTTAGTTGTGAACAGAGTGGTGAAGGGTTAGAACCCTCCATTGGGGTTATTAATGCTGTCTGCCTCCCCTATTGTGGAGATTTCCCCTCATTTACTGTTTTGGTGTGTGATGCAAAGTGGAACAGGAGGTGACCTGAAATGCCTTCTCAAAAGCAATGGAAAAGGAACACAAGGGTGCACCAAGTGCAGTATTAAAACAAATTAACCTCTTGGTGCCCTCTCAGAGGTTTAGGATACCAGGAGGTGGGGCAGGGGGGTGTGTGATCATGTGACCGCCATGATTGCTTGCAACGGCAGTCACATGTCTGGAAAGTTCCTGTTCACAAGCAGCGATCAGGAACTTTCCTTTAGCCGCAGGTAACTGTTTCAGGAGAGAGGAGGGCCTCTATTTGCCCCAATTCACACAAAAATGTGGCCACTCTGCACCAAGGCCCACTTGCTGAGAGGCCACATATTTACGTGTGGCTGGCACCAAGGTGTTAAAAAGCCAACTTGCATGTAAGAAGGCGAAAGGCAGGCATTGCCTTTCAACTTTTACATGCGAGTTGCCCCATTGACTTTAATACTGCGCTTAGTTGGCGCCCCCTGGTATTCCTTTTCCAGATTGACAGAGTTGGCTTCACTCTATGGGGCGTCTTCCACTTTCTGCTATGAAAGCTATGGACTTTTATGGACGTTAATTGAAAGGGACTTTTTTCACTTTTAACTCTGGTAAAGTACTTTGTCATGATTTCTGTCCTGCTCTTCCCCCAGCGATCACCTTCACCGCCTCCTCTGCCAGCTCAGCTTTGTGTATTGGGGTAGTAGTACACATCTTCTCCAGCACCATTTATATCCATTACATATTCTCCTCAAAAGAAATGCAGCTAGAATCCCTTTTTATATACTTTTTAGAAAAGCGGAAAATAGCCAACTCCCTACTGTGCATGCAAAAGGTACGAACGCCAGCACCGTGGGGCTGGTCCTGCAGCCTCCTGGGACGTTTTCCAGATGGTAATGGGCAGAATGAGTGCCAAGCAGACGTAATTCTCGCCTTGGAGGGAAATGCGGAAGTGGGAGCAAGTACCTGACATATAAAAAGTACCTGCACTCAGAAGATAGAAGAGGAAGGAGGAGGATGAGCAGTACTTCCGCTTTTAAGAAATGGTCTGCGTTAATTTAGCATCACTTTGGTATAGGCCTGATTATCCTTCATGGGTGCAAAATGTCAAAATTGCGGCATTCTATAATTTAATCATTCAATCAATCCACCCTGCTGAGATCAAAAACCTGTTTAATCCCATATTGATATTAGCAGTTCATATCTCAGCACGCTGTGTTTAAGGATGTCTTTCATGGCGTTTGATACAATGGTATAAATAAATCAAGATTAAATCACAGTGTGACTTGTAAGTGAAGGAAATTAAACTGTATAATAAATTACCTTCTGCTACTTAATACAGAAAAACAAACAGCCACACTTCACACTGAACGGTGTCATTATACAGAGACATCTGGAACGGGTCATCGCATGGACCATCCCGACGGTCTTAAAAGGGTTTCCCCTCCATCATGAGAACCACATTTTCTCTAATAAGGTTCCTTTCACAAGAACTGTTGTTTTAATCTTAAATGACTTTGCTATAATCTTCGACCAAAGTGAGAAAACACAGCGGATTCACATGGGAGGACTACATCAAATGCCCTTTAAAATATTAATAAATAGCCCGGAACAGAGACACAAAGTATCCAACCTAAGGGGGCATTGGCTTATCTTAAAGAGGAACTGCAGTCTGCTCACATAATTCTAATAAAAACATACTTGACACTCTGAAGCTTCACTCCAATCACTTTGCATATTTTATATATATTGCGATTCTGTACTTGCCAAATATGCTGCAGAAATCTCCCTCCACTGAGTCTGGCTGCATCTATTTTAACTGTGGGCAGCTGGAGCTGCTGCCTGTTCACTTCCTGGATTTACACAGGAGGCACACCTCCAGCTCTGCAGCTCTCATTGGCCCTCTTATGACTCATCCCCCTCCCTTCCTGGAAAACTCACGAGAGAGAGAGAGAGAGAGAGATGTGCATGATGTCATAAGTCTAGGCTAATGACCAGACAAGAAACAGGAAGTGGGCTGTATAAGGGATTTACTGTCAGGAAAAAAAAAATGTTTTACTATCCAAAGTTAAAACAAGGGCAGAAGATTTAATCGATGGAAAGTTGAAAAAACTACTGAAGTTCCGCTTTAATTCTATCTACACAAAAATATACACATAAAAATCGAATAGACATTCCATACTACAGGCCCAGATCTGCAACCTAGAAAATGTGGCGATAGCCAGAAGGTATTCTGGATCTGACAGCATGTGTAAGCTGAACATAGTATAGCAAAATACAGTGTCTTTGACCTGTTCCCCCCCCAAAAAAATAGTAAAGCAGTTCTTTGGATAACTATCTATTATTTATCTCATGGAGGATGTACTGTATACTACTTACTATTGCATGAATTATGCAATAATGCTTGAAAGTCATTTAACCGGTTCACAACCGCCCCATAGAAGATTTACTGCTACAGGGTGGTCATTGCGCAGAATCACATATCTATCTATGTGACAGACCACCAGGGACATCACCGGACCCGCTTATGTCTAAAATCATCCTATGTCCACAAGGGGCATAGGATGACTGAGAAATGATATCTTGGACTACCTGAGATTATTATTATGTAATTATTATCCACAATATATTCCAGGATAACTGTAAAGAACTATTTACCGTTTGTTGATTCTGAACTCAACAGGTTAATTGTAAGAGTGACTCATTCATACTGTTGGGAAACATACTGTTAGATGGCAATGCCATCACCTCCAGCCATCTGTCTGTTCTCTGTGCTAATTGACCCTGCTATTGTGTGAAGATGTCCCGTGTTTACACTTATGATAATGTGTATTGTATAGCAGGAGACGGGACGTCTACTCTGAAAGGTCATATCGGATTTGCTTAGTCTGGGCAAATGATTAGTTAATTAGCTCATGTTAATTTATGTTCTGGTTACCTCCTCTTTTGCATTATTGGTTCTAATAAACACTCCATGTTTAGCACACAAACAAGTCTTGTCTCATTGTGTGTTGAGAGCAGCTGGAATATTCGATATCTATATCCAGATAGATAGGAAGCGGTATATGACGGAAACACTCAAGCGGAGTGTGGGACGTTCCGTTACAATATATATACAGTACAGACCAAAAGTTTGGACACACCTTCTCATTCAATACATTTTCTTTCTTTTCATGACTATGAAAATTGTAGAGTCACACTGGAGGCATCAAAACTATGAATAAACACATGTGGAATTATATACATGACAAAAAAGTTTGAAACAACTGAAAATATATGTCATATTCTAGGTTCTTCAAAGTAGCCACCTTTTGCAGCAGACACATCTCTAGAACAACTGTTAAGAGGAGACTGTGTGAATTAGGCCTTCATGGTAGAATATCTGCTAGGAAACCACTGCTAAAGAAAGGCAACAAGCAGAAGAGACTTGTTTGGGCTAAAGAACACAAGGAATGGACATTAGACCAGTGGAAATCTGTGCTTTGGTCTGATGAGTCCAAATTTGAGATCTTTGGTTCCAACCACCGTGTCTTTGTGCGACGCAGAAAAGGTGAGCGGATGGACTCTACATGCCTGGTTCCCACTGTGAAGCATGGAGGAGGAGGTGTGATGGTGTGGGGGTGCTTCGCTGGTGACACTGTTGGGGATTTATTCAAAATTGAAGGCATACTGAACCAGCATGGCTATCACAGCATCTTGCAGCGGCATGCTATTCCATCCGGTTTGCGTTTAGTTGGACCATCGTTTATTTTTCAACAGGACAATGACCCCAAACACACCTCCAGGCTGTGTAAGGGCTATTTGACCAAGAAGGAGAGTGATGGGGTGCTGCGCCAGATGACCTGGCCTCCACAGTCACCGGACCTGAACCCAATCGAGATGGTTTGGGGTGAGCTGGACTGCAGAGTGAAGGCAAAAGGGCCAACAAGTGCTAAGCATCTCTGGGAACTCCTTCAAGACTGTTAGAAGACCATTTTAGGTGACAAGAGAATGTCAAGAGTGTGCAAAGCAGTAATCAAAGCAAAAGGTGGCTACTTTGAAGAACCTAGAATATGACATATTTTCAGTATATAATTCCACATGTGTTAATTCATAATTTTGATGCCTTCAGTGTGAATCTACAATTTTCATAGTCATGAAAATAAAGAAAACTCTTTGAATAAGAAGGTGTGTCCAAACTTTTGGTCTGTACTGTGTATATATATATATATATATATATATATATATATATATATATATATATATAGGGTGATTCACTGATCCAGGTCTTTAAGTAGTAAAAGCACATAATCCACAGATAGCAAGCACTCCCTAGGCACACATTTAAAGTTTGATCGCCCTTGATGTTAACCCTCTTCCCTGCCAGCCTCATTAGTGCATATTTGTTAGCAGGGTGGATTTAAATCAAATAGAAGAGATTATTCAGCGCTGGGACAATTAAAAAAACAAAAACAAAATTTATGCAAGCCAGCACTTGAGGACAAATTCATAGGAAATCCCAAAACAGTGATACAAAAAGAATAGTGCAGCGCAAATATTATACTAAAAACAATAATGTAGTGAATAAAGGCATAAATGAACATATGCAGCAGTGTGAAAATAATAATAATGTCCTTGGAAAGAAGCAAGAAAGAGATTCCAAAATGCAACTCCCAAGAATCCACATAAAGTGAGAGTGAATACGATGACACCAAACTAATCCTCCACCGTGTGATAGATGGCCTCTCACCTTATAGATTCGACCTAAAATAGGTCACACAGCATGTCAGCAAAATCCCAAGGCAGATGACATACGGCAGACATCCATAGGAGACAAATAGGAAATAGCAAACTCTAGGATCCGGGCTCAAACGTTCTCCATAATAACAACAAAGGAAGACAAGAAACAGGGATCTAGTGCTCTCTGGTATAACCATTTAATTGAGACATCAAATGTATTGTAAACACACTCACATTTAGAAACACTCTCCGCTGAGTGTTAGCATACAGGCATAGGCTATCCGTGGCGATCATGGGTGACGTCCTGCGTGACTCCTCCCTCCGTACGCGTTACGTCTGTCTGGTTGACCTGGTCTCAAGTCCACATGAACCACTTTTGTAATATTCCAGTCAGAGGTTCTGAGGCTGAGGCTAATGCATTAGCCTCAGCCTCAGAACCTCTGACTGGAATATTACAAAAGTGGAGGGAGGGAGGGAGGAGTCACGCAGGACGTCACCCATGATCGCCACGGATAGCCTATGCCTGTATGCTAACACTCAGCGGAGAGTGTTTCTAAATGTGAGTGTGTTTACAATACATTTGATGTCTCAATTAAATGGTTATACCAGAGAGCACTAGATCCCTGTTTCTTGTCTTCCTTTGTTGTTATTATGGAGAACGTTTGAGCCCGGATCCTAGAGTTTGCTATTTCCTATTTGTCTCCTATGGATGTCTGCCGTATGTCATCTGCCTTGGGATTTTGCTGACATGCTGTGTGACCTATTTTAGGTCGAATCTATAAGGTGAGAGGCCATCTATCACACGGTGGAGGATTAGTTTGGTGTCATCGTATTCACTCTCACTTTATGTGGATTCTTGGGAGTTGCATTTTGGAATCTCTTTCTTGCTTCTTTCCAAGGACATTATTATTATTTTCACACTGCTGCATATGTTCATTTATGCCTTTATTCACTACATTATTGTTTTTAGTATAATATTTGCGCTGCACTATTCTTTTTGTATCACTGTTTTGGATTTAAATCAAGTCAATTTAAATCACTAGTAAAAAGGCTTGATTCAAATCAATTTTTTTATAGAGCACCTGTCATCTGTCAAACAGCAGCTCCTCCTCTGACCCCCTGTTGACTCACTGACAGTCCTACTAACTTTAATGGAACGGCTGGTAATGTGGCAGTGGCACACCAAGGTGAGGGATCTGGCGGCAGCAGGTGAGTGGATACCCGCTAACAGGCGCTGCCATGATGGATCTGAAATGACAGGTGCTCTTTAAATGTAAAGACTTATTCTTGTGGGTAGTTAGAATGTTTTTTATTTGCAAACAAAATGAAGGTTTCCTATTTAGAATAATAAGCGATCAGGTTAGTAAAACAGAACCTGATTTGATCATACAGTTTGAAGTAAGGTTGTCCCGATACCACTTTTTTAGGACCGAGTACAAGTACCGATACTTTTTTTCAAGTAGTCGCCGATACCGAATACCGATACTTTTTTTTTAATGTGTCCCCAAATGCAGCCATGTCCCCCCACATATTGCAGCCATGTCCCCCACATATTGCAAGCCATGTGAGTCCCCCACATATTGCAAGCCATGTATGTCCCCCATATTGCAGCCATGTATGTCCCTCATACCTGTAGCTATTATACCAACGCCGCATACCGCCGTTAATCCCTGCATTATAGCGTAATGTGCATTACAAGCTTTCGTTTTGAATACTTGTAAATGCCCGCGCCGCCATGTATAGACACTCCCCCTCTCGGGATTGGAGGGATCCGTCCAATACCGAGCAGGGATTAACGGCGGTGGCGGTATAATAGCTACAGGTATGGGAGACGGGACATGGCTGCAATATGGGGGGGGGGGGGGGGGAGTATTCTATTTTGGTATCGGGGGTATTTGCGGGAGTACAAGTACTCCCGCAAATACTCGGCATCGGTCCCGATACCGATACTAGTATCGGTATCGGGACAATCCTAGTTTGAAGTGTACATAAATTTGTAAAACAGTGGGAAAAAGGAATATTCCTGAACTTTGTTTTATCTCATGGTTACTGTGAAATTGTCTGAATGCAACAGTGCAGTTATCTCAGCTTGCAGAGCTTGGATTCATTGAATGAGTTGACCAAAAATGCAAATATGGAAGAATACATAGCCTCATGCTACAGAACTAAGCTCCAATTTATGCTGAATAAACAAAATTACCATATTTATGTATCTTAAATAGAAAACTATCTTTAGATAGATTTTTACTACAAAACCATTATATTAAAATAAATGTGATAAAAAAAAAAAATATGACTTAAATCAAATAAAATCATTGATTTTTATCCATCCTGTTTTTTAGCACTGATCACTGTATTCGTGTCACTGGTCCCCAAAAAGTGTCAAAAGTGTTAGTGCCCCGACTGTCCGCCGCAATATCGCAGCCCCGCTATAAGTTGCTGATCGTCGCTATTACTAAAAATGTATAAATAAAATCTCAGTTTGTAGACGCTGTAACTTTTGCACAAACCAATCAAACGCTTATTGGGATTTTTTACCAAAAATATGTAGCAGATTACATATTGGCCTAAACCGATTAGATTGTTTACATATTTTTATTTGATGTGTTTTAGTGCAAAAAAAACAAACACAAAAAAAACGTAGAGGTGATCAAATACCACCAAAAGAGCTCTAGGACATAAATATTATTTGGGTACAGTGTCTCACGATCACGCAATTGTCAGTTAAAGCAACACAGTGCTGTATCGCATAAGATGGCCTGGTTTGAAGGGGGGGTGGTTAAACCTTCTGGAGCTGAAGTGGTTAAAGCGGAGTTCCACCCAGGAAAAAAACATTTGGCCAAAAAAAAAATGTATACTCACCCGAAATACCTGTTGCTATGCAGAAGTCCGTAATCTACCTCATCCGCACTAAGGTGTGTTTTCTTCTTCTCCTAGTGAATGGGGTGCGCTGCTTTCTGGGAACTGTGTGTGTTCTCAGTGAGCAGCCGCCCATTCACAAGCCGGCACGAGACACACGCAGGCGCAGTAGGAACGGCTTACGGCTTCACTGCCTGTTTTCCCTAGTGTCATAGGCGTGCGCACAGGGTGTGCCAGTTGTGCCTAATCACCCTAATCACCCTGTGCTGGGCAGATTCCTCCTGATGCTTGGCTGAAGAGAAAGGGACTGTCCCCGGTCCCTTTCTTTGTCTCAAAAGTGAGATATGAGGGGCATGTTTAGACTCCTGATATTTCAGCAAAGCCCCCCAATGGGGCACGTAAAAAAATCTTAAAAAGATTGTTTAAAAAAATAAAAAATAATATAATTGTAAAAGTATAATTGAAAAATAAACTACTGACACCAACCTCTGCCCTACTGACATCTTCCACTGCTCTACCGACACCGTCCATTGCCCTATATATTTATATACACACACACATGCAAGTGTGTTTGCACTTTGGGGTGCACACCCAAATGCAATAGGCTGCGCACACCTATGCCTAGTGTGAATGGCGGCTCGGGACCTGCATCAGTCGTGGGATCAGCATCGGTGGGCCATCAGCGCAGGCAAGTAGGACAGGTAAGTGTCCTTATTAAACGTCAGCAGCTACACTGTTAGTAGCTGCTGACTTTAAAAAAAATATATATATTTGCTGGTGGAATCCCGCTTTAAATAGGGCATTCCCCTACTAGAAGCAGAGAAGGCCAGAAGCCAGTTTACTTGTATAAAAATAGAATGATCAAGTGGTCTTGAGAACCAGTTTATCTTCATGGAAAGAAGGGTAGGGAATGTGATCATATTGGTTTGCCTGGTGGAATGGCCCATAGACATGAATATTGGGATGCTTTTACATCTAATCTTTGCATTGGTTCAGATTTGCTCATCGCCAACTGAAAATACTCAAACTGAACAGTTTATGCAAAGTTGGAGTAATGTTCTGTGTCTGGTAGGGCCAGCCAATCACTGGTACTATATTATAGTTGGTTCTATCGCCTCCAAACTAGACCGCTGCCCAGACAAGCCCATAGCCTTTAGGGGGGTGTCCGTAATTACACAGCACACAGCAATTCTCCATATTACAAAATTGCACATGAAAACCAGCGTGCCACATTACTAGCAGTTTGATGAAGTCTTATTCTTTAATTTTGAGGGATGTTCTTTTAATTTGAAGATCGGAACCTGAAATATTACCACCTCCACTTCATGTCATGTCATGATGCCCTGTTATTGGGATAGGGACAAGCCTAACATTTTAAAGGGCATGTACCTTAGTCTTCCATCCATCTTGGCGACAGATCCTGGAGCTAAGCTGTGGATGTAAATGGCGGGAGAGTTGTTTTCTAGAGCAAGGCAGCATACTCCAATGCCAAGACCAACACCAGGTTCTGTAAGGACAATACACACAAAATATAAACACAACACACTTTTTCTCTTTAGCATGTGATGCCATGTAAAATGCTTAAGCCCAATTGCCAGTACCTTGAACTTGTCACTAATCCAGATAATTCAAACTGGGAACCCATTAAAAAAATGATGGCGTATAGGTAACATTTGGACCCCATACACACTATTGGATTTTCTGCAGATTTTTGTCTTCAGATTTACCAAAACCATGTAGTGCAAGGGCCTGTCTGATTGCATACAAATTGAAACTCTTAAAGGAGTTGTAAAGGAAATTTATTTTTTTGCCTAAAATTAATGTCTGCAAGGTAGACAGACAGAACAGTGTAATGATTCTGTTAAAAAACTAGTAAATATCTATTAAATTCCTTCATCTATATCACCTCCGGCATTCTAATTTCTGTTCTCTCATTCACTTCCTGGTTTACATCACTTGTTCATGTACATTTCCCAGTATGCATTGCGGCACGCCCAGTAATTCACACCTCCTTGAAGTCTCTAACACGTAGAGAGAGTGTCCTGCCACACAGATGGAGTTCCCAGGAGGGGGAGAGCAAGTTACTGACCACCGCAGTAAAGTCTCCCTTCACGGTGGTCAGTAAAATCAGACAAGCAGGAAGTGAACAGAGAAGAAATAGAGCAACTTCTGAGCAAAAATGAACAACGAGGAAGTGAAAAGAGGAATGTCTGCAGGTAAAGGATGCTTATTATAAAAAAAAAAAAAATCCTTTACAACCCCTTTTTTAAGGGTTGCCCTTACATTATATGGTTTTGGTAAATCTGAAGACAAAAATCTGTAGAAAAATCCAATAGTGTGTATGGGGCCTTACACATACTCTTTGGGCCCGTCTATTGGTCTTTTAATATGATGGGCAGCCTCACTGGTCAATAAGGAGGATTGGGAGGTGGGGCAAAGCTTGATTTTTATAGGAAAATAAAGATTTACGCATAACTTAATTTAATTACATCTTTAGATCTACTCCTCAAACTAAAATTAAGTTTCACTACAGAAAAACTCTGTTTATGCAATTTCCATTATATGCTACCTAATTTAAGTTGTCTGGAATTGTGGAAACTTTGCTTTAAGGCTGGGTTCACTATCTTCGCATGCGGCTCCCAACAGATGTCCAGTGCGTCCTCGTTCACCGTTTTAGGTCTGATTTCAGACCAGAAGATGCAAATACTCAGAGATATGCGAACCAGCTCGATAGAGAGCCGGTCAAAATCTCCTGCTATTGCAAATTGGATGCGGAGAACCCGCATCCAAAGCGCAATAGCGTGAACCCAGCCTTAAAGATCTAAATTGTTTGTCCACATATTCCAGGCAATAACATATTAACATAGAAGATGTGGCAATGTGTGTTAACACATTTGGGGACAGTTCAAAGAGATAAAAGTGAGAAGGCTAGGCCCCTTAAAATTGACTTTAGTTCTGCCGGTTCTCCTTCCTTTTGCCATTTACACAAAAATGACCGTCTGACCCCCTTCACAAATAATTCTCTCTTTCCTGGAAAGGTGTCCCTCAGACTCCAATCAGTCACTGTTTTATGTCCAATCCCACCTCTAAAGCCGGCCATATGCAGTTTGAATCACAGCCAGTTCAGCAGGGACCAGCCAAAGTTTCAAACTATTAATGGGCAGGCTGAATGCTATAGCCACTAGCAATAATCATTGTCTTTTCCTGGCAAGGCCGCTTTCTTCCGCCCTTCCCCATCCCCCTGCTAGAAGACGACAATGGCTCGGTAGGGGGGATTCCCGCATTAACACTGTCTGTGTTAAAGGGGGGAATCGAGAAAATGTACTTTTACTTTGTATTTATATATAGATAAAATGCATGATATGAACATGTTGATTATCTTACTGCCATGCCTAGCAATATGAAATTTGACAGAAATGTGAATGAAATATATAAAAAATTACTATAATGTTCTCTAATGACTTTACATGACATTAGACTCAAATTCAATTTGACTATTATACATCCAGTTCTGTTTTATTTTACCTTTGTTAAGAGAGACTTCCATTACGATTCTGTCCTTAGGTCCTGGTCCTTTGCGGGGAGAGGAATCGCCATCCTCCGAGCCATGCAAGGATGGCCCAAAGCTCATACTAGAGTTTGGGGAGCTGGAGCGGCTGAGTAACGTCGGGGTAGGACACGGTGTGAGGCTGGGACTGCGCAGTCGCGTCCGTACTGTTAAAGTCACCACTCCTTTCCTGAGTTGCTGTCAAAGAAATATGACCAGTGAGACTGAAGCAGGCAATCAGCTAATAAAACTGGGGAACATGTAAAGCTGGCCACACAATGTTGAATTTGACAACTCTGTAGAGTAATGGTCAATGTAATTGGATTTTTACATTTCAAAAACAAACATACTGCTCTACAGAGATGCTGGTGAACTGTCTTAATTAATCTAAGAGGTAAAAATCCAAATGTGATCATCCAAATCAAAATGTGAGAATTTGGTTTGTTATAGGGAACATCTAGAAATTGTACTTGTGCAAGTACTCTGAACAATGTACCTTTGGTCTTTTTTTATTGTAATAATCCTCAACCCAATCTATCTATTGAGCTCCATCCTAATCAGAGATCGGTGGTGGTACTACAGTAAACCGGTAGCAATTTTTAGTGCTACCATTAAGCTGGCCATACATGGATCAAAATTTGGCCAGTTATAGAGGAACCAGCTGAATTTTGTTTAATGTTTTGCCATTCATCAACTTCCCGTGAACTGGCTTGATGAGAAATTTTGCTCCGAATACAGCATGCAGCCAATCTACTTCTTCCACCCACAGAGAATGGTTTTCCATCGTCATGGGACTATATGACACAATACCAACATAAGAGCCCTTTTTTGAAAAAAAGGAAGGGCAGCGGGATTATGTGACCCAATTTAAAGTAGAACTAAAAACGCAAAACTCTTCTACCCCCCCCCCCCCATTTTGGAAAAGGAAAGCTAAAACTAGGTTTGCGAGTATTGGTACTCGTGAAAATGCACCGATACCTACATGTACTGGTTCTTTCAGCTGTTAGCAGGATTCCCCCACTAAAAGCTGAAAGGCAAAAAAAATTCCGTCAATTATCAGTTGCCAAGGAGAAAGTGGAATTTTCAAAAGTGGAACTTCCGCCTTAAACAGACCTTACCCCCTTACATGGCACATTTGGTATGTATTTTTTTTTGGGGGGGGGGGGTTGGTACTGAGTTTTAAAATTACTTCCTGTCCCACTTGCTGCTTCGGTCTCCCCTAGGCGATTCCTTCTCTACCCCTAAGTGGCCCCTCCCTCTCTGCAAACTTCTGGGACACGTCACAGGTCCTAGAAGATTGCCTGGCCCACAAAGGGTGCCCAACTGGGAAGCCGCAAGCTGTCACAGCTGGGTGCCTACACTTACAATGATGGCGCTGCGGAGAGGAGGGGGCAAGGAGTGAGGCTGGTGCATCGCTGGACCGTAGGACCGGAGTGTGTTTATTAAAAGTCAGCAGCTACACTTTTTGTAGCTGCAGACTTAATAAACGTACAAATGAGTGGAACTCCACTTTAACCGATGACTCATTTAACTGTCAGAAAAGAAAAGCCGGGTAATGTTTATTAACAACGTTGCTCAGCTGCTGAAACACCAAGATAAAAATAAATATTGTTTTTTGTATCTTTCGGTTTCTTCATCGACAGATACTTGGAGATTGTAGCCGTATTAGTGCAATCGTGACAGAGAATATTGAGTACTGTCCTTGATGCTTTTTTTATTTGCACAGATAATTTTTCAGGACAAGCTTTTGTGGTATGTCCCCTTCTTCAAGGTTCATCTACAGATAAAGGGGATGTACTTTAATCTGCAGATGAAGTCAGTTTAAAGCAATCTGTCAAGACAAATGTTCCTCTGTTTAACCCCTTATTACCCCTTAATTTACTCTAATCACTTATCCTCCTCCAATTATTATTTTCCTGCTGACTTTTTTTTTTGTTTACTTTTATTTTATAAACTATTAATGAAAACACTTTTTGTTTGCTTTGTTCGTTAATATTTTTACACCTTTTGCATAGATTTACACGTCTCAAAAAAATATATATCTAATTTGCAAATAACTTTTCAATGCTTTGTACCATTGCTGAATGATGAATAGTAAAAAAAAAAAAAAAACTGTTGCGTTAGGTATCCGTAATCGTTATTGGTGATTACTAAAAGAAAAAAGTATCAGAACTCATAAAAAATGGTATTGGTGCATATCTAGTTGGAGCCCTCAGTTTTTTTCATTTTGGATAGGGAGGGTTAGAACTAGGGTTGTCCCGATACCACTTTTTTAGGACCGAGTACAAGTACCGATACTTTTTTTTATGTACTTGCCGATACTGAATACCGATAGTTTTTTTAAATGTCATGTGACAGTTTTCAAACCACAATATAGACTAAGGATATTTTCTTTAGAATTATGAAGAACTCTAACTCAAGATATTATAAAAGAATAAAAATGAGTAAAAATGAATAAAAAAAATTAATTTTCTTGTCACACAGTAGTAAAAACTCAAAGAATTTTCACAGAACATGTTGATAAATACAAAAAAAAGTATTCTATTTAGGTATCGGGAGCATTTGCGCGAGTACAAGTACTCCCAAAAATACTCGGTATCGGTCCCGATACCGATACTAGTATCGGTATCTGGACAACCCTAGTTAGAACCCTCAGTTTTTTCATTTTTTTTCCATTGGGGAGATATCCTTTCACTTGCTGTTCCATGGACAAAACAGGAAGTGAGAGGAAATCCTTCAAAAGTGAGGGAATACCCAGGTATCATTAGTACTAGAGCACCTATTGGAAGATTTCCTTGTTATTTCTGTTCTGGTGGCAACCAAAAATGTGTGATTTTCTTTCATCACTCTCAGTGATAATGGTAAACAAGACAAACAGGGTAAATGGCCCTAACGTGGCCACAGACAGCAATAGAAAACCCGACAACAACATGTTCTAACCCTTCGCCACTGTCCAAAACTAAAAAAAGGATCGACTTTAGTTTTACTTTTAGAAAACAATTTATAGTAATTTTACAATACGTTGTTTTGGGTGAACGTTTTAATACACGGTCAAGGGATTCTCTGCCAACAATATAAATTTAGAATTTTTGCAAATAAATATAATTTTAATATTCTTGTTGAAGCGGAGAACGCAAATTTTTTAAACACAGAGTTTAAATTAGTGTCATATGCGAGAATCAAATGACGTTCTGGTTTATGTAATCCTTGGCACATGTATATAAAGGAAGAAAAGATTAGAAGGGCAGCAATGTTTTCTTAAACGTGCCCTTATCTGGACCTGGTAAGTAGTAGAGATTAAAAGTAGGACATTGATGGAGCTATATATAGCATGTCTGACTGGTAACCTTTATCCTAATCCCACCCATGTCACCTCCGACGGAAAGCTACTAGGTAGAGACTGCGATAAGCTCTATCGCTGCTCATTCAGGATTCTGGCAGACGGAGCAGTGGAAGGGCAAGAAAAGCGTTATCACCAAGAAGCCATTGTGTGCAGGGTGACAGTGTATCGCTATTAAACAATCTGTCTTTTTTGATACCTTAAATGTATGAATAGCCTCCTGGTGGGTCAGTCCCTGTAATGATTCTCCATTGACTTCCAGAAGTTCATCTCCTGTGAAAAAATACATATATATCACAATAGGGTCATTTGGACCATAAAGAGCACAGAAAAACAAATTTAACAGACTCTAAAGAAATTAACCATTTAAAGACTCTGCAAACTAAAATAAAGTGAGACCTCGGTTTGCGATTAACGCGTCATACAAGCATTTCGCAAGAAGAGCTTTTTTTTTTAAATCTTGCCTTGATTTGCGAGCACTGTCTTACAAGACAAGCGGCTGGTGTATGTATTACCGTATGTGGCCAGAGGTGCGGGGGCGCTGGAGACACTCCCAGCTGGGTGGGGCAGGCAGAACATGCGTCGAACACCTGAAAGTTTCAACAGTTCCCGAGTGTCACCCCCACACCTCTGGCCACATACAGTACTGCATACACCAGCAGTGGTTGTGGAATAAATCATCTGAGTTTCCATTATTTCTTATGGGGGAAACTCGCTTTGATATACAAGTGCTTTGGATTACAAGCATGCTTCTGGAACGAATTATGCTCGTAATCCAAGGTATTACTGTATTTATAGTGTATAGCATATCCTTAACAGGCTGTAAAAATACTTTAAAGCACACCCTCATTCACCTCAGTAGCCTTAGACACCCTGGAGAAATTCAGCTTCAAAATTCACAACACAAGCAAGCAAATCTCACTTTACTAATCCCTTGTAGAAGAAAACATGTTCCAGTCGCGAATAAAAAGGAACCCACCTCATGGATTATTTTGCTGAATGAGCTTTAGAAAGTGGACTTACGTTTGCTTATTTTTTGCTCTACCGTGGAGACCTTGGAAGCGGCATTCCCATTTCGGTCTGGGGCTTGTGTAGTGCAAATAATAATGCCGATACATGCTCCAGCCTCAGAATGAAATGGAAATGTCACATTCAAGGTCTCCAGGGTAGAGCAAAATATAAGACTGCATCTCCCAAGATCCTTGCACAGGCATTTAATAAAGTATAAGCGTGCCCTCTCCTCTGACGTTGCAGAATAAACAGCATGGTGATGAGATTTAATGACTTGCTACCCAGGCCAATTCTGACATTTCTCTCCTTTCTCTCATATAAAAATCATACATTTTTTGCTAGCAAATTACACAGAACGCCCAAACATTATATATGTTTTTTTTTTTTTGTTTTTTTTTTAGCAGAGATCCTAGAGAATAAGATGGCGGTAGTTGCAACTTATTATCTTGCATTTGTGCAGCAATTTTCAAACAAGTTTCAGTTTCATGCATTATTTTAAAAAAAAGCAGCAGAGTTAGCCCAGTTTTTTTTGTATAATGTAAAAGATTATGTTAGGTCGATTAAATAGATACCCAACTTGTCTCGCTTCAAAATTGCACACACTTGTGGAATGGCGCCTAACTTTGGTACTTAAAAATCCGTATAGGCAACATTTTAATTTTTTTTACAGGTTACATGTTTTGTTTTGAGTTAGAGGTGGTCTAGTGCTAGAATTATTGCTCTCTTTTCTTTACTGTTAATTTTACTTTTATTTTTCTATTTTGACACTTTTTTACCCCGGTTATTCCTATTACAAGGAATGTAAACATCCCTTGTAATACAGTAATGAATAGTGCTTGACAGGTCATCTTTACAGTGAAATCTGGGGTCTACAAGTCCTCAGATTTCACCTCTAGGCTGGAAGCCTGAAATAATAACAAAAAAAAAAAATCCTGGCTTCCCAGCTCAGACGGCCAAATTTTTTCAAATGCAGAGGCCGGGTGTGATGTCATAACATCATGCCTGGCCTCCGGATGATCATAGAGACTCCGGGGACCATCTGGCCTGCCAGAAATCTCTATGGCCAATTGTACGGACGAGCCACCACAGATTGGCAGGAGGGGGGGGGATAATGACCTCCCCTCCCGCTACCTGTAAGAACGATCAAGCAGCTGAACAGCCTTGAGCAGTGATATCTGAATAATGGGTGCAGCTACAGTCATCATTCAGATATCTTCTTTGAGAGGTGGCGATTTCCTTCACCATAAGAACAATCATAGCGGCCACTTGATCACTCTTATAGGGAGCGGGAGGGGAGGTCGTCGTCGCCCCTCCTGCCGCTCTCTGGTGCACCTCCCGGCTCACCCATACGTCGGCTCTAAAAGAAGATATCTGAATGATACCAGTAGCTGCATCCATCATTCAGATATCACCACTCAAAATCTGCAATGTGATATGACGTTACGTGGGCGGCAAGTGGTTAAGCTGCATCTGCACATACTAATGCAAGGAGGGCGACTATGCTAGACGTACAGGGAGACCACGGAGGAGATTTATGGCAACCCTCACAAAGAAAGCACATCACTCCCATATCTGAAGTAGATCTACAATTTAGACTTGTCATGGCTTACCTTAACACATGGTTTTGCCAGATACGTTATTATATTGGTTTATTTAAAAAAAAAAGTGTGCCCCACTCCACCCCAGACACACTGTGCAGGTAGAAATCTCCTCGTAAGGTGTAAAGCAAGCAGAGCAAAGATTGTTATCACAGAGCTGGATGGGGGCAGGAACCGCTAGAGTTAACTTTTTACAATCAACAGGCTGATGATTGGTTGCTAGGATCGCCCGGCAACCAATCACCTGTGTAATTAAAAATGTAACTCCAGCAGTTCCCGCCCCCATCCAGCTCTGTGATACTGGCCACTCACCAAAGCCAAAGAAAAAGAGTGTGGGGAAAATGTCCACAGGCCTGGTGCCCGTGGATTAATCATGTGAACTGACGGGCCAAACGTCTAGTAATGGCGCTCTATAGCACTCAAAATAATAGGGAGTGTTCATTTGGTGTTTTCTGCAGCTTTTTATTCTAATCGATTGTCCAAAGACCACAGTCCTTTCTGCTGTAATGCAACAAAGGACAACTTCCAACAAAAATAGCACAACTGTCATCGATGGTGAATAAAGGGTTAGTAAATGACTCTACAGAAAATCCTTGCGTGAGCACTGAAAAAAGGAAAGGAATGGGAATAGCCAAACTCTCAGCCGTGCGTCTGCTTTATCTAGGTCACATGCTCCTCAATGAAAGGCTTTACAAAAAGGACTAAAAATTATATATTTGCTTTTCTGATTAGATCTGGAAAGACAGATGAACTTAAAATCCTCGTCTGGAATAAACGCAGAAATTATGTAGGTCAAAAAATTACTAACTGCACTGCTGAGATGTAGAGCAGAAAGCTGATAGAATGGGTGTACTGGAGGATAGAAGGAATAATTTATAAGGAAAGCATTATCAGAATGGATAGTTTTTTTTGCAGCAAGACTCAGCAGATAAGAGATGAGATCTTCTGCTCCCAGCAAATTAAGTCAAGCTACTTTGGGGTGAAAGACCTCCCCCCTCAAAAAAATAGAAGACTGTTCTGATCATTGCTTAAAGGGGTTGTAAAGGTAAAAAAAAAAAAAAAAAATCCCTAAATAGCTTCCTTTACCTTAGTGCAGTCCTCCTTCACTTACATCATTCTTCAATTTTGCTTTTAAAGGGGCTTATTTCTTCTGAGAAATCCTCACTTCCTGTTCTTCTGTCTGTAACTCCACACAGCAATGCAAGGCTTTCTCCCTGGTGTGGAAAGCCTCTAGAGGGGGAAGGGGGCGAGCAGGAGTGTCAGGACACCAACAAACACACCGCGCCTGTCTCTACCTGCAAAGTAGAGAGTGTCCTGACTTGCCTGCCCCCTCCCCCCCCCCCCTCAAGAGGCTTTCTCCACACCAGGGAGAAAGCCTCGCATTACGGTGTGTAGTTACAGACAGAAGAACAGAAAGTGAGGATTTCTCAGAAGAAATAAGGACAATTAAAAGCAAAATCGAAGAATGAAGTAAGTGAAGGAGGACTACACTAAGGTAAAGGAAGCTATTCAGGGGAAAAAAAAGGTTACCTTTACAAACCCTTTAATAAATAATTCTTACATTGTGCAACATATCCAAACTCTATTTGGTCTTTCACGTAATGTCAGAGAGTCTCCGTTAGCCCAGGTGAATCTGGACTTCAACAGCTGATTACCAAGAAACAAGAATTGGAACAGTAGTTCCGGATGCTTTGTCAAGGGCAGGCCCACAGTGAATCGACCAGCAGTCTCTCCAGGTCGGTAAATCACATCCACCTGGGCCAATCTTGAACAATGAGGCACTGGAATGCCTCCTGCTTGTATCCTGCAGTCTTTCAGCCTTACCTTCTTTTAGCCTCCCATCAGCCGCTGCTGCTCCATTTGAGAAAATTGTCTTCACGAAGATTCCCATTCTCCCTCTGGCAGAATCCTGACCTCCAACGATGCTGAACCCAAGTCCCTAATGACAAAGGCAACAATAATTAGACCTTGCTTATATCTAATTTATACCTATGCTCCTTCTATGCACTCTTCCATGCTGCCCAAGACAATTTTAAAAATAAAAGCTGCTTATTCATGTGTTCTGGCATTGTCCTTTGGTTCAGGCATTCTGGTCACAGGTAACCAAATGTATAAATTAATGTCTTAGTCCTGCCTATGCCATTGACAATCTCTATATGTATGCTGGGCTTAGTGGAAGGAGCGGCCCCTACCAGAGTACTCGGAACTCTACTTACCATGCTCTTATGCCGGTAAGGCAATCATTTTACACTAGAAGAAACCTACTGCTCCTACTCTGGCCTCTTGGAAGGCCTTGGTCAATACCACAGTTCTGTTCTATAGAGCTACATATTTGCATAGAGGATGCGCTAAAAAGTTTGACAGAGTGTGGCAAAGTTGGCTCACTACACCTTCCACTAACACCTAAGCGTACCTATTTTTTGGTCGGTTTCATGTGCAAATACCCTGCTTTAGTTGCCCTTGTTGGACAGGGCTGGGTGGCCTTGTTTACCCAATTTGCGTATAAACGTTTACCCAATTTCTGTATATCTGCTGATGTTCCTACCGTTTATTTTCCGATCCTGTTTTTACCTAGTTTAGTGGTAAAGATGATACCTCCTAGGGCATTTTCTCTTATCCAGGGACTGATATTAATGATATATCTTACCAATACCAGATTACAGGTTTATGTCTAGCCCTTTGCTTTTGCCATGTCATCTCTGGATTCAAAAGCAATTTGGAGAAGGAGATGGACTTGGTTTGATTTTTTTTTTGTTAGCTCTGTATATTTTATACTTGAGATGCACCCTCAGACACTATTTTGCTCTGTTGAGGCCCTGCATAACCACTTTTGGTTGCCACTTATATTTTTGTAGGACTATTTTTTGTCACCCTTTGGTGCAAGGTTTTGCACTTTTGAACTCAATAAAAATAATTAAAAACAAAAACAAATAGGACATCTATTCTTTTAATATACTGTAGGTGAGCTAGGCACTTGGCCATTAGAAAAGATCACCACATCATTGGTAAATTATGAATATAATTTGACACCCAACGCTGGACACTTGAATTAATGAAGCATGCACTGGGCTTCTAAATCCAATCCTTTATCAGTTCTGTACATCCAGTGTTGAAATGAGGCACCATAAAGTAAAAATTGGTCTAACAGACATTTAGCAACCAGTGCTTATTCAAAGGAAGTGAGGAACCTGAAACAGCACAGGGAGCAAAATGGATGTTTAGGCCGATGTTCTATGTTGGTCCCCTACTTCACCTGGATGTGGTTGATAATTAAAAGAGAAATGGATTGAGAACGCCAAAGCCAGCGTCAATTAAAAAGGTGAGCTTGCCTCTTTCCCGATTCATCCTTTAATATTATTGGGCAGCATCAGTTAGAAATTGGGAAGCTTGTCGTATTCGCACCAAAATGGTGCCGGACCCTTTTTATGGTCTGCACTGGAATCGGATTTGATAGTTTACACTGCAATATGCAAACTGATCTGGGGGGTGTCCTTAACTTTCTATTGACACCCACAGAGTTTCAGATGGGGCAGTGTGAACTGTCTGTGAGTCCTATGTGATGCGGGAACCGGCACTGAAATTGCGATGCATCGCGGTAGTGTGAACCGGCACAAGAGGTATGGCCCGACTTTTCCATTCCTTTTTTTATGTTTTATTTTTTACAAGAGCAGTCTAGATCTGCTAAAAAACTAGAGCTGCTGCTCAGGTTTGTTACTTTAAGAAAGCAATATAATACCCTGCTGTAGTTACCCAACACATGTATTTTAACTTATGCCACATGGTAAAATTTGAGTAAAACAAACATCATAAGAGGTCCTTAAAGCAAAAGGTGATGCTTTGACCACCTTGTTCTCATCCATAAATTAGCACAGCCTCTTGCAAAGAGCATGTGTTTCCTGTTCGGCAGTTCTTAAATGGTTCCCCCCTAAGTTTTCCACTACAGGCAAAGACAGTAGTAGATATATCGTTATTTTGATTTTCAATGATTTACTACCTAAACCATTACCAGGCCTCAGTTAATCTTTTCCTCCTTCAGCAACAATAGAGCTTTTTAAGAACTTTTGAATGGCAAAGGTTGCGGTAATGTCGTAAATATCAGCAGTGTAAATTTTAAGACCGGGCCTTAGAAAGCAGTAGTGAAAGTGTCACAGGTATTATGGCAGCCAGGAATTATGATAGGTCTTACAAAGGCGTGATAGTTGTGTCCCTGTGCAATAAGTTCTAGGATACATAGCACAAGGGAAGTTATAAATTAAACTGTACTGGAGGACTGGAGGTCTACTTTGACGAAGTAACAAGTTCCATTAGAAAATGGCTTTTTCCTCTAGAGAATTTCCGATTCCCTCACAGCATATGTACCTTTCCTTGGCCTTTCATCAAGACAATATTTGAGATGATTGAGGGCTGAGCGAGCCTCCAAGGTGATTCCACCTGCACTGTGCTTAAAGATCTGGCTGTTTTCTTTACAATGGCGTATTCCTGGAAAAAAAAATATTACTGTTATTTTTACATCTTAGTGATGAAAAATAAAACTGCAATGAAACAAGATCATAAAGAGCAACTATTCATCAAATAAGCCAACCAGCAGAATAAAGGCACAATACGGTAGATAAGCATTTGACACATAAAAAATCCTTAAATTATGGAAAGAAAACACTGGCCTGGGCTAAAGAAAGTACCTCATAAATCTCTGGGAGTTTGGGTGTCACTAGGTGGACCTGCAGTCTCTTTTCACTGGAGGGCCCGCTGCGCGTCGAGTCACCTGGAGGGCCCTCATCGCCTCGAGTCACCTGGAGGGCCCCGCAGCGCCTCGAGTCACCTGGAGGGCCCCGCAGCGCCTCGAGTCACCTGGAGGGCCCCGCAGCGCCTCGAGTCACCTGGAGGGCCCCGCAGCGCTTCGAGTCACCTGGAGGGCCCCGCAGCGCCTCGAGTCACCTGGTGGACCCGCAGCGCCTCGAGTCACCTGGAGGGCCCCGCAGCGCCTCGAGTCACCTGGAGGGCCCCGCAGCGCCTCGAGTCACCTGGAGGGCCCCGCAGCGCCTCGAGTCACCTGGAGGGCCCCGCAGCGCCTCGAGTCACCTGGAGGGCCCCGCAGCGCCTCGAGTCATCTGGAGGGCCCCGCAGCGACTCGAGTCACCTGGAGGGCCCCGCAGCGCCTCGAGTCACCTGGAGGGCCCGCAGCGCCTCGAGTCACCTGGAGGGCCCGCAGTGCCTCGAGTCACCTGGAGGGCCCGCAGCGCCTCGAGTCACCTGGAGGGCCCGCAGCGCTTCGAGTCACCTGGAGGGCCCGCAGCGCCTCGAGTCACCTGGAGGGCACGCTGCGCCTCGAGTCACCTGGAGGGCACGCTGCGTCTCGTCACCTGAAGAGCCCCCAGCTTTCAGCCTCTTGTTTCTTCCCAGAGAAAGGTATGGCTTTTCTTTAGTAAAATTGCAAAGTTTCAGTGAAAGCATTTTATTACAGACTAAAGCCAAGTATAATGGCATCATCTAAAATCAGATCATATGATTTGAAAAGTATACTGCCTGTTCCAAAATGCTTCTTAGGAGGCCAATGCCCAATCAGTGACTGAATATTGTCTGACAACTAATTTTGTATTGTAGGTATGACATTTACAGTAAAACCATTACGAGAGAACTTTGAAGTCTGCCATTGCTGCTTAAGTAAAGTGCTAGTTACCTGGCTGTCCAATCTATGTATACACATTAGAAATGTAAGCTTTATCCTAAATTTGAATTGCTGCATTTTTTAATCATGTTTGTGACTCAGAAGTCCTGAAGCAGGGGGTAATGGCAGTCTTCACACATCTATCATATCAGGCATGCTTTAAACGAAAAAGTTTGTCGAGAAACAAAGGACAGACATGAAGGTATGAAGACGACACACAAATGAGGAAAACACAGGATGGGTTTAAGCTTTAGGCCGTGTACACACGATCGAATTTATCTGCTGAAACTGGTCCGACGGGCCGTTTCAGCAGACATATTCGATCGTGTGCACGGGCTAGCGGACAGGTCTGTCCAGCGGACAGGTTTCAAAGCATGCTTTGAAATTTGTCCGCTGCAAACCTGTCCGTCGGACATGTCCGCTGGTTAGTACGCCTAACCAGCGGACAGAAATACCCCGCATGCGCCGAATGGATTTGACGCATGCGTGGAAGTATTTTACTTCCTGGATTGGTGACGTGGTGGCGTCAACGTCACCGCGTCCTCAGCCCGAGGGGATTTTCTTCCGATGGTGTGTACACGCCATCGGACCAAAATCCGATGAGACATGTCCGCTGGAAACGGTCCAACGGACATGTTTGAGCGGACATGTCTCATCGTCTGTACGCGGCCTTAGACGTGTTAGCAATGTGTTATTTTGGGTTAAAACGAGAGTTCACATATTTGCTTTATATACCTGCAATATATTTGCTGTGAATGCTGCATCATCTGAGACATACTTTCTTTTTATCCCCTTTTCAGGATTTATTTCCTTTTCACATCTTTCTGGCCCCTTACACATAAAGAGAACCTTTACATATCCCATAACAAGGCAAAGTAACAGGTCAGGTTTATAGTGGACATCCGCATCCAGTACTTACCATCCTAGCATTCCTCCACCAACAGGGCCACCTAAAGAGCCTAAATGAAATACTGGGTACTTTAGGTATTGGAGGACACGTGCCATTTCCTTTTGCCTAACATAATATAGCGCTCAGTATCTAAGCATCCAATTGCTGTTCTATTGTGATGGCAGAGGGGGCATTCACAGCTCTGAGTATCTGAGCCTCAGGCAGCAGATTGGGTAATGACAGGATGCTTATTGTGACAGTGATCTCGTTACTTGACCTACTATGGGAAAGTACATGTTCACTTTAAAATAATACTGGTTACTAAATGCGCTTTCTTAATATCTTGACTCCTTATGTAAAAAGTAACCTTTCTGCAGTTGCAAGTTGTATGAACGTAGGCCTTATCCATACAGGCTTTAGCTTGTGTGCAGCAAACTTTTACAAAACATTTGCAAAACTTATGGGGAAGCTTTGCTGAAGTATCATTCAACTCTAGTTTGGGGATGTTAAACAAAAGCCTTTTTGTGGAGGTGGACATCTTTTTAGAGGCTGGGCTTTGCTTTCTAATGTCAGAGCCTCCAGCAAAGAGAACAGTAAGCAGGGATTTGTCATTTCTGGGTCCCATATGCGACAAAGAATACTACTATTATATCCAGAACGAGGCGTGGATGACACGCCACCACTAGTCTGTAGACATGTGCAATTTGTTTAGTTCCGAATTTGTCGAATTTTGTGCCGAAATTTACGAATTTTTAAATTTCAGAATTTTCGGATTTCAGAAATTTCGAATTTCCGAAAAAAGCCAAAAAAACAAATAAAACGAAAATGAACTAATTTTACGGCAGTCTACTATGTCTATGTCTACTAGTCTGCTATATCCATCCGCACATGCTGTAGACACCTGGTGCCGGGATAGGCACAGTTATATGTAAGTGCAAAATGTTGTTACTTTTTAAACCAATTTTTAATAAAACCTACTACACCATAAGAGCTCTCTTTGGTGTCCTTGGTGGAATCCATTCCCATATCCTCGGTTTCTGATGGAGGGAGTCCCACAGTGGAGATATATTTTATCCAGGATATTGCGGTTTATTCAAAACATTTGACCCACCTTAAAAAGCGGTCAAACACCTCTGGCGAGTCGCCATCTATCTCTTGAGCACTTGTGGTGAAGTTTTTATTTGAAGAATCCATTTATCTTGTGGTGTTGGGATTGTAATTTTTTTACTTTGAGTTTTCGATTTACCTACTGTATTATTAATATCAATAGATTTTTATGTTGAACCTACAAGTTTGACCTACAGCGCCAACACCTTTATTTTTGTTTTATCATTCAAAGAGAACAGTGAGCAACACAGCATTGATATAACAAAATCTGAGACTAGCAGTCAGAGGCAGCAGTGCCTTACATGATCTCTCACTGCAGATATACAGTTATGGGTTTGTGGGCACAGGAGTAGACATTAGACCAGGGGTGCCCAACCTTTGGAAGAGCGAGGGCCACTTAAGTAACTTGGCAACCAGTCGAGGGCCACAATGAGCAGAGCGGGCAGGTGACAGGTCACGGCTACGCTATGGCCCTCCGATCCGCCCAGACAGAAGGGTACGAACTCCCTTCTGTTGTTCGGATTGGAGGTAGGTGGGCGTAAACAGGCATCTGTCGCTCTATACATGTGAATGGAGGGTCCCATTTGGTCGGGCTGATCTTGCGAAAAAGGCCTAAGACTGCTTTCACACTGAAGTTCTGTGGTTTACTCGCAGCATAGTGCACCTGTGTCTATCCTGCGGGTTAGCTGAACTTTGCCATAGACTCAACCTGTGGAAAAAGCCGGCGCTGTAGAGGAAGCATCGGCTTATGGGGATCTGCTCCACAGCCGCTTTCTTCCTCTACCACCAGCTTCATTCACAACACTGATGCTGCGGTATGACGGGTCGGCAAACTGCGATATGGGCTTTTCAACCCACCATTCCAGAGCAGGAGGTCGCAGGCCACATCAGAGGGCTCCGCGGGGCACTGGTGGGCCACTGGTTGGCCACCCCTGCATTAGACAGTCCACTTTCGTTTTTCAGGAGGAATTGAAAACAAAAGCTAGATTTTCAGGGTATTGCTTAGGTACAATATTCCTAGGATGTTTTCTTCAAAATTTAGTTGAGATTTCTGTTAACCGTTCCAAAATGAAAGCTCAAAGCTTGCAAAAATCTTTGCAAAAGCTTGCTGTGCACACTGCTGAAGGCCATGTGAACAAAGTCTTAAAAATACACTGTCACCTTGCTCATGCAGGGCCAATGACGGTGTCATTTTGCCCACCCTCACCACCCCCTCCCCTGCTGCCCCAGTTATGTGCAACTTATCACTGCTCCTTCGCAGCCCCTGCCTTTGCTGCAGTTGGCAATGAAATCCAAAGTGTCGGAAGCGAAGAGAAGAGTTGACATCACTCCACTGGTAATGTCCTAGACCCAAGCACTGTGACATGGGAGGAGATCACATGCTTCCCCATAACCAGACGCAATGCTCCGACAGAGGAGGGAATCCAAAAGAGCGATATCACTGGTAAGGTGGACATAGGTGCAGGAAACGGGGCGGGTTTTGTCAAAGACACTCCTACTTTATCTTGAACAGGCAGGGTGATAATGTCACTTAAAGCTCATAGCAGCCTCAACAAAGAAGCAGAGCACGCTATAGGACTGGAGACATTTTTGGTGATGTCAAGTCATGCACTTATACCATGAATCCTGCAAAACAAGCAAGTTGTAAAAGTCATGGAAAATATCCACATAAAATGAAGGAGCATATTTGAAGCAACTACCAGTTTTAAAAATGATGAGTACACTTTCACTTTATGGAGTTATTTGCTCAGAAGATTAGGAACATTCCTCAATACCCAGTATTAGGTTTTATAAATGTAGACAAATGATTGGATGAAGTACATGACTTACACAGACACGATGAGATTGGATGCAAAGAAAAAAATAAAGAAAAAATTAGTGCATGTTAAAAAGTGATGATGAGAAACGTGTTCAGCAGGAAAAAGGTCTTACAATTAAGAAATGTTAACCCAACAAAAAATGTTAGAGGACTTAAAATTATAAAAAAAAAAGGAGGGGCAAACACATTACAAACATGCATACAATTAACATTAAGATCTAAACCCCAACTGGATGACAGGCTTCATGTACACTGCCGCTGGTAAACAGATGTTTAGGAGCAGTTGGGCGTTTTTTTCAGCTGCTCCTGAACTCTCCTCTATGTTATATCTTATCACTACATGTACAAAGGGTCGTTTACAGTCGCTTCTAGGCAGTTGAGTTTAATATAATTTTATTTATTTTTTATTTGAAAAATGCATTCAGAACAGATGTTCAGAGGCATTTCAAATGGCAAATGCCTGCAACAGCTTGTAAACGCGGTAACTCACATTTAGCCGCGTTTCGCCCACAGGTGTTTTAAGGAAGATACTTTTTTGAAGATTTGAAAAAAAAGCTTCTAAACGCAAACATGGCTAAAAGCGACAAGTAAACGCAGCAAAACGTTATTAAACGTTGGTTACTATCTGTCAAGTTAAATCGTTCAGGAGAGGATTGTATATAAACAATCCCTGTGTTTTTTTCCTTCTAAGGCCCCGATCACATGGGGCAGTAGAGGTGCTGTGGCGGAATATCGGCGCTATACCGTCGGGATTCAGCCGCTAGTGGTGTGGTATTAACTAGGGTTGTCCCGATACCGATACTAGGGACGGGACTGATACTGAGCATTTGCGCGAGTACTTGTACTCGCACAAATGCTCCCGATGCTTCCACCGATACTTTATTTTTTCCTCTAAGTGGGGGCGGAGAGGGGGCTGGGAGCGGTCGGAGAGGAGACCGAGTGGAGACTGAGGTGGCAGAGAGGAAGGCGGAGAGGAGGCGGAGAGGAAGGCGGAGAGGAATGCGGAGAGGAATGCGGAGAGGAAGGCGGAGAGGAAGGCGGAGAGGAAGGCGGAGAGGAAGGCGGAGAGGAAGGCGGAGAGGAAGGCGGAGAGGAGAGCAGTCCTCAGGTATGTATAACATGCCACTGGAGAAGTGGCTGCTGCCGCTGCCGCCGTCTAGTTGTTCAGCAGTCAGGGAACATAACAGCTTTCATTTGAATAGCTGTGTGCTCCCCGTCGCACGTGGTCATAGCCCCTCCCCCTTGTCCGGTCACTTTGATAGACAGATCACCCGTCCCAGGATTGGACGGGTGATCTGTCTATCAAAGTGCCTGAGGCATTGTTTTAAATGGGAAGGAGCGGTGAGGGAGCGGTATACACACCGCTCCAAAAATGCTGCTTGCAGTTTTTTTTTCTCTCCTGCCATCGCATCGCCTCAGTGTGAAAGCCCTCAGGCTTTCACATTTAGAATGCTGGGCAGGAGTTTTTCAGGCGGTATTTAGGCGCTATTTTTTGCGCTATACTGTCTGAATAACTGCTCAGTGTGAAAGGGGCCTTAGTGCTACCGATCTCCTCCAGCCTTTATCTTCTTCCCATATCTACACTCCAGTGGCAGCTCCACATAATTTTTCTGGACCGGCTTCCAGATGGTGACAACAGTGGCCCATGGACACTCAATGTTTACCAGAACGGCCACGGTTAATGTTCGCCAGAGTGACAACACAGCAGCACAATTGGAACACATCTGTCACCCTATAACAGGAAGTGCCTAAACAAGGGACCTTTGTGGCATAATCACCGTTTAAAAAAAAGATTGAAAATGGTTACTGAAATGAATGAATGTTAAAGTTCATATAAAGTTGTATTGGTTTAACTCTACTTTAATGAGTATCTTGTCAGCATTACCAAATCACATAGATAGTACGTTCTTCCCACAAACACAACACAGTTGAGATGTCCGTTATACTTTTTTTTGTATTATTTGCACTAAAAATTTAAGTTTTAGGAAAATCTTTCAAGGGTATACCCCCTTCTTCCCAGGCCAATCAGTTCTAAAACAAACATTAAAGTGGAACTCCAGGAATACTTTTTTTGCATACTTACATTGGCCCAGCTTTACTAGATGGGTATTATCTGTATCTGACAACTGGACAAAAGGACGAGGTGATGATCGTACAAAGTGTCCTAACTTCTATGAATGGTGGTGGTGCCGAGTGACTGACCCTCCTGTGTCCAGAGGAGCAACAACCAGATTATCGCATATACCACAACCATGATTTTCAGGATCCAACACATCAGATATGCATATTTATATTGAGTAAAGCTAAACCAATGTATGTATGCAAAAAAATATTATTCCTGGAGCTCTTCTTTAAGCAAAATGCTAATCCACTGTGTATCAGTATTACACGGAGAAGGAGACATGGGTAGACCCTGTGAAGTACAACTTGTTGCAATTGCCCATATGCACTAATTTTCCCAAGAACACATAATTGCTGCTCCAGAGCCATCTTATGCATCCCAAAGTCTTACTTTTCTAGTTCAGGCTTTCTTAACTTTTTTTTATTTTTTTTTAACCACCCAAAAAAAAGTTTTTAGGTCTCCAGGAACCAGTTCATTTTGGGTTAGTGGGAACTTTCCCTTGCATTGGTTGACAGTTGGAAGAATGCCCCTGTTATAGTCGCAGTCCCATTGCCATCATCTGGTGGCAAGTGGGTGGTAAAAATGGGCAGTTGATATGCAATTTTATCTCCCCAACGACCCAACTACAAGTGGACACCCAAGTCATTTCACATTGCCACAATTTTAATTTAGCATGTCATGTTTGCCAGACACTTCAGTTGCCAAAAGGCACCTAGTGAAGTCAATAGGAAAGATCCACAGCTGCATGCTAAATGCTTGACACATGCTTGTGGTGCAGTATTCCAATCTAAAATCCCTAATGGGCTCAAAGAAAAAAAACGCTATTATTGCAAGCCAAACAATGGACGCTCAGCCTCCCCTGAAAAGCAGTCCATTGAGGAACACTTTTTATAGGAGTCATCCAGTATACTGCTTATATAGATGAAGCTTTACATGCAGCTAAAATGTCTCTGTCAGGCTTCTGATTATACCAGTTGGTCCCAGAATCTGAACTTCCACCTATCAGCCACAGCTCTAGAAAACCCTTAAAACCTCTGAAGGAACCCTAGAGTTCCATGGCACCCTGGTTGAGAATGGCTGCCATAGACCATATGATCTGTGGTTACCATGAACATTGTTGGTGTTCAATAGACTGCATATAATCTACTGTTTGCAGAAATAATCTTTCTGCAGTGAATTAACAAGGCACATCCAAGAACACATTGATTTACAAAAATACTGCCCAGTGCCATGCTTGATCGGCATAACAATGTACATCCCTCTCCCTTCATTTGTTTATCAATTTGCTCATTGCTACCAGCCTGTTCAGCCCTGGGACATCTGTAAAGGCATTAGCATGCTATAATGGTTACCAACTTGCTGCAACGTTTTGACATGTCTAAAGCTAAAAGGGAAATTTAACCTACAAAATCTCTACCCAGTATAACACACAACTCATACAAAGAAACTATTATGGGGACTCTAAGACTGCCTGACGCCATTCATTACAATACTTGGTGCTGGATTCTAACCTGCCGAGCTGAGGAATCCAGCTGTTGTGGGAGAGAGTGTTTCCGTCCACCATGTGGCATTTTGTCACCTCTCTCGATATACGCCTCTCCATTGGCCACGGCCAGCTCATCGTCCTCACCCACTGATTCCAGCCGGCTGCCACTTCCTGCAAAACACAGAGATTTGTCATTATTACGTTCTTGACGCAAATTGGCAGAATCTTTTGAAAACCCACTCCTGACCCTCATTATTGCATTCCTCCTCCACTGTGTTGTTTCCTAAGCCCTTACAAAACACCCAACGCTGCTGGTTAGGAAGTTGTACACGACGTCTTTCTAGGATGCAGCGCTCAGGCCTGAATGGCCAATCATAACAATGTCACATGATGGGGTGACATTGTAAACACTGTGTAAGCAACACCAAAAAACACAGAGCAACCCTCATAATGCTTCATACACCTCGGTATTTTGTAGTGGACTACACCAGTGGTATGCATGGTCATATGTCTAACATCTGCCCCTACAATACATTAAGTGCTTGGAAATTTATGTAGATCCTAATATTGTGAACTTCTATTTTTGGCTGCCTTTTGTTCTGCTAAACATACAACTGAGTTTTTTTTTTGACTGCAAAAAATACCTGTTGGCTCCAGTCAGAAATTCAGAGCTGCCATGTGTCCTGTTCACTCTGTTTTAACGCAAGAAGTGTAAGCGGCCCACCCAATTCTTATCTTGGACTCGGGGGCGGACTGACAATTTGGTCAATGCCCGAGGGTCCCATGCCACTAGGGGGCCCCCATCAGGGTTGCCAGCCTCCGTAAAACCAGGGACAGTATGTAAAAATCTGTGTTTTTTTTTTTTTTTTAATCCCAAGATTATAGCTGCTCCGCCTCTCCAGTACCTTTTCAGTGTGTGTATATGTGAATTCTGCGTGTGTGTATACTGTGTGCGTGTTTACTGTGTGGCCCCATAATCTATTGCCGGGGGCCCCATAATCTGCTATTGCCTGGGGGCCCCATAAGTTGTCAGTCCGCCCCTGCTTGGACTGCAACAGATATCATCATGTTGTAGAGTGGAGGAAAGTGGGAGGCCTCACCATTTTACCAAGAAACAACATAGCAGGACTGACCCCATTTCTTGCAATTCAAGGCACTGTTTGCAGCCCCCAACAGGACATTAGGATTGTAATTAATTTCCTGTGGATCAACAGGCATTTTCGGTACTTTTAGGATCTTTACAAGGTAAAACATGGGGTAATATTAATTTATTGTATTGTACAGAATATTAAAAATAAAATAAAAAAACAAAAATTTTAATTTGGCTGTGACGCTAATTGTCAGAGTAATGCCAGATAAAACATGGGGAAACATATACACCCCGAGTCTGAAGGAGCTATGGCTGCCCATAGTTATTATGGGAAGTTCTATAGAGCCGCCAATTTACGCAGCATGTTACATATATATTATACATTCACATGAGTCCATGCCCTCAAAGAGCTTACAATTTGAGGTCCCTAACTCACATTCATACATACACATACCAGGGCCAGGTTAGATGGGAGCCAATTAATTTACCAGCATGTCTTTGGAGTTTGGGAGGAAACCCACACAGGCACACAGAGAACAATGCACTGGTGGCGCCGTGGTTGGGATTCAAACTGATGACCCCAGTGCTGCCAGGAGGAGGCACTGACCACTGTACTGCCCAAACTATTTACTGCCTTGCTATAAGGTATTAGCAACTATCAAATATAAACAACCAGCTGTATAAGCTACTTCTACCCACGACCAGACTACGCTAGGTACCTTGTGATCGGCTCCTGTACTTTAGAAGACTGTTGCCCAATGTTGGACTCCGACAAGCATTTTTGGACTCGTCTGTCGAAATTTTCTCTTGAAAGTTGTCAGTTTTTGTCACCTTAAAAGAATGAAATAATTTATTGGTTATTTAGTAATATTTTCTACAAAGCAAAGAAAGCACCGCAGAAACAATAACTGCTGGCACACTACAGTCCATTCAACATGGTTTACTATGGATGTAGTTCACATCTGTGCATTTTATGGAAAGGGACAGAAATTGGTTTCTGGTTCCATAGACTTCAATGGATCAAAGTCATGTATTGAAAAAACACAAAATGCACTTGGAATCATGGGCGTCCGCTCCATAGGGCAACGGGTGTCGTTTGCCCCCCCCCCTAGGATCGTAGGAGAAGACACTTGCATACCTGCCAACTGTCCCGTTTTTAACGTGACAGTTCCGTCAAATAGGACCCAGTCCCGGCTAACTTAGCCTGCCGGGACTTGTCCCGGCTAGTGGGGAAGGCATTTGAGCCCGTTTTCGGGCTGTCCTGTAAAGTCCGTTATATGGGCAGCAGTGCCCATAACAATAACGGCCGCGTGTACGAGGAAGCCCTTCTTATCACACAGCACTCTGTATAGAGCAGCCAGGGACTGTCACGTCTGCAGGGATCCGGAGGAAGCCTATTTTCACTTCTGAAGGCGTGGCTACGCGTCCTTTGTTCTGTGATTGGGTAAAATGTTTTAAGGGGGCGTGTGTTTAGGTGGCAGCTCCTGGCTGGGACAGGTCGTGTCATGCCGTTTCCTGGGGGCTGATTGGGGAGTTGTGAGAGCCCAGGGGGAAGGAGAATCACCTGAGATCCGGGGATGATGGATCAGTACAGGTACCTATCGCACTGACACTCCATACCAGCACACTGTAGAGCACAGCTGCAAACTTGGACTGGAGTGATGCACTCTAGACTGCCTGAGCCTCTGACCATCTCACCTCCTCCCCTGAGCCTCCCTGCCCTTCCCACCTCCTGCCCTGAGCCTCTGACCATCCCACCTCCTGCCCTGAGCCTCCCTGCCCTTCCCACCTCCTGCCATGAGCCTCCCTGCCCTTCCCACCTCCTGCCCTGAGCCTCTGACCATCCCACCTCCTGCCCTGAGCCTCCCTGCCCTTCCCACCTCCTGCCCTGAGCCTCCCTGCCCTTCCCACCTCCTGCCCTGAGCCTCCCTGCCCTTCCCACCTCCTGCACTGAACCTCCCTGCCCTGAGACTCTGACCATCCCACCTCCTGCCCTGAGCCTCTGGCCATCCCACCTCCTGCCCTGAGCCTCCCTGCCCTTCCCACCTCCTGCCCTGAACCTCTGACCATCCCACCTCCTGCCCTGAGCCTCCCTGCCCTTCCCACCTCCTGCCCTGAGCCTCTCACCATCCCACCTCCTGCCCTGAGCCTCTGACCATCCCACCTCCTGCCCTGAGCCTCTGACCATCCCACCTCCTGCCCTGAGCCTCTGACCATCCCATCTCCTGCCCTGAGCCTCTCTGCCCATCCCATCTCCTGCCCTGAGCCTCTCTGCCCATCCCATCTCCTGCCCTGAGCCTCTCTGCCCATCCCATCTCCTGCCCTGAGCCTCTCTGCCCTTCCCACCTCCTGCCCTGAGCCTCTGACCATCCCACCTCCTCCCCTGAGCCTCTGACCATCCCATCTCCTGCCTTGAGCCTCTGCCCATTCCATCTCCTGCCTTGAGCCTCTGCCCATCCCATCTCCTGCCCTGAGCCTCTGACCATCCCACCTCCTGCCCGGAGCCTCTGACCATCCCACCTCCTGCCCGGAGCCTCTGACCATCCCACCTTCTGCCCGGAGCCTCTGCCCATCCCATCTCCTGCCTGCAGGGGAGTGAATAAATTAATGTAAGGGGCACTGATATAAAGGTTTCCCCTATATTAGTAACTCCACTTACATTAGTGTATTCACTCTTCGGAAGGTGGTCTCTGGTCACCAGAGTGGCTACCACATCAGAGTTCCTGGCATTCCCCTTTACATCAGAGTCTGCAGGATTGCCCCTTAAAATGAAAGGGTAATTCTGCAGGCCCTGATGTAAAGGGGAACTCTGATGTAAAGGGAATGCAGTGGACTCTGATGTAAGGGAATGTTCTGGTGACCAGAGACCACCTTATATCAGAGTTCCCCCTTATATCATGATCTGCAGCGTTCCCCTTTACGTAAGAGTTCCATTTCACTGTAAGGGGGATCCCTGCAGACTCTGATGTAAGGGGGGAAACTAGTGTAGTGATCTGACCTTCATGTCAATGGAGAAATGTTTTTTGACTTTTGTTTAACTTAAACACATTGCTAATAGCACTAGCTATGTGTTTATAGTTCAAATATTGATACTTGCACTGTTTAGCAGTGAAAAGATTAGTAGGCGAAGATTATGCGGAGTGGGTGGAGCTTCGGGGAAGTGAGTGTGGTAATTAATTAAGAGCTGTGCTGCAAAGTGTCCCTGGAATTTTTTTTCAAATGTTGGCAACTATGCACGTGCAGGGTGCTGTGTAATGTAAAGGGGGCCAGAGGTGCAGGGTGCTGTGTAATGTAAAGGGGGCCAGAGGTGCAGGGTGCTGTGTAATGTAAAGGAGTCCAGGAAGGGGGTACACAGTAGTGACAGAGATATTAAAAGATGCAGGGGGGACAGTCGGGTGTTTTTACATTTTAACGTGGGGGGGGGGGCACGTATTTAACCCCCTGCTAGCGGTCAAAGAAAGGGTTAAATGCGACTGTGTATCACCGCTTCCGAAGCGCCCCCCCCTGAAAAAATTTCAGCGGATGCCCATGCTTGGAATATGCAAACTGCAACCTGCATAGGTGTAAACCAGGCCTTATGGGTTTGTTTTTCGTCAACTTTGTTGTCTGACTATAGATCCATGTTTATCCCAAGCTTATTGGAAGCCATTTACTCTTGACTGTCTCACTACCACTGCTGGAAGTTTATTTCAAGCATCACCTACCCTTTCAGTAAAATAATACTTTCCAAGATTAGTTTTGTACTTTCCACCAGTTCCTCCAGTTAGTTTGCGGTCATGTCCCCATGTTCTTGAAAAAAAACGGCCTTCCTGAACCTTATTCACTCCCTTGTATTTAAAGGTTCCAATCATGTCTCCCCTTTCCCTTCTTTGCTCCAGACTGTACACCGTATACAGTACACACACATATACTATTTTATACATAAGTTCTTAGTAGACAACACACTTAGGCCTTGTACACACGAGGGGATATTTCCGCTGAACATGGTCCGACGGACCAATTTAGCCGAAAAATCCCCTCATCTGTAGGGGCAAACGGACGCTTTTTGCCGGATTCATCCGGCGGAAAAATTTCAAAGCATGCTTTGAAATATTTCCGCCGGATAGCTGGCCGTCAGATATGTCCGCTGGTTAGTACGGCAAACCAGCGGACATATCTTGCCGCACATGCGTCGTATCCTGTGAATGGATCCGACGCATGCGCGCGGAAGTGTTTACTTCCTGGTGCGGTGACGTGGCGGTCACGTGGCGGCGTCAACGTCACCGCCGCGTCACCGCGCTGTCCGCCGGCGGGGAATTTGATCCGATGGTGTGTACAGCCATCGGATCAAAACATCCCGGCGCAAATATACGCTGTAAACGGTCCGGGGACCGTTTACAGCGGATATTTCCCCTCGTGTGTACAAGGCCTAACAGTTATCTCCTTTCAGACACTCTGTTGGGGTGGGGGTTGAAATTACTTGCATGACTCATCTACTTTTGTGTGCAAATTCAGCTTGAGCTACTGAGCTCTCTTTCCAACAGGAAGAAAGGAGAACTGTAAGTGAACAAGTTCTCCTGCTGGGTTTTAAAAAAATATATACATAATATTTAGAGTTAATAAAAATGTACCCATTTTTTTTTTTTAGACCGGAACCAAAAAACAGAAAAAGGAAAAAAAATGTCCAATAACCAATGTAAAATTCCTTTAAGAAGCAAATTTATTATAATATCAAAAGGTTCCCCTCTGTCCATTGCAGCTCTTCGCCAATATAAAATAATTCCCAGATTACTTGTCATAGGTGCATCTGTTATTCATAATAAAAGAAGTCTTAGTATTATATTAAATTTACAGCAGGTCATAGTAATAATCTGTCTGTGGAAGGCTGCAGGTGCAGCAGCAGGGGTCGCATACCCACAGGACCATTGAACCAATAAATAAATGGAAGGCAGGTAGATTTTTGCATCTGTTTCTGCCAATGTTGCAAGAACAAGAAACAAGAAGGCTGATAGTGACTGCATAATAGTGTTTAAACCTGAACTCCAGGCAGATATAAAAAAAAAAAAAGACAAACTAAATGTAACTCTGTATTTTAGTTATTTTCTCAGGGAATAGGTGCAGGAACTCCCCCCTACCTACCTCTAAACGCCGTCCCTTGGTTCCACCCCCTACCCACAGCACATTACCGCCCCAGAACTATTTTGTGGTGTAAAGCAATTTGTATGGAATTTGTTAAAGCAGCGTTCCCCCGAAAAGATGGAACTTCCGCTTTTTGGAATCCTCCCCCCCATCACATTTGGCAGCTTTCAGGGAGAGTAGGGAGCAGATACCTATGCAATACAGGTATTTGCTCCCACTTCTGGGCATATATCACTACATGACCTATGCCAAGTCCAGCTCCTCCTCCGCCCCCCCCTCCGTTGTCTTCTGGGAGACACACAGGTCCCAGAAGACAGTAAGGACAAGTGGGATCGTGCAATGAGACTCGCGCATGCACAGTAGGGAACCAGGAAGTGAAGCCACAAGGCTTCACTTCCCGATTCCCTTATCGAAGATGGCAGCGCCTCAACTTGAGAGCTGAGGGACAAATCGGCTTCGGAAACCCTACATCACAAGCGCCCAGCACAGGTAAGTGTCCATATATTAAAAGTCAGCAGCTGCAGTATTTGTTTTTTTTTTTTTGTTTTTTTTGGCGGAACTCCGCTTTAAGGGCATGTTGGATATATTTCAAAAGCTCCGCTGAATTTCATTCATTAAGGATAGCTTCTTTATAATGTTGTTTTATGTCACCTTCTCCACACTCTCCTTTTACAATCTCAATAGAAGGTTATTACCTAATGAAATGCATGCATTTTCCTTCTTATATGGAAATTCCCCCCTTTTCTCCCCCCCCCCTTTTTTTTTCCTCCATTATCTCCATTTTTTGTCACCCCCATCCCTCTTACTCTCCTTACATTTGTTATCTATAGACTTCATGAATATCAGCTTATTGCTTGAATTTGCCTTTTGAAGTCTGTTTTATATGATGTGCATATTCAAGTATTTGTACATGTATTGTATTCTGTATTTATTTATGAAAATTCTCAATAAAATATTTGAAACAGGAAAAAAGTAGATACTGTATATACTCGAGTATAAGCCGACCGAATATAAGTTGAGGCACCCAATTTTACCACAAAAAAATTGGAAAAACGTATTGACTTGAGTATAAGCCTAGGGTGTCTATCTGCATGCCTCACTGTGTCCATGTGCATGCCTCACTGTGCCCATGCCTAGACCGCCATTTAATATGGGAGTCTATGGAAGGGGTTCCTGGCTTTGAAAAGGTCGTAGGTCCCCCGGACAACAAACTTTGCACACTTGTAGAGGAAGAGTGGGGCTACATATGTGTCAAGGGTACCAGCCAGTACCGGGTCCCCAAAGCCCAGGAGATCAGGCACAAAAAGGTGGTTTGAGTATAAGCCGAGGGGGACATTTTCAGCACCAAAAAATGTGCTGAAAAACTCAGCTTATACTTGAGTATATATGGCAATTTGTTTCCAGTTCAAACCCAAATCTAAAAGACTACAGTGTGAATTTGTTGCATCAATATTTAAAAGGCTAAATCCACATTTTAGAAAAATAACAAAATGCACCCATACGGGTGTAACATACAAAAGGTGGACTTCTTTAAACAGAACGTGGCTACAGAGATCTACATATCAGAAGGTGGAATACTGTAAAAGAAAGAGGAATAGAGGGATTTGTGGGTGACGGAGGGACAGTTGGGAGCCATGTGTCACTACAGCAAATCTCAGCTTAGTCTTTTATAGGAAAATCGTTAATAACTCTCATGGTTAAGTCTTTATCTCAAAGTCACAGAGCCGGTCACAATAGGATTTTTTTTAATGCAGTTTCCAGTTTTGCACGTTCAAGCACATAAAACCTTCAATGTGTATGTGTGTGAAATATGGCCGTATGAGATCTACACATTTTTCCACGTTTGCCGCGTGCGTAGGAAATCACATTTTATAGGTCTGTGGCTGGATTTCACAGCCATCTCTGTTTCTGAAGCCGAAGCATATGGCTATACATTTAGAAAATGGTTATTATTTGGTGAGACAAGAGTTTCCATCTAGGAAAGTCCAGATTGTCAAGCGCTTGTCTGTTTATGACACTAAAAACTTATGTGAGTGATAAAAAACACTTTGACTCCCGAATAACTGGATGTACCAGATGTGTCTGTACTGAGTGTGTGTGAATAACAATCTTGGTTAAAGTAATTGTAAAGGTTAGTTTTTTTTTTTTTAACATGTTATACTTACCTGCTCTGTGCAAGGGTTTTGCATAGAGTGGCCCAAATCCTCCTGTTTTGGGGTCCCCCTGGGGCACTCCTGGCTCCTCCTCTTCTCGCGTGCTCCTTTCTATGGGGGCACCCGTGCGGGCACGCTCCCGAGTCCTGCTGCTGCATCCATTGACACAGACAGCAGGACTCGGCCCCGCCCCCCATGTCATTGGCTTTGATTGACAGCAAAGGGAGCCAATGGCTCCCGCTGCTATCTATCCCAAGGGTCTCCAAACTTTCTAAACAAAGGCCCAGTTTACTGTCCTTCAGACTTTAGGGGGGCCAAACACTGTCCATCAGGAGTACAAAATGTTCCAGCATCAATGGGAGTAAACAATCCCCTGTCAGTGATGTCACTGGGAGAAATTGTTGTAGCTGGCCAGCTAGAACCTGTCCTAGGTAGCTAATATAACCTACATATATATATACAGCCAAGCCTGCTAAGAGGGAACAATAAAGTGAAATCTAATAAATGGTCCGTCTGAACCAACAATAGCAGACTTAGTGAACAGCAACACACACCAAGAAGATCCCCCAAATGTGCACTAATGGATGGCTTCTTACCGCACGGTGTTGACCTGATTGTTTAGAAAAGGTCAAATACAGCAGTTGGTCACGAAACCAGTTGAATGATTCAGCTGCGCAGCTCTATGTTTCCGGGAATCATCCCGGAATCATTCAACTGGTTTAGTGACCAACTGCTGTATTTGACCTTTTCTAAACAATCAGGTCAACACCGTGCGGTAAGAAGCCATCCATTAGTGCACATTTGGGGGATCTTCTTGGTGGAGGTGGACACCTTTTACAATGAATTTTCAACAATTTGCATCTGAGAAAGATTAGCCTTGATTGGACTTTATCTAACACTCTTTGAATGGACTTGAGTATGTATTTATTTATTCATTCACTTTTTTGTACAATTTATTTCTATTTCACTATTTTCAATGTGTTGCTGTTCACCAAGTCTGCTATTGTTGGTTCAGACGGACCATTTATTAGATATCACTTTATTGTTTATGCTCTTATTATTCAAATTAGCGCCCCCTCCATATACCATTACTGTTCAGTTCAGACCTTTGATGAGGTCTCAATCTTAGGGGAGCGGCTTATTCACTATAATTATATGCTGTTATCACATTCATTTTTAGTATTGGCGTGAGATACCACACCTTCTAAGCCTGCTAAGAACCTAATGTAGTGCACATGTTTATATGTTAGAGATAAAGGCAGAGTTATTTACTGTGGTTTTGTGCTTGGATGTCATATAACAGTTGTATGTTGTGTTCACAGAAGTAAAAGAAAAAAATATGCCTTTAAGAGTCATTTGTTTGTATGGCAGCAGGAGGTAAGGAATAACACAGCTGAATTCATGCCAGAAAGCATAGAGTTAAGCTTTTGTGACACAAGGCCAGAGTCTTGTTTTATGGAAGCCAGGGGATAAAAATAGGTATGTGACACAGTTATATATATGTTCTTATTGTAAATAGTGTGGTTAGAACTGTATACTGATCTAGTTGTGTGTTCACTTGTAGTTCCAGTGTCAGTGGGAGGAATTGTGCCCCGTCAGTGGGAGGAATTGTGCCCCGTCAGTGGGAGGAATTGTGCCCCGTCAGTGGGAGGAATTGTGCCCCGTCAGTGGGAGGAATTGTGCCCCGTCAGTGGGAGGAATTGTGCCCCGTCAGTGGGAGGAATTGTGCCCCGTCAGTGGGAGGAATTGTGCCCCGTCAGTGGGAGGAATTGTGCCCCGTCATTGGTGTCAGTGGGAGGAATTGTGCCCCGTCATTGGTGTCAGTGGGAGGAATTGTGCCCCGTCATTGGTGTCAGTGGGAGGAATTGTGCCCCGTCATTGGTGTCAGTGGGAGGAATTGTGCCCCGTCATTGGTGTCAGTGGGAGGAATTGTGCCCCGTCATTGGTGTCAGTGGGAGGAATTGTGCCCCGTCATTGGTGTCAGTGGGAGGAATTGTGCCCCGTCATTGGTGTCAGTGGGAGGAATTGTGCCCCGTCATTGGTGTCAGTGGGAGGAATTGTGCCCCGTCATTGGTGTCAGTGGGAGGAATTGTGCCCCGTCATTGGTGTCAGTGGGAGGAATTGTGCCCCGTCATTGGTGTCAGTGGGAGGAATTGTGCCCCGTCATTGGTGTCAGTGGGAGGAATTGTGCCCCGTCATTGGGAGAAAATGTATCCCTCATTGCCGCAGTTTGGAGAACACTGATCAATTCAAAGATGACCTGAGATAGCAGCTGGAGCTACTGGGTTCTTTCTCGTCACCGGAACAATTGGTTACAGGTAAGAAAAGGGGAGCTCTGGAGGTTTTTCATAATGCAAAGAACGCATTAAGGTGAAAAACCACAAGACTTTACAACTCCTTTAAAGTGATTGTAAAAGGTTCACCATTTACTTTGTACAAAAATAAAAATAAACGTGGTATACTTACCTGCTCTGTGTAATGGTTTTGTACTGAGCAGCCACAATCCTTCTCTTCTGGGTCTCCTGATGGCTCTCTTGGCTCCTCCCCCTGCTTCTTGCCCCCCATAGCAAGATGCATGCTATGGGGACACTTGTGCGTGCTCGCTCCTGAGCAGACTTTGTGTGTCCATTGCCAAAGGCTCCCACTGCTGTCTGAACCAATGAGGAGGAAAGTACTTGACACATTTTCTGCCATTGTGCTATATACTGGGTGTACAGTGTGCCCCTGTTCCTTTAACTCCCTAATGACCAGGCCATGAGACAGATCTCTGAAGAGTATCTACACAAAACTGAATTCCAGGGGTTGTAGTTTGTTGTCTGTGTTTTGTCAGTGATATACTTGGCAGTACGGGACCAACAGGAAATAATGCTCTCCGTTTGACTATTGTGAAACACAACACATGGATTATCATGACAAATGGCTGCTCTTCAGATAAACCGAGTGGGTTTCCTTCAAATAACAAGAAGAGGTCGGTCTAGCCATCCATGTTTTTCAGTGTTGTTCCCCTAGGCCTCTTTGGCCCGTGTTCCTCAGAAACAACTTGCAGGATTCTGAAGATTCTTTCCTGTACTGAATTGGACTACAAATATGCCAAGTAGCTGAGTGTTCCTGCTGTTTTTCTGGATGTTTCCTGGAGTTTTGGGCCTCTCCATGCTGATCAGTGAGCAGGATGACGTGACTGTCTGCATACTGACCCGACAGTGGCTGCCTAAAGTAATCTACCAAGGGACTGAGCAGCGGTTGTAAACACCATTTGTGCCGTCCTAGTGGTTTCTGTAATCCTTAAAGCAACCTGTTCTCAAAAGATATTATTTAAAAAGGCTTTAAAAAAATTGTGTAAATACTCCCCAGAAAGTAGGGATGAGCTCCGCGTTCGATATGAACGTATGTTCGACTCGAACATTGTCTGTTCATACGTTCGACAAATTTCGAACAAAACGGGTCGTTTGCGACAAATTCGAGTGACGAGCAACGGCCCATAATTCACTGCGGCATTGCGCGCTGATGATTGGCCAAACATGCACTATGACCCTGCATGCTTAGCCAATCACAGCGTGCAAAAAACGGAGAGCCATAATTGGCCAAAGCCAGGGTGGCTTTGGCCAATTATGGCTCAGGGCTTTAGCACATGCCCCACACTATACTATATACTATATTGTGTAGTGTGTTGCGGTTGTTAATGAGAGCAGTCAGAGACAGAGAGATAGTCTTTTTATATAGCTAGATAGAGCAGGCAGGCTACACAGTTTAGCTTAATTTACAGTGTGTAGAGAATATATATATACATCCCTAGGAGTTGTACATATATTTCTACACTGTATCACTTAGTTGGTTTGGGTTTTTCTTATTTACTGGCAGGCAGGTGATTGATTGTGCTATTTAAAGACGTTATCACACGTATAGACACCCAGCAGGTACAATATTTAAAGAAATTTTTCTTTTTTTTCTTTTTTTTTTTTTAAGCATCAATAAAATCACTGCTCCTGGAGCAGTGATTTTAATGATGCTTAACTTAAAAAAAAAAAAAAAAGAAAAATTCCTTTAAATATTGTACCTGCTGGGTGTCTATAGTTTGCCTGTGAAAACGTCTGAGTACCCGGGTCTTGCCCTGAAAAAAAGACCATTTTTAAACTTTTTTCCATTGATACATGTTCCCTGGGGCAAGACCCGGGTTCTGAAAGACGTTTTCCAACAATAACTTGAATATTGGTCTTTAAAATGATCGTTTTTGAATTCGAATGTTCGAGTCCCATAGACTTCAATGGGGTTCTAAATGTTCGTTCGTCCTTTTTTCAGAAACTAGATATTGAGGCTCCTAAACTGCAAATACTTTACATTATCCTGGCAGCTAGAACTGCCATTGCTAGGTGTTGGAACCAGTCGGTGGTTTCACTTGAATACGTTACTCAAAAATTAAACTAGATAATGATTACCTTGTACTCCTATTACCCAGTCGAAGATTGATAAGACCTGGATACCTTGGGAGAGAGAGTCTAGAGCGACCTGGGGGTCTTTCAAAGCTAAATATTCCCCACACACGTGTTCCTGAAAATGGCTGTAGTAATGCCGAGCGCTGTAATGACCACCGGCTGGAAACCGTAGAGAATGAGAGTGTAGAAATGTCATCAGCACACCAAGAATTCCTCAAAACGGTCCAAAGCTTTATTCACATGGTCACACGGTACACATACGGCAATGATTCAAAGCCATACAGGGCCCTTTCCTCAAGAAAGTGACCACTTGCCTGAAGGGGCCCTGTGTGGCCCCGAAACGTGCCGTATGTGTATCGTGTGACCATGTGAATGAAGCTTTGGACCCTTTTGAGGAAATCCTTGATTTGCCGACAACGTTTCTACACTCTGGATCTTGCTTACACCCTTTTAATTGGAAATCAACTTATCAAGCCAGGAGCTGCCGACAGGACCACCCAGTATTTCAGCCAATTTAGCAAGCATTGGATGAAATTTTGGCCATAGGCCAGCCTGGAACTTCAGACCAAGCTGTCAAAAGTATCTCTACATATTATACGTTCCCTTTGAAGTTGTGGAGAACCCAGATGAAGTATCACTTTAAGATGGTCTGTCTCTTCATATATATTATATATATTGCTACAACCTGTTCACTGCTTGGAAGAGACTTTAAAAGCTAAATGAAACAGCTCCTTTCATGGGAAAGAAAGGGAAACGTCTTTTGCAGCTGACCACTTTCCCATATCGGAGCGTACGGCAAGATGACTAAGCCTGGCAAATCTGAAATACGTTTATGAGCAACCCAGACACTGTTCCCATTCTCCTCCACTCCATCCTGAACAGATGAGCTCAGTTCAATAACTCAGAACATTAGGAGTTCCACTTCAACAGAGATTAGAACATTTATGACTATGATCGATTTCAGAAATCAGCACTGGAACAGCAGTTCCCAGCTAATTGACCACGATAACACGCACACGTGCAAATTGCCAACGCCAAAGGGATCAGATAGCTCCCATGAGAGGTGGTTTAATTAAAGTATGGTATTTCTGTTTAATTTATATCCGCTATTGAAGGTGTAAAACATTTGCCAATAATTTTCAGTTAAAATAAGTTATGATCGGCTCAGACATTCCATGAGAAAACGTGACAGAGTTTGTTGAAATCTATTCCACAGATGTTGGATTTTCATCAGTTAATGTTCTGTAGGCAATCTGCAGGATGCAGTAAAAGCTCTTGGGCTACGGGAAATGAGATACGGACACGCCTAAAGCATGTGGATGAGGCTCATACATAATCAAATTGTTTTAGCAGTATGCTTAGAACATTAAAGGCCGTAAAGAAGCCACTTGAAAGTAAAATAAATAAGAACATTCCGACATTCAAGTTCCTAACAACTGCTTTTATTAAGCTGTAAGTTCACATATCAAAAAAGGAAATAAATAAAACACGCATGTATTTCACCTGTCAATATTTTTCATTAAAATGTAATAAAATTAACCTGTGGCCAGGCAATAAAAGTTATTCCTAACAAGTTCAACCAGTAAATTAGCATTTTAATTAAAGCCATCACTAACCTCTAACTGCAGGCACTGTGGAGTGATTCATCATCAACTACAACAGACTATGATGTGCAGTTTTTGCCATGTCCAAGCAGCTTACAGCACCCATTTTCATTTGAAGGATGCCAAGACCCTCCAAGCCATAGGGAGCAAGGGGAGATTAGCAGGAATTTCAGTGCCTCTGGTTCTAAAATCTAAACATGTTTTAACTTTAGAATAACTAAAGGCAAACTTTTTTTTTTTGGACAGTGTGAAGAGTGATTAGAACACTTGTTCGTTTTTTTTACGGTCTGTGTCCCCCATTAAGGAGATTCCCCCTCCCTATTTTACCATGATCATTGAAAGTGAAAGAAAGTTCCAAATTTTGGGTTGTCCCCAGAAAAGTAATAGAAGGAAAATCTTCCAATGGGGACACTAGTTCTGGTGATCTGGGGTTCCCCAAGGAAATCCCTTAATTGGCAGGGATTTCCTCTCACTCCCTTTTTGGCTATGGGACAGGAAGTGAAGGGAAATCTCTGCAATAGGCCACAGATGGCAGCGCTGTCGTCTCCATCGATTTAGCAAGCCGGCTTCTGGGGAGTGCCAAGTGCAAGCATTCTCCTGGGCCAGGCTGTGTGCATCCAAAGACACACACAGGGCTGTTCAGCAATGTCCCCTGCTCTCTCCTCACTCTCAACTTGATCATCATTTTCCGTATTCATCAACCCCTCCCTTCATCCATTCACCTCTACCACAATCCATTCACTCCTCTCTCTCCCTTCCTGCCTCCATCCATTCATCTCACCCACCCTCCACTCACTCACCTCGCCCTTCCTGCCTCCATTTATCCATCTAATCTATTCTGTATGTCTATCCATCAAACCATCTCCTTTTTACCAACCATCTGTGTAATCATCTATCCCTCTTTTTCTTTCTCTATCCAGGCTAATCATCTATTAATCGAACCCTCAATCTAATAAGTAGCCAACTAATCATCCATCTATCCAGCTTATTATGTTGCTGTCATCATATAATAAAACCACATTCTATATATAATATAAAAATATTTCCTTTTCAGCATATGTACTCTCAAATTGATTAGATCGAAAGCAGATGTAAATGAAAAAGTACAGTGTGCACTCTATGGTGGATTGAAAATACTCCTACAGCTCTCTCCGAAACAATGACAGCCCACATCCCACGGCCTTTCTAGGTGAAAGTTCTTGTTAATGTTAAATAAGTCATGGCATAAATTATACATGCAAATGAAGCCCATGATGCGTGCCAAGTCTTCGCCGTGAATAATGCCGCTTGTGTATTATTTATCAGGCTTATATCTAAAAGTGTGCAACTAGAAAGCAACAAGCACCATGTATGAAGAGAAGGCCGGAGAGCACGTGTACAAGGTGCGCTTCATGCAGAATTCACAGAGGTTCGCACATCTCTGTTTTTCGGATGTGCAGTAAGGACTTTCTACTTTATAGGACTATTGGAAATGTCTTTAGAACAGAATTTCCTTTTTGCCCCCCCCCCACTCCTTACCCTAGACCAGTGATGGCGAACCTTGGCACCCCAGATGTTTTGGAACTACATTTCCCATGATGCTCAACTACACTGCAGAGTGCATTAGTATCATGAGATATGTAGTTCCAAAACATCTGGGGTGCCAAGTTTCGCCATCACTGCCCTAGACTCACAAACACCCATTAGTTTAGCCTTAAAGGTGTTGTAAAGGTAAAAAAAAAAAAAATCCTAAATAGCTTTCTTTACCTTAGTGCAGTCCTTCACTTACCTCATCCTTCCATTTTACTTTTATATGTCCTTATTTCTTCTGAGAAATCCTCATATCCTGTTCTTCTGTCTGTAACTACACACAGTAATGCCAGGCTTTCTCCCAGTGTGTAGTGTCATGCTCGACCCCTCCCCTGCACTACAGGAGAGTCAGGATGCCCACTAACACACAGCTCCTTTATCTGCAACGTAGAGAGCGTCCTGACTCTCCTGTATTCCAGGGGAGGGGCGAGCACGACACTCCACACCAGGGAGAAAGCCTTGCATTACTGTGTGGAGTTACAGACAGAAGAACAGGATTTCTCAGTAGGATTTCTCAGTAGAAATAAGGACATTTAAAAGCAAAATGGAAGGATGAGGTAAGTGAAGGAGGACTGCACCAAGGAAAAGGAAGCCATTTAGGAAAACATTTTTTTACCTTTCCAACCCATTTAATATCACACACCATTTGTTGTAGATGATCTATGTAACAGAACGTCCCACACTCCGATTGAGTGCTTCTGTCATATACCGCTTCCTATCAGTCTGGATATAGATATCAGATATTCCAGTTGTCCTCAACACACAAAGAGACAAGACTTGTTGTGTGCTAAACATGGAGTGTTTAACCGCTTCAGCCCCAGAAGGTTTTACCCCCTTCCTGCTCAGGCGAAATTTCAGCCTCCGGCACTGCGTCGCTTTAACTGACAATTGCGCGGTCCCAAACAAAATTGGCGTCCTTTTTTTCCCACAAATAGAGCTTTCTTTTGGTGGTATTTGATCACCTCTGCGCGATAAACAAAAATAGAGTGACAATTTTGAAAAAAAAATGCAATATTTTTTACTTTTTGCTGTAAAAAATATCCCCAAAAATATACAAAAAATTTTTTTTTTTCCTCAGTTTAGGCCGATACGTATTCTTCTACCCATTTTTGGTAAAAAAAATGCAATAAGCATTTATCGGTTAGTTTGTTACTAGTAATGGCAGCGATCTGCAATTTTTTTATTGGGACTGCGACATTATAGCGGACACATCGGACACTTTTGTGACGTTTTTGGGACCAATCACATTCATACAGTGAACAGTGCTATAAATATGCACTGATAACTGTATAAATGTGACTGGCAGGGAAGGGTTTAACCACTAGGGGGCGGGGAATGGGTTAAATGTGTAGCCTAGTTTGTGTTCTAACTGTAGGGGGAGGGGGGTGACCGATTGTGTCCCTATGTACAAGGGACACAGATCGGTCTCCTCTCTCCCTGACAGGACGTGGAGCTCCGTGTTTACACACAGAGCTCCACATCCCTGCCCAGTTACTGGGTAATCGCGGGTGCCTGGCGGCGATAGTTGCTGCCGGGCACGTGCATCGTGATCCCAGCAAAGCAGCAGGTGCACGCGCGCACCCCCTAGCGCAGGGATCCTCAAACTTCGGCGCTCCAGCTGCTGTGGAACTACACATCCCATGAGGCATTGCAAAACTCTGACATTCACAGACATAACTAGGCATGATGGGAATTGTAGTTCCTGAACACCTGGAGGGCCATAGTTTGAAGACCCCTGCCCTAGCGGCTTTAAAAGACAGGACCTCATATGACGTCCTGTCAGAACAATGGATTCTTCCGCGCGCCATCATTTGACGCTGACGGTGGACAAGTGGTTAAAAGAACCAAGAATACAGCCTTATAGGAGGTAACCAGAACATAAATTAACATGAGCTAATTAACTAATCATTTATCCAGACGAGGCGACTCCGAGATATGACCTTTCAAGGTGGACATCACGGCTCCTCTCACCTGCTATACAATACACATTATCATAAGTGTAAACAAAGGACACCTCCACAATAGCAGGGTCAATTAGCATCTAACAGTATGTGTCCCAACATGATGAATGAATCACTCTTACAATTAACCCGTTGAGTTCAGAATCAACAACATGTAAATAGTTCTTACAGATATCCTGGAATATATTGTGGATAATAATTAAATATTCCCATCTCAGGTAGTCCAAGGTATAATTTCTAAGTCATCCTATGCCCCTAGTGGACGTAGGATGATTTTAGACATAACATGGTTCGGGGATGTCCCGGGTGAGTCTAACAATCTATCCCAAACACACACAAGTTGGCGATTTTGGATGATCAACGGTGGACTACTCCACTAATCAAAGGGGTTGGTAACAGCTGGTTGAAGGATTATATAAGGTTTGGTACTATTTACGCCGATGTCTATGTACATTGAGGCATGTGGTGTGCCTACCGTTTGAGGCTTCATTCTATAGCCTTTAATGATAGAAATTGTATTACTAATAGTAAATGTTCCATTTTATAGCTTGACTGTAATCTGCTTTCCTGAAGAAGCGGGCAGTGACGCGTAAAACGCAACTGAGTTGGAAGTCGCAGAAAGCCCTTCATCACCTCATTCCCACAGGGCTGATGATTCAATCTCTTACTGTGAAGCACAAATACAATTTATATATGGAATTGTGTGTTATGTTTTGTCTTGAATATACAGTACAGACCAAAAGTTTGGACACACCTTCTCATTCAAAGAGTTTTCTTTATTTTCATGACTATGAAAATTGTAGAGTCACACTGAAGGCATCAAAACTATGAATTAACACATGTGGAATTATACATAACAAAAAAGTGTGAAACAACTGAAAATATATGTCATATTCTAGGTTCTTCAAAGTAGCCACCTTTTGCAGCAGACACATCTCTAAAACAACTGATAAGAGTAGACTGTGTGAATCAGGCCTTCATGGTAGAATATCTGCTAGGAAACCACTGCTAAAGAAAGGCAACAAGCAGAAGAGACTTGTTTGGGCTAAAGAACACAAGGAATGGATATTAGACCAGTGGAAATCTGTGCTTTGGTCTGATGAGTCCAAATTTGAGATCTTTGGTTCAAACCACCGTGTCTTTGTGCGACGCAGAAAAGGTGAACGAATGGACTCTACATGCCTGATTCCCACAGTGAAGCATGGAGGAGGAGGTGTGATGGTGTGGGGGTGCTTTTCTGGTGACACTGTTGGGGATTTTTTCAAAATTGAAGGCATACTGAACCAGCATGGCTACCACAGCATCTTGCAGCGGCATGCTATTCCATCCGGTTTGCGTTTAGTTGGACCATCATTTATTTTTCAACAGGACAATGAACCCAAACACACCTCCAGGCTGTGTAAGGGCTATTTGACCAAGACTGTTGGAAGACCATTTCAGGTGACTACCTCTTGAAGCTCATCAAGAGAATGCCAAGAGTCTGTAAAGCAGTAATCAAAGCAAAAGGACCTAGACTATGACATATTTTTAGTTGTTTCACACTTTTTTGTTATGTATATAATTCCACAAGTGTTAATTCATAGTTTTGATACCTTCAGTGTGAATCCACAATTTTCACAGTCATGAAAATAAAGAAAACTCTTTGAATGAGAAGGTGGATCCAAACTTTTGGTCTGTACTGTATGTTGCAATGTTTTTAAACTTTTTACAATAACATTTTTGATAATCTTTTACTTACGTGGTACCGTTAAAATCCTTAAAAAACTGTTTATAGGGTCCTTTTGTACAAATTCTCTGATAGGATGTGGTACCGCACAGTTTTGTCCAAACATTAGCGGGTCCTCCCTGGTGGTCCCTCCTCCCACATTTTCCTTACTTTTCAGATGTAGAGGTATGGGATCCAACTACAGTGGAACCTCAGATTGCGAGTAACGTGGTTAAAGCGGAGGTTCACCCTTAAATCTAGATATACTGTTATATCCAGCATACTGCTGACATCAACAGTATGCTGGATTTGCTGTTTTTTTTTTTTTTTTCGGGCTGTACTCACCTTTTTTTCTTGTTTTCACCCGACTTCCGGGTTCTCGATCCCCCCTGGGGAGTAGGCGTCGCATAAATGATTGACGTACAGGTAAAGCGAGTCATCGCCTTCCGAAAATATCCGACAGGGACTCGGCACTTTACGGCGCCTGCGCAGTCAGCTCTACACGGCAGGCGCAAGCGCCGTATAGCCTAGTAAAGAGCCGAGTCCCCGTCGGATATTTTCGGAAGGCGATGACGCGCTTTACCCGCACGTCAATCGTCTCCTGGGAGGATCATCACTCACTCCCAGGAGACATTGCGCAGAGCTCCCCGTCGGGGAAAAGGAGCGACACGCCCACTCCCCGCAAGGAAGAAGACCCGGAAGTGTGGCTGAAGACAGGTAAGTGTATACATTAAAAAAAAAAAATGACAACACTACAAGCCTTTATTAAGGCTGCAGATAGGTTAGCAAAAAAGTTCATTTTGAGAGTGAACCTCCGCTTTAACGAGTGTTTCGCAATACAAGCACTTTATTTAAAAAAATCCTGACTCGATTTGGGAGTATTGTCTTGTGAAACGAGCAGGATTTAAGCAACAGCAGTGTGCAGTACCTCATTTGGCTTGAGTGGGGGGGGGGGGGGGCGCTGGAGCCGAGCAGAGCCGTTCAGAAATGCTCATATAGACTTGGAAATACTCAGTTCCTGAGCCTTTCCAAGGTCAGCCGAGCTGTCCTTGGGCCTTTCCGTGTGTTTACGAGGCTCTCCGGCACCCCCCCACCACCTCTGGGGGCATGCAGTTGTACATGTCATTGAAGTCAATGCGGAACAAATTATTTTTGTCTCCATCGACTTCAATGGGGTAAATCGCTTTGATATGCAAGCACTTTGGATTACAAGCAGTCTCCTGGAACGGATTATGCTCGTAATCCGAGGTTACAATGCATGTGAATAGGACGTGCTTTGAAGCATCAACAAATTAACACCACGCCAAACGCAACACACAACTAGTCACATAGGTTGGGAAAAAAAGACCCATATCCATCGAGTTTCCAACAAGAGACAAAAAAAAAAAAAAGTGCCGCAAGGCAGAAATGCTAACCACTAAGCCAATATGTGGTCCAATAGAACGTTTTTGAATTTATACAAGGTAATCATATTTTCCCTTATTTAGTGAAGGAGGGTAGGTTTGTCTCACAGATGAGGACTTCCTCAGCAATGAGGAACTAGCACCATTTAAAACAATGGCTAACTTGTATGCAGGCATTGATGTGTGTTAAAATTAGGGTTGTCCCGATACCGATACTAGTATCGGGATCGATGCCGAGTATTTGCGCTAGTACTTGTACTCGCGCAAATACTCCCGACTCTTAAATAGAATACTTTTTTTTTTTTTAAAACGAGCGGTGAAGCGGTGCATAGATGCGGCGGTAAACGGGAGATGAGAAGGGGTGAAAGAGCGGCAGCGGACTGTGTACCTTATTGTCATTCCTCCCCCGTGCTGTCCGCTCTCTCCCCCCGTGCTGTCCATGCCGCTCTCCCCCCGTGCTGTCCATGCCGCTCTCCCCCCGTGCTGTCCATGCCGCTCTCCCCCCGTGCTGTCCATGCCGCTCTCCCCCCTCAATCTGTCAGGGGGGAGAGCAGAGGTAGGAGCCGCTAAACCCGGCTCCTACCTTTTCTGAATGAATGGAGTCAGTGATCACTGATTCCATCCATTCATATAACTGAGCATCGTAACCTGTGATTACGATGCTTCAGTTTATGAATGGAGAGGAGCCTCTCCATTCATTCAGCTGAGGCTGCAGAGAAAGGGACTGGGGAATCTGCTTCCCTAGTCCCTTTCTCTGTCTTAAAGGGGATATGTCAGGGGTCTGTTAAGAGACCCCTGACATCTCTCCAAAGACCCCCAACAGGGCTGTTAAAAAAAAAAAAAATGTTAATAATAATAGTAATACAAAAGACACACTGACATCCACACTGACATCCACCCTGCCCCCCTAAAAAAAAAAAAAAAAAAAAATACTGCTGCCTGTCACATGACATTAAAAAAAAAAAAAAAAAAAGTATCGATATTCGGTATCGGCGACTACTTGAAAAAAAGTATCGGTACTTGTACTCGGTCTCAAAATAGTGGTATCGGGACAACCCTAGTTAAAACACATACATTTAAATCAGCCTTAAAAAAGTTTTATTGTATAGTCTCTAAAAATGTTGAATGCGTGCAATTTTCCCCTTTATTATCTTGGTCATCTTAGGCAGTGTAAATTCAGGCCAATAAGTATTCCGCTACATATTTTTGGTAAAAAAAAAATCCCAAAACGTGTATATTGAGTGGCTTGTGCAAAGGTTTTATAGCGTCTACAAACTATGGGATATTTTAATGGAAATTGTATTTATTTTTTACTAGTAATGGTGGCGATCAGTGACTTATAGTGGGACTGCGATATTGCGGCAGACAAATCGGACACCTAACCAGTGACACTAAGACAGTGATCAGTGCTAAAAATATGCACCGTCACCGTACTGACACTGGCAGGGAAGGGGAGATCAAAGGGTTAAAAGGTGTGCCTAATATGTGTTAGGGAGGTGCTTTTACTAGAGGAAGGCATGGATCGGTGTTCCTGCTTTTCAGGAACACATAATCCAAGCCTTCTGTACTGACAGAACAGAAATCTGCCTTTTTTACACAGGCAGACTGCCGTTCTGCCTGTGTACAGAATGATCAGTGGAAACCAGCGGACATCGGGTCTGCGGGACCGGCTGTGTAGGAGCACAGCAGGAGCGCCCAATACCCCAAATGGCAGGATCACACACACACACTATGGGCCAGATTCAGAAAGTATTTACGGCGGCGCATCTATAGATACGCCGCGTAAATACTAAGAATAGCCGGCGTATCTTTTTTCTGTATTCAGACAACAAGATACGCCGGCTTTCCTTTAAGATACGAGCGGCGTAATTCGCTTACACCGTCGTATCTTAGTTGCATATTTACGCTAGGTGGCCCTTCCGTTGATTTACGCGTTGAATATGCAAATGAGCTAGATACGGCGATTCACGAGCGTAGTTGCGCCCGGCGTATCTATTTGCGTCATTTACATAAGGCGTCAGACCGGCGTAAAGTTACCCCTGCTATATGAGGCGCAGCCAATGTTAAGTATGGACGTCGGGACAGCGTCGTATTGTACGTCGTTTGCGTAAGTCGATTCAGAAAGGGGCTCGGCGTAAGTTACGTTCACGTCGTTTACATTGAGAAATAGCGACGTGCTGTCCATGCCGCTCACACAGGGGAGGGCTGGCAGGGGGGGCAGGGTGGAAATCTTCCCCTGGGCTGGTGACACTATGCACAGCCACCGGCCGCCACTACTAAATGCTGTTTTTGAAGAGCAGGAATATGTCTGCTGGAGCTCTGTTATCACAGGTCACGGCCGCTGCTCACCTCCCACTGTGCAGCCGTGCCTGTGTCAGCTCCGAGGTAGATGGCTGCAGAGCTGAGCTATGTCTCGTCTCACACATAGCTCAGCCTCAGCGCACACCATCGCTGACATCCCTTCTCTCTCTGCACAGACACGAGGAGAGATAGAGCTCATCTGCTCCTCCTCCTTCTGAGTCTGCCCTGCCCACACTCCATGGGCATGTGTGGGCACTGGACAGGAAGTTTGAACCCAAAAAAGCATCAGACAGCCTGCCTGCGCCTCAGCCTCCATCCTGGTAAGCTTACCCTCTCTAGTCTCTCCTGCCTCCCAGTGTATACAAAGGGGTGTTCTGTGGATTTTGTTAAAGGGGAGGGGGGGGCAGACTACACAATAGTCCACAGCATGCACCCTTAAATCATGTTTCCCAAAACACCCCTTACATCAGATCTGATGTATATGGAGTTTGTGCGGACTCTGATGTAAGGGAAGGCTCGGTGCGGACTCTGATGTAAGGGAAGGCTCGGTGCGGACTCTGATGTAAAGGGGGCCTCGGTGCGGACTCTGATGTAAAGGGGGCCTCGGTGCGGACTCTGATGTAAAGGGGGCCTCGGTGCGGACTCTGATGTAAAGGGGGCCTCGGTGCGGACTCTGATGTAAAGGGGGCCTCGGTGCGGACTCTGATGTAAAGGGGGCCTCGGTGCGGACTCTGATGTAAAGGGGGCCTCGGTGCGGACTCTTGTGATCATGAAAAATCTTAGACTGTTTTCCTCGATCCATCACTTTTCTACACTCTATGGGCCACTTGACTGGACTTGCCCCCCAGGCCTAAGGCTGCCAGCCCTCCCCTGCGCTCACACACACACTTTTTTTTGCCTTTCATTTCTATTTTACACAGAATGGGTTATTTTACAGGGGTGAGGGTTTACATATACTTTAATGAATGTGGGCAATTAAAACGCAGCATATGATAAAATAAACACAGAAGCAGAAATTACGCTCGGTGAAAACCACATGTCAAAACAATCAGTGGATCCAGAGATGTAGAATTACAAACACAGAATGACATATCCTTTGGCAAGTAAAACTGGAAGCATATATAATTTCATCTGTATATGTAACTGTTCGCTTGAAGTTCCCATTTAAATATTGTAATTCCTCCCGCATGGAAAACAAGAAAAACAGTCTGCCATTCATTCAGATGTGAAAAGCACATGGCCCACTTACCCCCACCAAATCAACTGCTACTCTACGGCAGTAAGAGGACATTTAAAAATATAGTGTCATTGGTCACAGGTTTTTTCTTTCAACTGCCATAAACACCTGATCATTTTTCTTTTCCTTACCCGTCAGATGATATTTAACTTGGAACTATGGCCACCCATTAAACAATATATGCAGCAGCACTTAATTATAAGTACATCTGCACTTACAGTTATTTCTTAGGCTGCTTTCACACTGGGGCATGGGCAGCAACGGCAGTAAAGTATTTTTAGCGGCACTTTACCGCTGTTTGTGCAGAGGAATTCGGCGCTAGCGGAGGTGCTTGTAACCCCCGCTAACGGTCGAAAAAAAGGTTAAAACCACCTGCAAAACACTGCTGCAGCAGTGCTTTGCCAGCGGTTCAGCCACGCTGCCCATTCATTTCACCACTCCAAAGATGCTTCACTCAGAATGTAGGGTTCGTGAGTGGGCTGCCCTCAGAATGCAGGGTTCGAGAGTGGGCTGCCCTCAGAATGCAGGGTTCGAGAGTGGGCTGCCCTCAGAATGCAGGGTTCGAGAGTGGGCTGCCCTCAGAATGCAGGGTTCGAGAGTGGGCTGCGCTCAGAATGCAGGGTTCGAGAGTGGGCTGCGCTCAGAATGCAGGGTTCGAGAGTGGGCTGCGCTCAGAATGCAGGGTTCGACAGTGGGCTGCGCTCAGAATGCAGGGTTCGAGAGTGGGCTGCGCTCAGAATGCAGGGTTCGACAGTGGGCTGCGCTCAGAATGCAGGGTTCGAGAATAGGTTAGGCTCAAAAAGCAGGGTTTAGGGGGGTGAAGGGCGATGTAAAGGGTGGAAGAGGACACTGCTCATGACAGGGTCCTCTGCCCCCTTCACCCTCCCCCCCCCCCACGCACACACAGTGGGTGTCTTCTGCAGGGTTCCAGAGGGGGCTGTGCTCAGAATGCAGGGTTCCAGAGGGGACTGCGCTCAGAATGCAGGGTTCCAGAGGGGACTGCGCTCAGAATGCAGGGTTCCAGAGGGGACTGCGCTCAGAATGCAGGGTTCCAGAGGGGACTGCGCTCAGAATGCAGGGTTCCAGAGGGGACTGCGCTCAGAATGCAGGGTTCCAGAGGGGACTGCGCTCAGAATGCAGGGTTCCAGAGGGGACTGCGCTCTGAATGCAGGGTACGGCAGTGCGTTGCAGGGATCAGGAATAGGTTAGGCCCAGAAAGCAGGGTTTTTTATGGGGGTGAAGGGTGATGTAAAGGGTAGAGGACACTGCCCATGAAAGGGTCCTCTGCCCCCTTCACCTCCCCCACCCACACAGTGGGTGTCTTCTGCCCCCCTCCCTTTCCCCTACAGCAGTAATCTCTGCCTCACATTGCATAGTCTCCTACCTGTTACCACAGCAGAGACCTGGAGGAAGCACAGTTCTGGACAGAGGGGCAGAACTGGCAGAGAGGTGATTGGTTGCTTAGGACCACCCTTTGTCCAGGCAATAAATCACCTGCAGTTAAACATAAAAAGTGAATTTGGTCCGCTCCTCCTCCCACCCTCTGTCCTGAGCTGTGCTTACTTCTGTTCTCCGCTGTTCACTACCCCCATAGGAGCTGCTGGTTAGTTTTGGGCCTTGCACATTACCTCGCTCCTCGTCGTCTAGGGGTTGAAAGTCAGCAAAAAGTTCAATGTCCACAAGTTTTAGTTCCTTTTCTTTCAATTTATTTTCAAACAAACTTGTAGAAGTAGAGGGGTGAAGGATCAGGGGAAGGTTCAGACGCACAAAGCAGATCACTGGGGAATTGCTAAAGTTCAAAGTCACACTCACCACTTTCTCTTAAGTGGGTATTGCTCACCTGGAAAGGCCCCTCTCACCTGGCCTAGCTGCTGGGATTATGCATGGACAAGAATAATCTCAGTCTCTGCCACAGACTGGTTGCAAGTTTAGATGAGGGATTCCGAAATACTCTGCCACAGGATTTGATACCCGGAGATCCAGCCTTACAGTTCTAGAGCCTTTAAGCCAAGGGTGCCCAACCAGTGGCCCTGGGGGCCACATGTGGCCTGCAGAGGCCTCTGATATGGCCGCAAACTCCTGCTCTCTGATGGAATAAAATACTGTTATTAAAGGTCAGTTTATTACCAAAATCACAGTGTATATATGAGCATATCTGTTCTGCAGAGGTTACTCGGCTGCTTTCAAAACTGATCCGCAGATGCAGAGCAGTGAACCTATGGGTTACCTGCACTGAGCTACATACTTCTGTTATTACCCGCGAGTTTGGTGAGCTTTCTGAAAGTGCACCAAACATGCAGAATATAATAGCAGTCTATTGCAAAGTGCAGTAAAGCCAAAAGTTACACTGCGTTGCACCTGCGGGCGGGTAAACCGCAGTGCATCAGTGTGAAAGTAGCCTTGGGCCCCCTTTCATACGGTCTTCCAAGGAGTGGCAGATGTAAACCGACTTGTGTCCTACCTCCAATCCGCAAGAATAAAAAAATCTAGTGGGCTGTGTCCATGCCATGCAGAGTGGACACGGGCCTGTCATCCGCCCGCTCTGCTCATTGTGGCCTACAACTGGTTACCAAGTCGCTTAAGAGGCCCTCGTGCTTCAAAAGGTTGGGCATCTCTGCTTTAAGCCAACCCGGCACACTGTAAAGGTATTGTAGGCTACAGTGCATTCTTCAGTAAGTTACCAGGCCTCTCTCAAAGTACCAGCCTTCTGCTCGGTCCCTTCTGGGACAGGTCCTCCCCTGGCTTCCTCCATTGAGTGGCTTATTCCCGCAGGATAGACAGCACAGGATCACCTCCATGGCGTAGGCCCTAGTCAGGGTAACTGGGCCTACCAGGCCAAAATGCAGCCTCGGGCCAGCATGATCCAGAGGCAAAAAAAATAAAATCACACGACACACACCTTGAGCCAGGAGGCACACGAGGCAAAGAGCCCCCGAAAAATAAGTATCCTTCCCCAGCATGCCCAGCAGGGAGACCACTCCCACTGGGCTGTTTCTGAGGAAAGACACCCAATACACCATGACCTGCCTTAGTTCCAAAAGTGGCCTGTGGTGGTACCGCCACCTACAGGCAAACAACAGGAAATCCCTCCAGGCACAGCCATAGCCAGAACAGAGGCTCATTTAACCCCAATTAAAGTCTGAGCTAAACTACAAGCTCAGACACCCTCTAAACTTGACATAGCGCCTGGTCATTGGGAGGAGGGTGCTAGACTATATTACTAAAAGTATCTGGATGCCTGCCTTTACACAAACACAAATTTGAATGGCATCCCAGTCGTAGTCTGTAGGGTTTAATATTGAGTTGGCCCACCCTTTGCAGCTATAACAGCTTCAAGTCTTCTGGAAAGGCTGTCAACAAAGTTAAGGAGTGTGTCTATGGGAGTGTTTGGCCATTCTTCAAAAAAGCACATTTGTGAGGTCAGGCACCGACGTGGATGAGAAGGCCTGGCTAAGTGTCTTCGCACCAATTCATCCCAAGGGTGTTCTATCGTGTTGAGATCTGAACTCCACCCCAGGGGAGGCCAGTCAAGTTCCTCCGCACCAAACTCGCTCATCCATCTTTATGGACCTTGCTTTGTGCACTGGTCCAAATCACTTGGTGGAGGGAAGATTATGGTGTGGAGTTTTTGTTGTTCAGGTGTTGGGCTTGGCCCCTTAGTTCCAGTGAAGGGAACTGGTTAAGCCATCAGCATACCAAGACATTGGGGACAATTTCATGCTCCCAACTCTATTATGGAATAGGAAGTTTTGCCCCTTCCTATTCCAACATGAATGCGCACCAGTGCACAAAGCAAGGTCCATAAAGACATGGATGAGCAAGCCATTAAAAGTTGTGTGCGTATATAATTAGAAAATTGTATATGGTGAGGGGATTAAGACGAGCACTAAAAAAAAATTGAGTTATACTAGCCATACTCCTGTTGACAAATCATTCCAACGCGTTTTTGAAAAACAAACACGTGAGAATTTTGATCGATAATACATTCAATGGACATAACTTAATCAGGTTTTGTCACATACACCAAGTGAAAACTTTCAATTTATCATCTGTTTGGCAGAAGTTTTCCAAACATTTCTTTTGATGGTTTTGGCTCACAAACATCACAACCAATCTTTGACTTGTGTCTATTAACTGGACGATACATGAACAAACTGTCTAAATCGGGGATATGCAAGTAGCGGGCCTCCAGCTGTTGCAGAACTACAAGTCCCATGAGGCCTAGCAAGATCCTGACAGCCACAAGAATGACACCAAAAGGCAGAGGCATGATGAGAGTTGTAGTTTTGCAACAGTTGGAAGGTCCGCTAATTGCATATCCCTGGTCTAAATGACAAATTTTCTAAAGATTTTTCACCTAGTGTATGGACACCATAAGGCTTCATCCACTTGGCCAATAAGTGCCGGTTCACACAGGGGTAAAGCGAGACTTCAGCGCAGCTTGCAAAACTACTTCTATATAGAAGTCAATGCAAGCCACCCCAAAGTAGTACTTGAGTCGCTCCTATTAGAAGGATTCGATTGTACTGCATGGAGCGTGACTTGTCAGGGGGCTAAGTCACCTGACAGGTCGGCACTCAGGGTCACACATCGCCAAGAATCGGCATAAATCTGCGTGGGGGATCACAGGTGTATGCAATCATCTGCAGCCAGAAAACCTGTACAAATCAGGCCAAAAGGCACCACAGATGTTCGTATATAACTGCAAAGTGAGCGGTCACATGCAATTAGGGAAGGATGAGCAATTGCAGACAGACAATTCTCGGTGGTATATGGCCTTAATCGGCCATGTGAATGAGGCCTTAGGGTTTTCAAACAATTTAAAACAAATATTGGGATCATTAGCAGGGTTGGGTCCTTTCTCAAATTCTATAATCTCATAATCATAATTTTTATATATAGAGAGAGAGAAAGTAAATCGATGGACTGTTACAAGAAGCTGGGGAAATTTCATGGAACGGATTCGGCACAAGAACCAGGCAGACAAAGGTTGCCTAAGCCGGCTAAACACTAATGTGGTTAGAAACAAGATGTCATAAAAGAGTAATCAAACATGAAAAAATCCCATTCCGACAAACGGAGAACATTACTGCTGTAACATGTCTCTATTGGAGCTGCTGGTAATGGCCTATTGTTACAGCTAGAGGGGATTTTTGCAGGAATGTCAAGTTTTGGCAGTCACCGCATTCACACTGTGCTGTGACCTGAAACAGCAGACTAGAACATAGATTTCAGATCGAGGATAAAAGTGGAACTCCATTAGTCATAAGACAAACAAGGGATTAATGTACCTTTGTGGGTAAGGTATTTTATAAATGGTTTATTATAGAAATAAAACTAAGTAGCAAACTCAACAAGGTTGATATTTAAGAGTTCCTGGTTTGGGTTTAAAGTGACTCCATCCTGGTTTTGGTTTAAAGTGACTCCATTAAAAGCATAAAAAAAAATCCCCATGCAAAAGAAAATGTTCAAAAATTTGCCAATCCTGTGGTTTGATTTTTGATCTCTTGCACACAAGCCAAAAGAAAAAATATTCATGAACTGTCACAGTTACGGGATGGTTGAAGACTTGTGGTCCCGAAGGTGCGCTGTGGTTCCACCCATTGGGCTTGGTCCTGTAGTGACGTAGCATCCAGCAGGTGGAAACGCAGCAAGCACTTGACATTTCCAGGTGCTGAAGATTCTTTGGGCCATCATAGCTCTTCAAGAAAGAGAAAATAGGGATCACACCCACACGGCTGTCAAGTATTATTCATTTTCTTTCACTGGGTGCTCTAGGGTGGCAACAAAGTCACTTTTTTAAAGATTTAGAACTGATTGCCAAGGGGAAAGGTTACTTCCAAAGCTACTTCCCAGGACACATACACCCATCCTTGAAAATGCCTGCAACTGTGTACAATAGTTTTCCAAAAACTTTTTCTTGTCACCAACTAAAGTGAGGTAATGCTGAAGTTCAGGCAAAAAGTTAATTACCCTGTTGAAATACATAGATCTGAGCTGTCTGAGCTGCCAAAGGTTTTGTAATTCTGTTTAAGAACCTCTGTCAGGGAGCACACCCGGAGCATTGACCTTTTTGCAGACCACACTGCCCAATACAGCCTGACCTAGTACTGATCCAGCCTATAACTGGACAATAAAGGAGCATCAGTACCCAGATGGGGTCATCTTCTACTTCCACCCATTTTTGCCAATCGTCAGTATTACTGCCAGCCAGTAAAAAAGCAGGGACTTTTCTCCTGCCAGGAAATGCCAGTGACAGAAAAGGTTGGCAGTAAAAAATATGGAGCTCGACTGGGAGCTGCACATGCATAATTCCAGTCTGGAGTTGGCCGAGACCATCCGAGTGGCTGCTACAGTGTGTTTGGGCAGTGTTAGTGGAAGGGCGGGTCTGGCGGAAGTGGTGCCTAAGCGTGACGTGTGATGTCGTGGTGCAAGGGAGCCGAGATGAACGCCCGAGCCGCATGTGCAAGTCTGCAGGATGTGAGCAAGGCAAGCCAGGAGCGGGACTGACAGTGTCGTTTTGACTGGAGGTGACTGAAGAGACCATCTGGTGTGGAGAGAGATTTTCACTGTCACTGACACAGGAGGGGGCGTGTCGCGTCGGTGATATTCTCTGTACTGCTGCACACTGCTGTCCATGTGTGCCAGTCCATTCCAATGTCTTGCCTCCTGAGTCTTGTTCCTGAGCTACTTACTATATCGAAAATAAAATAAGAAAAATGTTTTTTGCTTTATTATCTACCTTAAATCATATTACGAATTGCATATTGTACTTGTCTGTAGCCTAAATACTAAAATGTGCAATTAAAACTGTCATTTTGTAACTTTTGGAAATGCCAGTGGCTGTGCCAGTAAATGTTGGGTGTCGTGTCAGTTCATTTCAATCTGGTAGATTGGCACTGCTTCCACCCGTCTTGTCAGGAAGCTTCCAGCATTAAATAAACAGAACTGTACAATGCAGAAGAGCCTGGTTGGCTTACAGTTACGACCTTTAAAAAGAACTGTTTCAGGTATAAAGTGTTGGCAATTAGCAGTGCCTGCATATACTTCCCTTGGCAGCCTCCAGATCAGCCGGCCATTGCCAAATGCCAGGCTACTGGGATAGCCAAATCTACAGCATTGCTTTATAGTTATGAAGTTTTGAAGGTTCCTGCCAAAGTTTAGAGTGTCTTGATTTTAGCTAGGTTTTTTTTATTGTGCTTTTATTTCTGTTTGTTTCTTTGCTATGCAATTGAGCCTAGCTATGCCCAATATGCTCTGCTATGTACTGTTAACCAGGGGTCAAGTCCTGGGGAAAAAAGTGTGGGAACTCCCACCCAAGATCCACTCCCCCACAAAAAAAAAAAAAAGGTACGACCATATGCATAAAAATTCTAAACCGTATGTTTTTTTTCCCCGCAAGTTATCGCAGGATTTAGAAAGAACCTTAAGCAAGTTCTTTCTAAATCTCACGATAATTCGCGGCAGACCTCCGCAATGTCTCCTGGGAACAATGACAAAAGCTCCCAGGAGACATTGCGGCATCGGGAAAGTGACGGAATACCCGCACACGACCGATGAATCCATATACATGAATCGGCCAGTAACAAAGAATTACTAAGGTTCGCCTGCCCCTGACAGTGACTCGAGCTGGGCATCGCCGCTTAGTGAAGGATTGGCTTGGGCGGCTCGGCTGCGCTAGTCCTGCAAAGGGAACTGCGTTCCTGCTGTGAAAAAAGTGCAGGGACGCTGTTCCCACGCGTTCCCGCAGTACTTGAGCCCTGCTGTTAACTTCAAAACCTGCAATAAAAATTATAAATAAAAAAATGTAGAAGGTAATGTTTAGACTAGAGACCATATTTGGTGCATTGCCTGCTCTGTGTATAAAAAGATACTTTTCGTTAGAGCAGTGTCATATCACTTCAGGGGTAACAAGTTCCTGGTATAACCAGGAGCTGAGGCAGCACAGCAGCTAAGTGGTTAGCACTTCTGCCTAGCAGCACTGGTGTCATTTGTTCAAATCCTAACCATGGAACTACCTCCACGGAGATTGCATGTTCTCCCTGTGCGGGATTTCCTCCAGGTACTCGGGTTTCCTTCCACACTCCTAAGACATGTTGGTAGGTTAAGTGGCTCCTGTCTAAACTGGGCCATTATGTTTATGTATGAATGCGAGTTAGACCCCTTTCACACTACAGCGACTTCAAAGTCACGTCATTTGGTCGCGATTTCAGGGAATGCCTGTGTAAACTTCAGGTATATAGACCTAAACTCGCATGAAAGTCGGACCAAAGTAGTACAGGGATTACTTTGATGTCGACAACTTGTAGTCGCACATATATGAATTGTTATTATTGGAAATCATGGGGAACAACTTGTCATGCAACTTTACAGTCGCAGGACACATTGTACAAGTGTGAAAGGGGCCTAAGGGACCTTAGATTGTAAGCTCCTTTAGGACAGGGACTGATGTAAATGTATAAGTAAAGTGCTGTGTAAATTAACGGCGCTATACAAGCACCTGTAATAAATAACCAATTCACAATCATACTATATCGTTGCATCATTTAGGCTCAGAAAGAAATTCCAAAACAAGGTGCGTTTCTCATTAAAGACAATGACAGAAAAAAAAATTTACACCTCAGTTTTTAAACCGGTAATCGGAACAGGATTTTCTCAGCTGCTAAGCTGACAAGTGTAATTGCGATAATAATGCTGAAAATGTTACTGTGCATAGTAAAACATGACTTCATGTATTATTTCCTCTTCCCTGTCCTTTCCCACAAGACAGGAAGGTCTAAAACAATTTACAGAACAATGTTTATTTTGTAGAAGTGCAATTATGAGAAACTAGAGAGACACTTACAGCCAGCGACTCGGATTGACTGGTTCCGCATCCTCCCTTTTCCTCTTTTCCATCGGGTTCCACATTCTCCTTATTGTCTGTGTGATTGTCCTGGGCAGAGCAGGCACTGACAAGGTCTGGCAGGCTCGTGGACGGGTATTTGCAGAAATCCACCTCCGTTCCATCCTTAAAATAAAGGCAACAATGTCATTTTTTTTTTTTTTTTTTACAAATTTCAAATTGTTACAAATATATATACATATATATATATTTATTTATTTTAGGGCTGTTACTGATCAACATTTTTGTGTTCGATTAATCGTGTGGTTTTTTTTTTATCGATTAATCGACTAATTTCGATTAATTATAACGCACATACAGATCCAACTACTTTTAGCTGATCTCCTTGCAGGCCGATTCCCAGTGCAGCTACCAACCACTGGAAAAACGGATAGCAGGATACAAAAAAAAAACACAGAGGCAGCGCTTGATGGGAATAGCATTAAAACTCTTATAGTCTTCAAATAGGTAACCAAATAAATATTGCACTGGAAATAAAATCGATGTAGCTACATAAACTGTAAAAATGGTGCGAGTAATACCAAACGGTACCAAAATCAGTCATAAAAACATGTAGCCAAGTATGATACTGGTATAAAAATGTGTACAATGAAACCACTGCTGAATCCAGACAAGGAGAGGTTAACATCAGTTTGTCGCCATGTAGATGCCCCGTGAAGGGAACTATCACAACTCCCAGTGGATGGCTGTCGAATCCCAGCTTTATAGAGGGAAGTGTAACAGCCCTTGCGTGTGGCAGATAGTAAGGTCCCGCCGGCATGCAGATATGAAGGCACCTCAAAGGAGCCCTTTAGATGGACACGGCAAGACCTGCCGGTGGGGATCCGGTAACGTCACGAACGACGGGAACTCCCTGAAGGCCCAGAAGCCAGTGGAGAGGTGAGTACCAATCAAAAGAATTTTAAATTGATCAAAAAGATTTTGATCGATCAAAAAAATGAAAGATTAATGGATAAATTAAAAGTTAATTTGCACATATATTTCAGATTTATTGTTCCAAGTCGATTCTTATTTTTGGAAGTTATTTTGGAAGATTCCGATTCATTCATCATGTTATTTCGGAGGTTTCAAACACTAAGGCTCGGTTCATGCTGCTGCAACCCCAACATCGTGCAACTTTGCATTTGACTTGCTTGTGGCTTCAGTGCAACTTTGGCTTGGGCCAATCATAATAATACAGAGTGTGACACATTAGTGAACTTAGAAAACCTTCTGAAGTCGCAGCCAAAGTCACAAAGTCGTGATTTTACTATTGCAAAGGGCCCAAACTACTGTATCCCGTTATCTAAATGAAACAAATCAATACAAATTAATTTGTTGTTTTCGTTATAATTTATTTTAGATTGCAATTTAAAGATTCAGATACATCTGAATAATGAAATTATTTAATCTGAATTTCAATTCGTATCAAAAAAAAATTGCACATGTCCATTTCCTGGGGCCCATGCTGCAGAATAATACTCAATTCGTGAGTTTTCGTCCCCCAAAGTTCATAAGTTGTTTCCCCCGTTGACAGGTTTAATTGCCCAAAGTCTGCTACTTTCCAGATACTTCTGGGTGTGACAATCTCCTGGGTCACCCTCAGCTCTCATCGGTGCCTTCCTCTGACCTCACATCACCACTGTGTCCGAGGAACCAGTGAGGTCTGCGAGGTACCCAGGAGGTCAACACCATTGGAAAGCATACTTCAGGGTAACAAGACCAAGTCAATGTCAGAAAACAAATGTCACTTTAAGCGAGTCTGTAGGCCCCAAATCCAATAGAGTAGGCTTTGTAAACCTCAGTAAATCTTCAAGGTTCCTTGGTATTCTGAAAACCCAAGTCCTCTATATTATGTAAAAAAATCAACCACAATTTTCATGCTCAATTCTGGGGTGGTAGCCATTCAACACTCTAATGGCCACCAAATTTGAGGGAGACTCAATGGCCAAATAGGGAAGGCACAGGGGCCAGAGGAGGCAGGCCAAGGAAGAATCTTTGAAGCATTGGTCAACATTTGTATTAAAAAGGGCCCAGATTTGGAAGCTAAACTGAGAATTTCTAAAGCAGCTTACTCAATAAACCTGGGGCTAGAAAGTAAGGCAGCTCACAGGTTCACGTTAACCTCTTGAGATCTGCACTATAGCCAAATGACGGCTTCAGTGCGGATCTGAATATCCAACAGGCCGTCAATTGACGGCCTGTCACTAGCACGTTCCCCGCGCGCGCTCCAGAGCGCGCAGCGGGGGAAACTCTGTGTTGGCCGTGTCTCTTGGACACAGCCAATCACAGATCGCCGCGAACGGCCAATCAGAGTGGCCGTTTGCGATGCGATTTGTGCGGCCAATGAGAGATGATCTCATATGTAAACATATGAGATCATCTCTCATTGCCGTTTTACACAGAGACAGCGTCCTGTCTCTGGAGAGCAGACCGATCTGTGTCCCTTGTACATAGGGACACAGATCGGTCACCTCCCCCAGTCACCCCCCTCCCCCCACAGTTAGAACACTATGCAGGGAATACATTTAACCCCTTCCTCACCCCCTAGTGTTAACCCCTTCAATGCCAGTCACATTTATACTGTAATTAGTGCATATTTAAAGCACTGATCGCAGTAAAAATGTGAATGGCGCCAAAAATGTGTCAAAGGTGTCCGATGTGTCCGCCATAACGTCGCAGTCCCAATAAAAATCGCAGATCGCCGCCATTTCTAGTAAAAAAAAAATAAAAAACAATAATTCTGTCCCCTATTTTGTAGGCGCTACAACTTTTGCGCAAACCAGCCGCTTATTGCGATTTTTTTTTTAACCAAAAATATGTAGAAGAATACGTATCGGCCTAGACTGAGAAAAAAGGTGTTTTTTTGGTGATATTTATTATAGCAACAAGTAAAAAATATTGTATTTTTTTTCAAAATTGTCGCTCTTTTTTGTTTATAGCGCAAAAAATAAAAACCACACAGGCGCTCAAATACCACCAAAAGAAAGCTCTACTTGTGGGGAAAAAAGGACGTCAATTTTGTTCGGGAGCCACGTCGCACGACCGCGCAATTGTCAGTTAAAGCGACACAGTGCGGGAAGCTGAAATTTCACCTGGGCAGGAGGGGGGTATATGTGCCCAGTAAGGAAGTGGTTAAAACACTTCAGTCTTTGAGAGTAGAGTCAAAGGGAATCCACACCAACACATCACAGGGAAACCTAGTAGGGAGTAACTTGATTAACCCATAAAAACTAAAATCTATATTAATGCACAGCAAAGGGAGAGGCCATTCCAACCCACACAACAATGGGTGTGATGGAGATAAAATTAATTCACCGGGTTATCCTATAATTGTACTTGTGAGAGTGAGATTTGACCTTACTGTGTCAGTTAGCTGACATATCCAAATGGCTCCAATTGTTATACAGAAAATGAATTATAGAACCATTAAAGTTATTACCACACCTTCTAGTTAAACCTGTCAAATAACTAATGGGAAGAATGTTGTCCCCGTCCAACACAATCTACCCATTTCCTAATTGCTCTAAATGCGATAAAGCGGAAACGAGCTATTAAAAGAAGTTGTAAAGACACCACAAATTATTTCTATCTTAATACTTGATTCTGTAAACACCAAACCGAGTGACATTTAAGGACCGAAGAACACAGTCCAGCTTGCTCCAATAAGTTAAAAACAAATAAAATAAAAAAAGGTGCACATCACGTCAGACTGCATAAAGCCACGTACACACGACCATTTTTCATGTCTTCAAAAAAAACGAAGTTTTTCTTGACGCGATTCTTGTCAAGCCTGCCTTGCATACACACGATCGTAAAGAAAAAATGCTCGAGCAAAGCGCGGCGACGTACAACGGCACTATAAAGGGGAAGTGCCATTCGAACGGGCCCACCCTTTGGGCTGATTATGCAAATTTCCCATTTCATAACTTGCTTCTGTGTAGGTTTGAGGTCTTAGGTCCATTCCACACGGGGATGGATCCGCTTTTAGTGGTCCGCCAGCTCAGCGGGAGATCTCTCCGTTTTGACCCAGCAGATGACAGGTCCCTCTCTGCTCACTGAGTGGGGAGGGGCTTGTGCAGCGCCGATGTCTCCTATGGAGAGATCGAACGAAAAACGGACAGAATGGACAGATGGCGACGTATCGGCATCCGTCTGATTTTAGCGGATCGGATGTCGGCGGACATGTCTTCACGGACATCGACTCTCCATAGAGATGCGTTCAGATCCGCCAACAAAACTGACAGGCAGACCTGAACGGTCCGACCGGGTGATACTTAAAGCGGGGTTCCACCTAAAAATGGAACTTCCGATTTACCGAATCCCCCCCGTGTCACATTTGGCACCTTTCAGGGGGAGCAGATTCCTGTATAATCCCGGTATTTGCTCCCACTTCGGGGCATAGATCACCGCAGTATCCACGGCGATCTACGCCATGTCCTGCCCCTCCTCCGTTCCACCTGCTGTCTTCTAGGAGACACACAGGCCCCAGAAGACAGCAGAGACTAGTGAAATCGTGCAGCGTGACTCGCGCATGCACAGTAGGGAACCAGGCCATGAAGCCACAAGTCTTCGCATCCTGATTCCCTTACCAAAGATGGTGGCACCGCCACCCAGGAGCCGATCGAGAGATCGGCTTCAGGCGAGGACATTGAGGGCGCCCTGGGCAGGTAAGTGTCCCAATATTAAAAGTCAGCAGTATTTGTAGCTGCTGACTTTAAATTTTATTTTTTTGGCGGAACTCTGCTTTAAAATGGTGTTGGTTTCAAATGACTGTCTCCTACTTGGACAGATTGGGGTTGATTTACTAAAACTGGAAAGCACAGCTTGTGCAGCTCTGCATAAAAAACAATCGGCTTCCATTTTTTTGTCAAAGCTTAATTAAACAAGCTTGTAGGCAGGTGCAGTCTACTTTCTCTATTACAGGTGGAGCTCAACTGCAGCAGCATTACAGGGGGGAGAGGAAGTAAAGAGGAAAATTATTTCTCTACGGTTTTCTGGGTCACTGGGATGCTGACACCTCCCATATGACTCTAGCAGCCATCTTGGGACAGGTAGAGCCCATTTAAGGCCCTGGCTCCCAGGCTTGATACGTATTTCCTGTGTGGTTAGTGTAGGGATAGGTCTCCCCTCTGACAGGGACATCGATTAGCGGCAAGAAGGGGTTTAAAACCAGTAGAGAAAAGATAGGTAAACACCATCCTTCTGGAGCCCTCCCCATTTGGATTTGGACCAACCAGGCTGCAGGCTACCCCTCAAGACAGACGCTTTAGGCACATCTGAGATCAGCTCTGCTACACATTGCGGTTACATGCCGTGAGTGTTCCTGGTCGGGTGCCCTCCCACTGGGTTTCTGAATTACTGGATTCTGCATTAATACAAGTTCTGTTCTCTTCAACTGGACTAGGTGTGTTTACTGCACGCCACACCCCACAATCTGAAGTTAGATGGTTAGAAGTTGGCTACCATGCACAGCTGAAACAGATAACGAATGCTCCAGTTTTAGTAAAACAACCCCATTGTGTCACAATATCATGTCTTCTGTTGTAAAAGGTGCCCACTGGCTTGTCTACCAAGGGGGAAATTATTGGACAGGTTATGATAGCTCGTGTTAAATGATTTAGACGTATGAATGATGTGAACATCTACTTACCCTGCTGGCCACCACCAACTGTACCAGTCCACTTGTAGCCCGCAGTATGCCAACAGCTTCTTGATGAGAAAGCCCAACTAGTGACTGACCATTGATCATGAGAAGCTCATCACCAGCTTTTAGCCTACCATCCCTGAAAAGAAAACAATAAGCAACTTATTAACAGTTAAAGTATTTCTATTTCAAATGTGTTTGATGTGGGCGTGTTTCATTTAAAATTAAAGCGGATGGCCCATTAAAAACAATATATTAAAAGCCAGCAGCTACAAATACTGCAGCTGCTGACTTTTAATATTAGGACACTTACCCGTCCTGGAGTCCAGCGGCGTCCACAGCAGAGGACGAGCGATCGCTCGTCACCCTGCTGCTCCCCCCTCCATCCACGGTGAGGGAACCAGGAAGTGAAGCGCTCCGGCTTCACTGCCCGTTTTCCTACGGCGCATGCGAGAGTCGCGCTGCGCCCGCCGATTGGCTCCCGCTGTGTGCTGGGACCTGAGAGTTCCCAGCACACAACGGGGGGGCGACGGGATGTCGCCATAAATCCCGACTTTTGCCCAAGACTGTGGGCCGGAAGTGGTTGCAGATACCTGTCTTTAGACAGGTATCTGCACCCCCCTCCCCCCTGAAAGGTGTCAATTGTGACACCGGAGGGGGGAGGGTTTCCGATCAGCGGATCTTCACTTTAGGGTGGAGATCCGCTTTAAGTGTGACCCCACGTAAATGACGTTTTTTTACTAAAGGCGCATGCGCCGTCCGTGGACGTATACCAGTGCGCATGCTCCAAATTACGCCGCTAAGACTCATTGGTTTCGACATGAACGCAATTTACGGCCAGCCCCATTCACGGACGAGTTACGCAAACGACGTAAAACGTGAAAAATTTGGCGCGGTCACGACGTCCATACTTAACATTGGCTGCGCCATCTTTGTGGTGGTTTATCTTTACACCTGAAAACGCCTTACGTAAACTGCGTATCTTTACTGCGACGGCCGGGCGTACGTTCGTGAATAGGCGCATCTCGCTGATTTACATATTCTAGGCGTAAATCATCGTACACGCCCCTAGCGGCCAGCGTAAATAGGCAGCTAAGATGCGAAGGAGACTTACGCCGGTCTTATCTTAGCAACATTTAAGAGTATCTCACTTTGAGCATACGCTTAAAGATACGACGGCGCAGATTCTGAGTTACGACGGCGTATCTACTGATACGCCGTCGGAACTCTTTATGAATCTGGCCATATACTTTTAATGGTATATTTAACAGACCAAAATGAAAATGAGAGAAGTACATGATTAGAATTTAAATCCCATTTAGCAAGGAGGTAATTTTTGCAATAGTAAAATGGGTCTTATGTTCTAATTATATCTACAATACATCAAAACAGCCCCATACTTCTCAAAGTATAGTAACCAGGTTCACATCTTATTCAAGTGCTGCTTTCTGGTCACACTTGCATTGTGTGCACAGCCCCATACCATTCAGCCCGGGTGCACACTGATGCAATTCAGGACATCACATGTAATTTGCAGCACATTCCTATGCGAATTGCCGTATTTTTCGCCGTATAAGACGCACTTTTTCTTCCCCAAAACTGGGGGGGGGAAGTTGGTGCGTCTTATAAGACGAATACACGTTTTCGCCTGACCGATCTGCGTTCCGGAGCGCACCGACGCCGCGGCCTTAGGAAAGACCATGGCTTTGGCCTAGCCCCGGAGTGGTCGGCCATCTTGGTACACCCGGCGACGGTGCTCGTGGATCTTCTATTCCTACCAGAGCGGGCGCCGCGATCTACAGTATTCTGCAATGCATCTGCAACAGTGAGTTGGAGGTTAATGTGGGGGCAATGTTACTGTCTATTATTACTATGTGTGGGCAATGTTACTGGCTGCTATTACTAATGTGGGGTCAATGTTACTGGCTATTATTACTATGTGGGGGCAATGTTACTGGCTATTATTACTATGTGGGGGCAATGTTACTGGCTGCTATTACTAATGTGGGGGCAATGTTACTGGCTGCTATTACTAATGTGGGGGCAATGTTACTGGCTATTATTACTATGTGGGGGCAATGTTACTGGCTACTATTACTAATGTGGGGGCAATGTTACTGTCTATTATTACTATGTGGGGGCAATGTTACTGGCTGCTATTACCAATGTGGGGGCAATGTTACTGGCTATTATTACTATGTGGGGGCAATGTTACTGGCTGCTATTACCAATGTGGGGGCAATGTTACTGGCTATTATTACTATGTGGGGGCAATGTTACTGGCTGCTGTTACCAATGTGGGGGCAATGTTACTGGCTATTATTACTATGTGGGGGCAATGTTACTGGCTATTATTACTATGTGGGGGCAATGTTACTGGCTATTATTACTATGTGGAGGCAATGTTACTGGCTGCTATTACTAATGTGGGGGCAATGTTACTGGCTATTATCACTATGTGGAGGCAATGTTACTGGCTGCTATTACTAATGTGGAGGCAATGTTACTGGCTGCTATTACTAATGTGGGGGCAATGTTACTGGCTATTATTACTATGGTACATGCGGTGTCTCTGGGGTTCAATTTGAGCCATAGATTTGTATGGCTCAAATAACATTGCACCAAACTCATGCAGATCCCCTTTTTTGTACACACCAGAATCGGATCGCATGGGTGTTCACATCCATGCGACTCGATTCAGCAAATTGCACTGCGCTTTGCAAACCGATTTCATGGTGTCGTTGACACTCCACAATCGGTTCGCATGAATGAGTTGCGATTTTGATGCAGTGTGGAATCCGCAGAAAATTCACTGTGAATTTGCACCACATCTACTGTGAACAGGCTCAATTAAATTGAAAATGGAGGACCTGAACTCTGGAAACTTTGCCCAAAAAAAAAAAAACACAAGCAGAGGGCAAAATCATTGCATGTAAAGTGCCTTGAAAAAGTATTCATACCCTTTCACATTTTGTCATGCTACAACCAAAAGCATAAATCTATTTCATTGGGATTGTATGTGAAAGACCAACACAAAGTGGCACATAATTGTGAAGTGGAAGGAAAATGATAAATGGTTTTCAACATTTTATACAATTAAATATGTGAAACGTGTGGCGTGCATTTGTAGAACCTCCTTTCACTGCAATTACAGCTGCAAGTCTTTTTGGGGATGTCTCTACCAGCTTTGTACATCTAGAGAGGTATATTGTTGCCCATTCTTCTTTGCAAAATTGCTCAAGCTATGTCAGATTGGACGGAGAGCGTCTCTGAACAGCAATTTTCAAGTCTTGCCACAGATTCTTATTTGGATTTAGGTCTGGACTTTGACTGGGCCATTCTAACACATAAATATGCTTTGATCTAAACCATTCCATTGTAGCTCTGGCTGTATGTTTAGGGTCGTTGTCCTGCTGGAAGAAGAACCTCCGCCTCAGTCTCAAGTCTCTTGCAGACTCTAAAGCCTCGTACACGCGACCTATTTTCCCGGCAGGAAAACTGCCAGGAGAGCTTTTGGCAGGAATCCCGGCCTTGTGTATGCTCCCTAGCAGTTTTCCCGTCAGGAAAACAGATGGGAATCCCGCTCTTAATTTTCTCATCAGGTTTCCCAGGAGAGTGTTTCCTGCCTAGAAAACCGGTCGTCTGTATGGGTGAAAAACCGTGCATGCTTGATAACACTTCGACGCATGTGTGGTAGCATACAAGGTTAGTGTGGGGTGTAGCAAGATTGCATCAAATGTAATGAGACACCGGCTTGTTGTAGTCGATGACGTCACCGCGTTCTAACTATTCAAAATAACAGCAGGATTTTGTGTGGCTGTGTGTAAACACGGCTTTTCAAGTCAAGTCTGCCAGGAATCCCATCGGGAATAACAACGTACGTCCCCCCCCCCCCCCACACGGGATTCCCAGGATTCCCAGTCGTGTGTACAGGGCTTCACAGTTTTTCTTCTAAGATTGCCCAGTATTTGGCTACATCCATCTTCCATCACCTCTCACCAGCTTTCCTGTCCCTGCTGAAGAAAACCATCCCCACAACATGATGCTGCCACCACCATGTTTCACGGTGAGGATGGTGTGTTCAGGGTGATGTGCAGTTTTAGTATTCAGTCACACATAGCGTTTTGCTTTTAGGTTAAAAAGTTCAGTTTTGGTCTCATCTGACCAGAGCACCTTCTTCCACGTGTTTGCTGTGTCCCCCACATGGCTTCTCGCAAACTGCAAACAGGACTTCTTTTGGCTTTCTTTCAACAATGTCTTTCTTCTTGCCACACTTTAGATTTTGTGGAGAGCACAACCAATAGTTGTCCTGTGAACAGATTCTCCCACCTGAGCTGTGGCTCTCTGCAGCTCCTCCAGAGTTACCATTGGCATCTTAGCTGCTTCTCCGATTAAGGCTCTTTGCCGGCCTGTCAGTTTAGGTGGACGGCCAGGTCTTGCTAGGTTTACAGTTGTGCCTTACTCTTTCCATTTTTGGAGCTGTTCAAAGCTTGGGATATATATATATATATATATATATTTTATAACCTAACCCTACTTTTAACTTTTCTACAACTTTATCCCTGACTTGTCTGGTGTGTTCTTTGGCCTTCATGATGCTGTTTGTTCACGAAGATTCTCTAACACACCTCTGAGTGCTTCACAGAACAGCTGTATTTATACTGAAACAAAATTACACACAGGCAAACTATTATTTAGGTGACTTCTAAAGGCAATTGGTTCCATTAGATTTTAGTTGGGGGGTATAAGAGTAAAGGGGGCTGAATACAAATGTACGCCACACTTTTCAGATATGCATTAGTAAAAAAAATATGAAAATCATTTTTGTTTTCCTTCCACTTCACAATTATGTGTGTTGGTCTATCACATAAAACACATACACGTTTTTGGTTGTATCATGAGAAAATGTGGAACATTTCAAGGGGTATGAATACTTTTTCAAGGCACTGTAATATACTGTATTTGCCCCCACGTGACAGTTCTGAGGCCCAGTCATTGGCTGCTGAGCTTGGCATCACCTGAAGATGTGGAGAAGGACAAATGTGCCCCCATTTGTCATTCTCTTTAGCATTTTCCCCCCACTTCACAATTATGTGCCACTTTGTGTTGGTCTATTACATAAAATATCCCAATAAAATACATTTACATTTTTGGTTGCAACATGACAACATGTGGAAAATTTCAGGGGGTACGAATTTTTTCAAGGCACTGTAGATCTGTGGGCCCCAGGGCTGTAATTTTCTGTAAATGCAATATGGCTACCTGAAGGTGATCTGTACATCATTGTACGCAACATCCCCAGAAATGTCATTTCGTGCTTGTGTGATTGGCTCACTGACTTTTCCAGAAGTTTGCACCAAGATACAAGCCAGATTTTAGGCATCCTCTGCAACAGACATTTTTGATGGGATACTCCAAGGGTTATATACTTCTAAAGGGAATTCAGACACTAACACATTTCTCATCAGTGTACCTGGTGATTATAGTGAACCAGACCCTCCCAATTCAGAATCAGTCTGCAAAGGACATGGTGAAACAGTAAATTCTTCAGAGCAGAAAAGGGTAGGAGTCTGCTACAAAAAGTTTGTTAAAATCCATGCAATGTACATAGATCACCAAGAGAAGATTGCCATTCTCTCAACAGAATTTACTAGGGGTGCAACGGATCAAAAAAACTCACGGTTCGGATCGTTCCTAGGATCAGAGCCATAGATCGGATAATTTTTCGGATCACCACCATATATAGTCCCCACTGTAATGTCCATATCTCCCCCCACCAATATCCACGTCATCTCCCCCCCACTGTAATGTCCACGTCGTCTCCCCCCCACTGTAATGTCCACGTCGTCTCCCCCCCACTGTAATGTCCACGTCGTCTCCCCCCCACTGTAATGTCCACGTCGTCTCCCCCCCACTGTAATGTCCACGTCGTCTCCCCCCCACTGTAATGTCCACGTAGTCTCCCCCACTGTAATGTCCACGTAGTCTCCCCCACTGTAATGCCCACGTAGTCTCCCCCACTGTAATGTCCACGTCTCCTCATTCAGTACCGCTCTGGGAAGCTCACCTAGGCTGCCGCCAGGTGTACCAAGATGGCCGCCGCATCGGAGCTAGGCTGAAGCCGCTGCTTTTTTCTATGGGCTCAATCCGCAGATCGTGTGGTGTGCCGATACGCGAACATTGACCCGTTCAGATCACAGATTAATGACGGTCCATTGCACCCCTAGAATTTTCCTGTTTAAAAATCAGAGTGGAATATTTAAATACCTGTCTGCTGAGCCTCCTTCTTCCACGTGGGCAACAACAATGCCATGAGGAGACCTTTTCGAACCTCGGCCACCGGTAATCTGAATCCCGAGCCCATCTGCTCCCTTTTGCATATGCATCTTCCAAATACAGCATCCGTCACACTGAAAGAAACAGTCATTGTTTTTTATTAGTTAGTGCTTTTATTCTGATCTTCATTGCGCAGCGTAATATTGAGGTTGCTAGTTACATGGATTTGTGTAGCCTCAATATTTTCTGGGACTAAGAATGATTATGTGGCACGCAAATTCAGTTTTTATTGGCATCTATTGCCTTCAGTAACAGGATGCAATAAGAAACCCCTATATATATATATTTTTTTTAAATTGCTGTCTGTACCTTCCTGCCTCAGTGACGCCTACACCCCTTATTTCTTGAACGGCTGTCCACAAATGTTTCAAGTGGAGTAGGAAATGGTTAAAGCCCCTAACAGTCATTTTTCCTCTGTGTCCCATTGAGATTTCCCTTAATTTCCTGTCCTAGAGCCATAGAAGGAAATTAAAGTGTTAATCCATTCAAAATCAATTCGACCCAAAGTGATGTCCCCATCGGAATCTTCACAGCCTATTCCAGTGATAACGGTCCTTTAGGATAAAGATCCTTCAATGGAGACACCCGTTTCACTTTGCGATGAGGAATCTCACCAATGGGGACACGGATTCTAACATTTCCGGACGGTATTCAAAAACTTAAAAATATTGACTAGAGACACTTTAAAAATGATTAAACTTTATTTATATCACAACAGATGTGTTTTTCTGATTAAGCGTAGGAGTCATGCTTTTCATAAAATGTTTTGGGTCAAACTCAAATTTCAGCTACTTAAAACTAGTCTCACAAACAAAATTTTCAGCAGCAAGAGATGTCCTTTTAAAAAAATAAAAAATAAAAATATCAAGCCAATAAAAAGACGCCATAAGGAACACAGCAGAGTTGATTTACACAAGGCAAATGCAATGTGCACTTTTTAAGGGCAGTTGTGCCAAAGCTTAGTAAAATGAGGTAAAGCTTGACTTTGCGAGGAATACCCAATCACATGCAAGGAAAATTAAAAAACAGCATTTCTGCTTGCACATGATTGGATGATGGAAATCAGCAGCTGCTCATTTACTAAGCTATGGAGCAACTGCACTTGCAAAGTACAGTCTATTTGCTATTAGTAAATCAACCCATTGTGTCCTCCGCCCCCCTTCACATCACCCCCCCCACGGTAGTGTCCTATGCCCCCCTTTACATCTTCCCCCAACAGTAATTTACCCCATATACTAGTGTCCTCTGCCCCCCTACACATCACCCGTCCTATTGTAGTGTCCTGGCCACTGACCAAGCTTCTCCTAGCAGTGTCCTCTGCACCCCTTCACATGACTCCCCCACTGTGACCTGTGCCCCTCAGCCTCACCACCCACATCTTGAAGAAACCTACCCTTGAACCCAAAGACCCAACTCACTGTCGCCCCATAACAGGTCTAAACGTCCTCTCCAAGGTAATGGAGAAAGTAGTGGTACAACAGCTGCAACAGCATCTAGATACCCACAATCTACTCGATCCATATCAATTGGTTTCCGTCCCGGACACGGGACGGAAACAGCATTGCTCAAAATATGGGATGACGCTCTCGAGGCCGCAGACGAAGAAGAATCTTCTCTTCTAGTTCTGTTGGACCTAAGCGCAGCTTTCGACACTGTAGATCACAATCTATTACTGACTAGGCTAGCTGAAGTAGCCAAAGTCGCAGAAGGTGATCTATCATGGTTCTCCTCTTTTCTGGAAAACCGATCACAAATAGTGAAATTGGGACCTTTCACTTCTGAAAAACGTACGGTGTCATGCGGAGTCCCTCAAGGATCCCCTCTGTCGCAGGTTCCGTTTGACAGCTATCTCCGCACTCTCTTTGAAAGCATCAGTAGCCAAAAACTACTTTATCATTCATATGCAGACGACACGCAACTGTATTTTCGAATCTGCAACAAAAAGGATCATCATCTCAGTTTAGAGACTTGCCTCTCTTTGATAGAAAACTGGATGACAAAGAGTTATCTTAAACTCAACGGTGCGAAAACAGAACTCCTCATGTTTCACGCCAATCGTAAGAATCAACTTGCAACAACTTGGACACCCCCCACCCATTCTGGGCGAAATCATCACCCCTAGCTCCAAAGTGAAAAGTCTCGGAGTCATCTTCGACTCCTACATGACAATGGACGCACAAATAGGGTCAGTAGTCAGCAGATCGCACCATCTGCTGCGCCTACTACGCAGACCTACTCCTTTTATTCCTAAGACATAGCAGTCGTGGTGGGAACAATCGTCAATTCCAGACTGGACTATGCAAACGCCCTCTATCTCGGACTCCCCAAGTACCAAATCTCTTGTCTGCAAGTCGTTCAAAATACGGCCACCAGATTTGTGATGGGGAAAAAACCCTGGGAATCTGTCATGGACCATGAAATACTGAAGTGTTTCTACGTGAAATCCTAATTCATGTATTACAGAAGATGTTGCAGGATGCCTCTGTCTGTCTAGATGTGGATTGCAATGGAATCAGCCTATTGAGGAATATTGAAATGCTAAGTGGCTTGTGAAAGACATACCATGTTCTATTGTGCGATGCCAATACTGTGTTGTAATTAATTATCAGGTGTAAATGTCTCCTGCCCTGTCTCAACTCTCCAGACGGTTCCATTGTTCTGTGGCTGGCTATTGTGTACATTGATTGCCCTGGGGCTTTTGTCTCAATACACATAAGTCTTTCTATTCAAACCTTTGGGACCAATCTCTGCTGAGACATTTTGAAGTCCTAATTTGCATGGGAGAGGACCTGATGGGAGACTGCCGGGACTTGAAAAAGGACCAATAGGAAAGCAATAGTTGGGGGCGGGATATTCCAAATTCTGTATAAAATGTGCTGTGTACTTTCAATAAAGGAGTTCTGGTTGAACATACATACAACTCGCTTGGTGTGTGTTCTTCATGGCGGCTCTACTTGAAAATGTACACCGTATTTGCACAGCGGTCTTACAAGCGCACTTTTTTTGGGAAAAAATACTTTTTAAACTAAAAAATAAAACAGTAAAGTTAGTCCAATTTTTTTATATTTTGAAAGATAATGTTGCGCCGAGTAAATTGATACCCAACATGTCACACTTCAAAATTGCGCCCGCTCGTGGAATGGCGACAAACTGTTATACTTCAAAATCTCTATAGGCGACGTTTAAAAAAAATCTACAGGTTGCATGTTTTGAGTTACAGAGGAGATCTAGTGCTAGAATGATTGCTCTCGCTCTACCAATCACGGCGATACCTCACATGTGTGGTTTGAACACTGTTTACATATGTGGGTACTACTCACGTAAGCATTCGCTTCTGCGTGCGAGCTCGGCGGGACGGGGCGTGTTTTCTGGATCCTAATTTTTTTAGCTGCCTCCTAGATTCCAAGCAAATTTGTCAAGCCCTGGCCTAAGGGACACACATCCTCCCCCTAGATGTCAAGGCAAACCCGAGGACTCGCACCCTCCATTCTAGAGAGAAAAAGCACACACACACACACACACACAAGTGAAAGTGACAAAACAGTGAAGTAAAAAAATAAATAGTAGCTGTGAAATGTGCACTGGCTAGGCCCTAAGGCCTGGTAAAAAAAATTGCCCCACACTTAGCCAAAAGGCCTATCCCATAGAGGCTCAGTGCAGAAAAAGTTTATGTTCCAGAAGGTACGAGCCTTCAGAGCGCCATCATACCAGCAGGGATACCACCGCCAGCCATCCCAGGTCCCGGTCAAGCCAGAATGACGACATAGCACCCCTACTGGACACTGCTAAGAACAGATACTACACTTGATCTTAGCGGAAAGGCCCCCTGGGCTAGATAGGGCTGGACATCCTTTAGCCAGGAAATGAGGCGCGCTCCATCTGACTTGCTGCAGCTTCTTATGCACACTATGAGAAGCTTACAGTGTGCAGTAAAATCAGAGGAAGGCATTTCAGTACAGGAGAGGAGCCAGTACAACTTTTTGGTTTTGGAAGTCAGTATTCATGTTTGAAAATTAATTTAAAAAAGCAAACATTGGCAGCCCGGAGCTGCTCAGCATTGCCATTGGAATTACAGTCAGCAGTCATCAACGTACAAAACATGGCAGAAGCCGTCTACAAATTCTGCTCCGAAAATATCTGTATTGAGGTCTGAAATAAAACCAAGATCTGGCCTCCGTCACGTCACCACGCTGCGAATATCTTCTTGACAAATGTGACATTTGTAGAAGTCAGGCTGACGGTGATTCTTGGCTTAGGCTGCGTCTCCTTACTGATGAGCTGTCATTGTGTAAACGGTGCACCACACACGAGCGTACAGTAAAGCCAGCCGCTGAATGGATTATTGACTCGCTGAGCCCTTCAGGAATTTGGAGTATGGTGACTGTGATGCCCTCATAACACACAGTCCTTTCTGTGATCTGCATTCCAGGAAAAGTCTAAAGCACTTCAAACAAAGGAAAGTATCAATCTGCGGAGTCCATTAACAAGAGGATGGAGGAATTCCATGCATTTGTAATTAAAGCCTGGAAGTGAGTGACAGCCGCGGAACCAAGCTTTATTATTCTTTTATTACTTTGTATCAGGCTGTATAAAAAGGCTCGCCAGCTTAACCACTTCACCCCCGGAAAGGATTTGCCCCCTTAACCACTTGCTTACTAAGCACATGGTGAAATTTCAGCTTCCGGCACTGCGTCGCTTTAACTGACAATTGCGCGGTCGTGCGACGTGGCTCCCAAACAAAATTGACGTCCTTTTTTCCCCACAAGTAGAGCTTTCTTTTGGTGGTATTTGATCACCTCTGCGGTTTTTATGTTTTGCGCTATAAACAAAAAAGGGGCGTCAATTTTGAAAAAAAAAAAATTTTTTTTACAAAAAGTAGCCCAATTGAAAAGAAAAAAAAAAAAACATTTTTTTCTCAGTCTAGGCCGATACGTGTTCTACATATTTTTGGTAAAAAAAAATAAAAAATAAAAATCGCAATAAGCGACTGGTTTGCGCAAAAGGTATAGCGCCTACAAAATAGGGGACAGAATTTTTTTTTACTAGTAATGGCGGCGATCTGCGATTTTTATTGGGACGGCGACATTATGGCGGACACATCGGACACATCGGACACATTTTTGGCGCCATTCACATTTATACTGCGATCAGTGCTATAAATATGCACTAATTACTGTATAAATGTGACTGCCATTGAAGGGGTTAACACTAGGGGGTGAGGAAGGGGTTAAATATGTTCCCTGTATAGCGTTCTAACTGTAGGTGGAGGGGGGTGACTGGGGGAGGTGGCCGATCTGTGTCCTTATGTACAAGGGATACAGATCGGTCTCCTCTCCAGAGACAGGACGCGGTCTCTGTGTGACCTGGCAATGAGAGATCTCATATGTTTACATTTGAGATCATCTCTCATTGTCCGCACAGATCGCATAGCAAACGGCCACTCTGATTGTCCGTTCGCCGCGATCTGTGATTGGTTGTGTCCAAGGGACATGGCCAACACAGTTTCCCCGCTGCGCGCTCGGTGGCGCGCGCGGGGAACGCCAAAAGGGGCAGATGTCAATTGACATCCTGTTGGCAATTCAGGTCCGCGCTGTAGCCGTCATTCGGCTATAGCGCAGGCCTCAGGTGGGTAATAACCAGGCAATTTTTTGTGATATGGCACGGCTTCGCTTTAACTGACAGTTGCGTGGTTGTGGGAGGCCTCATACACACGGGCCAGAATCTCGCCAGGAAAAAAAAAAACTTAGTTTTTCCTGACGAGATTTCTTTTGAAAGGCAAGAACGTAGTGACGTCATCACGTACGACGAGCATGTGCTCGTCACATTCGATGCCGCCACCGCCATCTTGCTTCACCCTACCTATGCCATGGAAGCTACCGCGCATTCGTCTAAATAATTTCGAGCATGTGTGGGTTTCCACGGCGACAGGTAAGTATACACACACTCGGGTTTCTCGCTGGGAAACAGACCGACAAGAATCTCAACGAGAAAATAAAGCGCAGGATGTCTATTTTTCTCTCATCGAGCTTCTAGCCAGATTTCCCGACGAAAAACCTAAAAGCCTCGCACACAAACAAAATTGGCGTCCTTTTTTCCCCCACAAATAGAGCTTTTCTTGGTAGTATTTGATCACCTCGGCGGTTTTTATTTTTTGCACTATAAACAAAAAGACAATTTAAAAAAACAAAAAAATTTTTTTTTTACTTTTTGCTATAATAAATATCCAATTTTTTTAATAAAAATGTCTTCATCAGTTTAGGCCAATATGTAGTCTTCTACATATTTTTGGTTAAAAAAAAAAAAAAAAAAAAAAAAATCACAATAATGCTGCATACACAGGATTATTGGGAATTCCAACCGTGTGTATGCTCCATCTGACTTTTTATGTTGGAATTTCCACTAACAAAAAAATGAGACGGTTCTCTATTTTTCCGACAAAAAATGTTTTCGATCGGAAAATACGCTGGTCTGTATGTAATTCTGACATGCAAAAGAACATGCATGCTCAAAATCAAGCAGAAGAGCCGAACTGCCCATTGAACTTTATTGATCTCGGCTCGTCATACGTGTTGGGCCGCGTACACACGGCAGAGAACCTCGACGGGCAGAACACATCTTTCCGCCCGTCGAGGTTCTCTGCCGGCCGTCGAAATCGGCGACCCGCCCGTCGGGAATGGCAACCATCCATTCATCCAGGCGGGCCGTCAAGCAAATAGAGAGCGTGCTCTCTATTTCTGCTCGACGGGCTTCCCGACGGGATGCTCGCCGAGAGCGTACACACGGCCGAGGTCCTCGCTGGAATGCAGCTTCCAGCGAGGTTCTCGCTGGTTTCCAGCGAGAACCTCGGTCGTGTGTACGCCGCCTTGGAATTTCCGACAAGATTTGTGTGACCGTGTGTATGCAACGCAAGTTTGAGCCAACATTCCATCATAAAAAATCTACGTTTTTTTTGTCTGAATTTCCGATCGTGTGTGTGCGGCATAAGCGGATATTGATTGTAAATGAAACTCACCGGAACCCAGGGCCAGGTCACACCACATGCAGTCCATTGACTTTTTTTGGAAAGTAGGATAGCATGGCAAAGTTCACACCAGTGCAGTCAGTTCCAGGGCTTTCCAGTTAAAGAAAAACAAATTGGAACATGCTGCATATTTCCTGCACTAATATGCATCGAAAATGCACTGGACCCTAGTACATAAAAAACAGGAAAAAAGAAAAGCATGTGGAATACATCTGGAAACGCATTAAAAACGCATCGAAGCGCACCAAAAACGAGTATGCAGAAACCGGTAACAGAAACCGGGAACAGATCGGATCTGGAGTGAGTTTTTGTGGTGTGAAATGGCCATATTAAATAATACACAGGGAAATTAAATGCAAACATTTCTCAACAATAAACTTTATACACCACATTCCTATTAAAATCACAAGCAATTCATTTTGTATGGGCTCAATTTGCACCGCAAAGGCATCTTTTTTTGCTGCACCAGAATCGGATCGCATGGGTGTTCACAACCATGCTATCTGATTTCTGCTATTGCACTGCGCTTTGCGATCGGTTGTGGAATGTCATCAATTTAATATTGACACCTGTGGTAGATCGCATGAATGCAGTGCGATTTCAGGGCAGTGTGGGAAACACTCAGGATTCGCTGCGTTTCTCGCAATATATATATATATATATATATATATATATATATATATATATATATACACACATATATACACATACACACACACACATATACACTGTATATACTCGAGTATAAGCCAACCCGAATATAAGCCAAGGCTCTAATTTTAACACAAAAAAATGGGAAAACGTATTGACTCGAGTATAAGCCTAGGGTGAGAATGCAGCAGCTACTGTAAGCAGAAAAGAGTTGCAACAATACCCATTTGCAACCTCACTGTAGCCTTACTGTGCCCATTGCAGCATTAGTGTACCTGTATTCTTCACAGGCTGCAGGCATCCATTTTTCAAAAGTCGCCGCTTCCTCCTGGTCCGGTTCCCTTATAGTCAATGTACCTGTCAGGTCGCAGGCGTCCATTTTTCAAAAGTCGCGGCTTCCTCCTGGTCTGTGATAGGCGTTTGAAACTGTGTTCCGTTACCGCCTATCACGGAGGTCCTCTCATGCTCAGACTCAGTTTCCCAGCAGACATCCTCGGAAAAGAAGGGCTTCTAAGAGGAGTACTGGGGCCAGGTGCTATAATGTTGGCCCCTCCCACCCACCAAGTTCTGCCTGCATTACATAGAGAAGCACAGAGCCACAGTGATGACATCACGGTTTCTAAAATGAGGTATGTAATAAAAATGGAAAGGTTTAAACATAGATCATCATGTTGATGGGGTAAGGAGGGGACCAGGGATGGCAAAATATAAGCAATTTAAAAATAATAACGGTTTTCCATTAGCTTTACCCAAAGGACTCTGATCATATGGCAGACTAGCCCAGACCTGCATCACTGTTAAGCCAATGGCTCTGCTACAAAACACTGTGGCTCCATTCCTGTTTTCTCTGGATATACAGTACATAGGCCGCTATGTGAGAGAGCCGCTTGGCTGCAGGCCTCCTGTATATACACATCATTAATACGCAGAGATTCTGGGACACATTATTCAAGTGCTGATACTTTAGGCTAAATATTTAGGTGGACCGCTGTAATCCTGCTTGAGGGTCATTAATTATTTAATGCGCTGTTTAAAGTTACAAGATCAAGCGACTTTAATAGCCAAACTAACATTTCCATTGAATTCCCTATAAAAATAGAACTGGATACTTACCTCCCTTACGCCTGCGCAACTAATCATCACACTATTGATGGGAAACCCACCGATGAAGTGTTTCTAAAGTCAAAAAGTGTTTATATTAATGCATTCTATGCATTAAGGTAAATAACACCACTATTTGCTGCTCCCCCTCCCCCCACTCATCACTTAAACACTTACCGGAAATCCTCTAACGATTCAGCAATGGGTCATCTGCACCACCACTATTCCCTGGCCTTACAGGAGACTCTGAAAGCAGTGGGAGCCATAGGCTCTCCTGCTGCAGTCAGTCAAATCCATACCTCCCAACCGTACCGGGTTTCGCGGTCACGCGAATCTGCGGCACCACATACACCCCCCCACGTTTGTGCCGACCGTCCCGGATTTGCGGCAAATCCAGCGGTCCGCGACCCCCCCCCCCGCTCAACAACTCCGATCCGCGAAACCCCCCTCCCGCTCAAAAACTTTGCGCCCCCGCTCAACAACTCCGATTCGCGGAACCCCCCCCCCTTCAACAAGGTGTCCCTCATTCCCATTTTAAAAAGTTGGGAGGTATGCAACTGAGAGGGGTCAGGAGGGTATGTTAATGAGAGTCAGTAGCGTACATAAGTGGTTTCCTGGTGCAGAGCAGTGCAGGGAAGCTGCTGTGGGAGAGCTACCTGTTCTGGTGGGCAGATTCGGCCGGTCCTCCTCTCTCATCACAAGCCAAATCCTGTAGTGGGTCAGGAGGGAATGGTACTGGGGGCTCAGGAGAGTACATAAGTGGTTTCCTGGTGCAGAGCAGTGCAGGGAAGCTGCTGTGGGAGAGCTACCTGTTCTGGTGCGCAGATCCCACCGGTCCTACTTTCTCATCACATGTCACCCCCCCCACCCCCACCCCCAAGTCAAATCCTGAGAGGGGTCTGGAGGGTAATGTACTAGGGGGGAGTCAGGGGAGTACATAAGTAGTTTCCTGGTGCAGAGCAGTGCAGGGAAGCTGCTGTGGCAGAGCTACCTGTTCTGGTGCGTAGATCCCATCGGTCCTCCTTTATCATCACATGAGAAAACTCCCAAGTCAAATCTTGTATGGGGTGGGGAGGGTATGATAATGGGAGGTCAAGAGAGTACTCGTCACTTTCGAGTGGTCTATGTGACATCCTTTTGGTATATCCAGATTGAGGCGTGGACCGCATGCCGCCTCGATTCCGATATATCCACCGGCACATGCTGTAGACACCTCAGTGCTGGGCATAGCACAGGCACACGTGAGTGCAAAATCTTTTGTTACCTTTTAAAAAAAAAAATATTAAAACTTACTCGTGGTGAAGCTTTTTGAAGGAACATCAAACCAGAAGATTTCATTTATTTATTTATGGTGTTGGGATCGTCACTTTGGACTTTAGTTGCTTTTTCTTAATACTGTTCACACCCAATTTGTATAAATCACCTTGATGTTTTAAGCGCCCACACCTTTACATTTAATTTTTTACACAATTCAGTGTTTACATTTTCTTAAAGGGGCAGCTCAGTTTTAAAACATTACACTAGGCGCCATATTTCAACCCATTCATTATCCCATTAACCGCTTGTCGAACAGCTGCCGCCATTACACTGTCTTAGCTGTACGTCGGCTCCTTTAAGCACAATAGTAGGCACGCGTGTGTGCCCGCTGCAATGCTCCATCACCGGTGGTTGCGATGACCGGCGGGCAAGAAATCAGAACAGGGACATGTGTGTGTGACCTCTAGTCAGTCCCCCCCTCCCACAGTCAAAAACGCACAGTGAGGGAACAGAATTAACCCCTTGATCGCCCCCTAGTATTAACCCCTTCCTTGCCAGAAAAATGTATACAGTAATCAGTGCATTTTTATAGCACTGATCACTGTATAAATGCCAATGGTCCCAAAAATGTGTCAAAAGCGTCCGCCATGATGTTGCAGTCCTGATAAAAAATCGCCATTACTTGTAAAAATAATAATGATAAAAAAGGTCATAAAACTATCCCCTATTTTGCAGATGCTATAACTTTTGCGCAAACCAATCAATATACGCTTATTGCGATTTTATTACCAAAAATATGTAGAATATATATTGGCCTAAACTGAGAAAAAGTTACCTTTAAAAAATAAATAAATAAATGGGGATATTTATTATAGCAAAAAGTAAATATTATTGTGTTTTTCAAAATTGAAGCTTTTTTTGTTTATAGCGCAGAAAAAAAAAACCGCAGAGGTGATCAAATACCACCAAAAGAAAGCTCCATTTGTGGGAAAAAAAATGCTATTAATTTTGTTTGGGTACAGCATCACACAACCGCGCAGTTGTCAGTTAAAGCGACGCAGTCCCAAATTCGCAAAAAATGGCCTGGTCATTCAGCAGCCAAAGCTTCCGGGGCTGAAGTGGTTAACTTAACAGTTTAAAACAGTTACATTCCCAGCATGTGCCCAGAATATAACAGTCACATTGGTTGTGTTGTCAACCAAACTGTCAAATCATCGGTATCATAATGCAGTTGAAGATCAGAGGACAAGATGGCAGCTTCATTGGCTGAAAATGAAAGGAGGGTTTCGTTCTGCAGTGGATGTAAACCCCCAAAAAAATATTTTTATTTTTTATGTCACAATGTAGAGTATAAGATTTCATGCCATCTGTGCCCAGTATTGCCACACAGAGTTAATCCAGCGCTGAGTCATCCTCTTAATGTTCAGTGATAATGAACAGCCTTCCAGATAAAAACCTGCCTAAATAAAAAGTCAGTTTTCTCTCTTCTTGCTTTGAGTGACAGGTTATTTACATATCTAGCTTGGACAGGTTCATCATATGTTCGGTTCATCATATGTTCGGTTCATCATATGTTCGGTTCATCATATGTTCGGTTCATCATATGTTCGGTTCATCATATGTTCGGTTCATCATATGTTCGGTTCATCATATGTTCGGTTCATCATATGTTCGGTTCATCATATGTTCGGTTCATCATATGTTCGGTTCATCATATGTTCGGTTCATCATATGTTCGGTTCATCATATGTTCGGTTCATCATATGTTCGGTTCATCATATGTTCGGTTCATCATATGTTCGGTTCATCATATGTTCGGTTCATCATATGTTCGGTTCATCATATGTTCGGTTCATCATATGTTCGGTTCATCATATGTTCGGTTCATCATATGTTCGGTTCATCATATGTTCGGTTCATCATATGTTCGGTTCATCATATGTTCGGTTCATCATATGTTCGGTTCATCATATGTTCGGTTCATCATATGTTCGGTTCATCATATGTTCGGTTCATCATATGTTCGGTTCATCATATGTTCGGTTCATCATATGTTCGGTTCATCATATGTTCGGTTCATCATATGTTCGGTTCATCATATGTTCGGTTCATCATATGTTCGGTTCATCATATGTTCGGTTCATCATATGTTCGGTTCATCATATGTTCGGTTCATCATATGTTCGGTTCATCATATGTTCGGTTCATCATATGTTCGGTTCATCATATGTTCGGTTCATCATATGTTCGGTTCATCATATGTTCGGTTCATCATATGTTCGGTTCATCATATGTTCGGTTCATCATATGTTCGGTTCATCATATGTTCGGTTCATCATATGTTCGGTTCATCATATGTTCGGTTCATCATATGTTCGGTTCATCATATGTTCTGTTCATCATATGTTCTGTTCATCATATGTTCTGTTCATCATATGTTCTGTTCATCATATGTTCTGTTCATCATATGTTCTGTTCATCATATGTTATGTTTATCATATGTTCTGTTCATCATATGTTATGTTCATCATAACATGGAGGTGATTCACAGTATAAAAAGTGAGAAATCCACCCCTCCCCCACATAACACATCCTAGTAATATACTATGAACTCTGGATCACCTCATGTTATTATAAACATAACATAACATAACATAACATATGATAAACATGTCCAAGCTAGATATGTAAATAACCTGTTACTGAAAGCAAAAACAGAGAAACTGACTTTATAATTTCGCAAGTTTTTATCTGGAATTCTGTTAATTTTCACTGAACATTAAAAGAGGATTTCTCAGATCTGGATTAACTCTGCGTGGCAAGACTGGGCACAGATGATAGGAAATCTTATACTCTACATTGTGACATCTAAAAAAAAAAAATAGTTCAGCCTAGAGATCTATGAACTTCCCATGTTTTCATCCTATAGCAATGCGTCCCGTTTGAGTATCACAATACGATAAAATAACAGTTTACCTGCACGGAGGAGTCCACCGATTTAGCCGCAGTCCTTGCAGCCTTTGACACATGGTATTCGCACCTCTCCTCATCATAACTGCTGTGTGGATCTTGTCCCAAGCGACTGTCCGCTCCAGAAGCCTCATCACTAGTGTGCCCTCCGTCCACCTCCATGGGCGAGCACTGGCGGCTCTCATGAGCAGAGCCTTTCTCCCCCTTATTCTCCTTGCTGTCTTTGCCCACTGTCCTGGAGATGACGCCAAACTTCCGAGTCCTCTTCCCGCTCTGTGCCGCCCTGGTGCTGGGCTGTGAGGTAGAACTGGTTGCTTTGGGTTCACAAGAGCTGCTGCGGCCGCCATTGGAAGGTGGAAGAGGAGCTTTGCGTTTGATGCGGCGCAACATGATCAGGTAGATGAATCCGCCATTCCAGCACTGCTCAGCCAGGTAACTGATAAAGATAAAAACAAAAAGGAGATGATCAGATTTCCATGTCAGTGAAATTTCACAGTCAGTGAGAGCCACAAACATTCCCACTTCCGATGCAATATTCTGTATTTCAGTGGTCTCCAAACTGTGGCCCTTTGGGTACACTTCATTTCAATGGACACCAATGAAGGGGGACACTTCCTCCCAATGACACCAATTAAAAAGGGGCACACTTCCTCCCAATGACAGGGGATCACTTCCTCCCAATGACAGGGGATCACTTCCTCCCAATGACAGGGGATCACTTCCTCCCAATGACAGGGGATCACTTCCTCCCAATGACAGGGGATCACTTCCTCCCAATGACAGGGGATCACTTCCTCCCAATGACACCAATGACAGGGGATCACTTCCTCCCAATGACACCAATGACAGGGGATCACTTCCTCCCAATGACACCAATGACAGGGGATCACTTCCTCCCAATGACACCAATGACAGGGGATCACTTCCTCCCAATGACACCAATGACAGGGGATCACTTCCTCCCAATGACACCAATAAAGGAGATCACTTCCTCCCAATGACACCAATAAAGGAGATCACTTCCTCCCAATGACACCAATGACAGGGGATCACTTCCTCCCAATGACACCAATGACAGGGGATCACTTCCTCCCAATGACACCAATAAAGGGGATCACTTCCTCCCAATGACACCAATAAAGGGGATCACTTCCTCCCAATGACACCAATAAAGGGGATCACTTCCTCCCAATGACACCAATAAAGGGGATCACTTCCTCCCAATGACACCAATAAAGGGGATCACTTCCTCCCAATGACACCAATAAAGGGGATCACTTCCTCCCAATGACACCAATAAAGGGGATCACTTCCTCCCAATGACACCAATAAAGGGGATCACTTCCTCCCAATGACACCAATAAAGGGGATCACTTCCTCCCAATGACACCAATAAAGGGGATCACTTCCTCCCAATGACACCAATAAAGGGGATCACTTCCTCCCAATGAGACCAATAAAGGGGATCACTTCCTCCCAATGACACCAATAAAGGGGATCACTTCCTCCCAATGACACCAATAAAGGGGATCACTTCCTCCCAATGAGACACAATGAAAGGGGATCACTTCCTCCCAATGACACCAATGATAGGGGATCACTTCCTCCCAATGACACCAATAAAGGGGATCACTTCCTACCAATGACACCAATGATAGGGGATCACTTCCTCCCAATGACACCAATGATAGGATCACTTCCTCCCAATGACACCAATGATAAGGGGATCACTTCCTCCCAATGACACCAATAAAGGGGATCACTTCCTCCCAATGACACCAATGATAGGGGATCACTTCCTCCCAATGACACCAATAAAGGGGATCACTTCCTCCCAATGACACCAATGATAGGGGATCACTTCCTCCCAATGACACCAATGATAGGGGATCACTTCCTCCCAATGACACCAATGATAGGGGATCACTTCCTCCCAATGACACCAATGATAGGGGATCACTTCCTCCCAATGACACCAATGATAGGGGATCACTTCCTCCCAATGACACCAATAAAGGGGATCACTTCCTCCCAATGACACCAATAAAGGAGATCACTTCCTCCCAATGACACCAATAAAGGGGATCACTTCCTCCCAATGACACCAATAAAGGAGATCACTTCCTCCCAATGACACCAATGACAGGGGATCACTTCCTCCCAATGACACCAATGACAGGGGATCACTTCCTCCCAATGACACCAATGACAGGGGATCACTTCCTCCCAATGACACCAATGACAGGGGATCACTTCCTCCCAATGACACCAATGACAGGGGATCACTTCCTCCCAATGACACCAATAAAGGGGATCACTTCCTCCCAATGACACCAATAAAGGAGATCACTTCCTCCCAATGACACCAATAAAGGAGATCACTTCCTCCCAATGACACCAATAAAGGAGATCACTTCCTCCCAATGACACCAATGACAGGGGATCACTTCCTCCCAATGACACCAATGACAGGGGATCACTTCCTCCCAATGACACCAATGACAGGGGATCACTTCCTCCCAATGACACCAATAAAGGGGATCACTTCCTCCCAATGACACCAATAAAGGGGATCACTTCCTCCCAATGACACCAATAAAGGGGATCACTTCCTCCCAATGACACCAATAAAGGGGATCACTTCCTCCCAATGACACCAATAAAGGGGATCACTTCCTCCCAATGACACCAATAAAGGGGATCACTTCCTCCCAATGACACCAATGACAGGGGATCACTTCCTCCCAATGACACCAATAAAGGGGATCACTTCCTCCCAATGACACCAATAAAGGGGATCACTTCCTCCCAATGACACCAATAAAGGGGATCACTTCCTCCCAATGACACCAATAAAGGGGATCACTTCCTCCCAATGACACCAATAAAGGGGATCACTTCCTCCCAATGACACCAATAAAGGGGATCACTTCCTCCCAATGACACCAATAAAGGGGATCACTTCCTCCCAATGACACCAATAAAGGGGATCACTTCCTCCCAATGGGGATCACTTCCTCCCAATGACACCAATAAAGGGGATCACTTCCTCCCAATGACACCAATAAAGGGGATCACTTCCTCCCAATGACACCAATAAAGGGGATCACTTCCTCCCAATGACACCAATAAAGGGGATCACTTCCTCCCAATGACACCAATAAAGGGGATCACTTCCTCCCAATGACACCAATAAAGGGGATCACTTCCTCCCAATGACACCAATGATAGGGGATCACTTCCTCCCAATGACACCAATAAAGGGGATCACTTCCTCCCAATGACACCAATGATAGGGGATCACTTCCTCCCAATGACACCAATGATAGGGGATCACTTCCTCCCAATGACACCAATGAGGGGATCACTTCCTCCCAATGACACCAATGATAGGGGATCACTTCCTCCCAATGACACCAATGATAGGGGATCACTTCCTCCCAATGACACCAATGGGGATCACTTCCTCCCAATGACACCAATGATAGGGGATCACTTCCTCCCAATGACACCAATGATAGGGGATCACTTCCTCCCAATGACACCAATGATAGGGGATCACTTCCTCCCAATGACACCAATGGGGGATCACTTCCTCCCAATGACACCAATGATATCAAAGGGGATCACTTCCTCCCAATGACACCAATGACACTTCCTCCCAATGACACCAATAAAGGGGATCACTTCCTCCCAATGACACCAATGACAGGGGATCACTTCCTCCCAATGACACCAATGACAGGGGATCACTTCCTCCCAATGACAGGGGATCACTTCCTCCCAATGACACCAATGACAGGGGATCACTTCCTCCCAATGACACCAATGATAGGGGATCACTTCCTCCCAATGACACCAATGATAGGGGATCACTTCCTCCCAATGACACTAATAAAGGGGATCACTTCCTCCCAATGACACCAATAAAGGGGATCACTTCCTCCCAATGACACCAATGATAGGGGATTGTTTACTCCCACTGATGCTACATTTTGTAATCCCAATGACCACAGCCTGGCCCCCCAAATGTCTGAACTGTAAACTGGCCCTTTGTTTATAAAGTTTGGAGACCCCTGTTGTATACTTTCAATGGTGCTTTGAAAAAGAGCAGGAAAGCCATCGCTGCAGTTCAGATGTCAACTCAACAAGTTAAAGCAGTTAGAACAACAGTCAACGATGAGAGATGGCTGCTCCCTGACAGCAACTTACGGTCTCAAGTCTCCCAAGTGTGCATTTCTAGAGGTGCACTACATTCAAATTTTGATGCTGAAAGCGAAAATCCAGGATGCACTTGGCCGAAGCCGAAAATGAAAAATATTTATTTTTAAAAATACAATTTTATTATATTTGACTTTTTATTTAATATTGTGAATTTTAATATGAATTTGTCAGCCATTATCGGCACCTATAGCACAAGAAAAGCTCAAGAAAATGCATCCTTTGTATTTCTTCACACTGGTCTGTTGTGCTTCCCTTGTGGTGTTAAAAATCATACTTGCTGCATTTTTGGTTAGAAAAAAAAAGCAACAAAAACACACCTCCCCATTGAAAAACACAGCAAGAACGCATCAATAATGGACCTGTGTTACGTTTTTTATGCGGTTTTCAAGTCACCTGACCTATGAAAAACACCATAAGCACAGTAAAAGGAAAATCTCTGTAAAATCCCAGCAAATTCTCTTGAATTTTCGGCACCCCTTTCACGATCGGCAAAATTTAGAAAACACAATTTTTCGGCCGCTGAAGTTTCGGCGTATCTTTTGTTTCCATTGGGTCCGACATTGCAACAATGACAGGGTGGGGACATCTGTTCACCATAACCATCGGGACTTCTATTCATTGATTAAATCACAGATCAGATTGCAGTGGTAAGATCTCTAATGTGCTCCCTGGACAGGTCTAATATCCAGGTGAAGTACACAATGACACCTTCACACCCTGGGTATCACCACTTCTCCTTATACTCCAGAAATGGACTGTGCCAGTCCCGTTATTCCAAGCATACTTTACACAGAATACCTAATCTAGGATCCAGTGTCATTTCAGATGATCAGAGATCACATTGGTGTGAAATGAGAACCAATTGTAGACAGGAGGGATCAGAGCTCTAGGACTCTGTTGTAACAGTTGAATGTTTGCATATTCCAGTTCCCGAGCTCTGATCTGTGTCTGCCAGGAATGTGTCCGTGGAATACGGCCACAAATAGTGATGTAACCTGCTAAAGAAGTGTGAGATCTTTGCATTTTCCAAATTCACAGAATGTCACACCATTGATTGGATGAAAAGTAAATGCTTCAGTTGCAAAACACAAAAACAGTTTTTGGGTCCATTTAGGTCTACGCATGCGAGTAGAAGCCAGTTTTTTTTTTCCTTAATACTGTTGGATAGGGGCTTGGTCATGTGTCACCATGCGTTTACTTTGTGCATTGACTTGTCTTGGCAAGCACTGACAAGGCGTTTTTGAATTTAGAATTTGTAGTGGATAGGGGGTAACAGCCATTGACCAAGGCTTATTAACACGGAACTAAACCCTCCTCTCTTTTTACAGCCAAGGAAGCTGCCATCTTAAAGGGGTGTTCCAGACAAAATTTATGTTTATTACAAGTCAGAAGCTACAAAAAGTGTAGCTGCTGGCTTTTAATAAATATACACTTACCTTCTCCAGCGTTCCAGCGACGCGCCAGCCAGGGCTCCGCTCCCCCCTCCCCGGCTGGCATCCTCATTGCTACTGTGGGCACCCGGCCGCGACAGCCTTCGGCTTCACAGCCGGGCACCCACTGCTCATGCGGGAGCGGTGCCGTGCTATTCGATTGGATAGGCCATCGTCTAGGACCTGTCATGTGTCCCATGCGATCGCCTACAGGGAGAGGCTGCTGTAGGCGATTAAGCTTAATCGCCTTTTCAGCCCCTCGGCGGAAGAAGAAAGTGGGACAGGAAGTCCCACTCCTCCTGAAGCCCCCACCCCCCCCCCAAAAAAAATGACATGCCAAATGTGGCATGTAAGGGGGTGAGGAGTGGGATTAGCGGAAGTTCCATTTTTGGGTGGAACTCCGCTTTAACCTCAGGTTCATCTGCAGTAGCCATGATGCTAGACATGTGATCAGTTATGACACCAGCCAGACATTTATTGGCTTGACACCTTAGCTAAGCACTGACATAGCACACTAGTAACTGCAGTTTGCAGGATGCTACCACTGTCATACAATCAAGATGAAATAAAACAGTAAAGCCCTATACACACGGCCAGGAATCCCATCTGTTTGAAAACCGTCAGTTTTCTCGACGGGATTTCTGCCAAGCTTGCCTTAAAAAGCCATGTATACACACGACCACACAAAAGAGGCGCCGTTCTTTTGAATGGCAGGAACGCGGTTGTGTCAAAGACGAGCCGGCTAAATTACGTTCTATGCTACTGCACATACGTCGAATTGTTATCGAGCATGCACGGTTTATTTCCCCTTCAGGTGCATACAGACGACCGTTTTTCTCCGCAGGAAACACTCTGCCGGGAATACAGACCGGAAAATAGAGAGCAGGTTCTGGTAGGGAAAACTGCTAGGGAACATACACACGGCTGGGATTTCCGGCCAAAAGCTCTCCTGGCAGTTTTCCTGCTGGGAAAACCAGTCGTGTGTACAAGGCTTAAGACCCCTTTCACACTGAGGCATGCCGCCCAAGACTGGGGCTGTGTGATGTGGGACATTTGAAAAAGTCCTGCAAGCAGCATCTTTGGGGCAGTTTGGTAGCACTGTATACAGGAGGCTGGAATGAAGTAGTTTACATCTTCGTGCCAGTCTGTGTCTACACGCCGGAAGAGGCGGATTGCGGATCAGGTCTCCCGGTGGGGCGGGAGGCCCGGTAAGAGCGGCGGAAGGGCGATGTCCCCTCCCACTCCTCCGGGATAACAGTGGAGCGGCTTTTAGCCACATCAGTTGTTATCCCTGGAAAGAGGACCACCCGCTCTAAAAAACAGTAACAGGCTGATGCCTGCAGCTGCAGGCATCATCCCAGTATAACCCCCTAAAGCCGAGGCTGCATGCGCTCGGCACCATGGAGTTGACAGCTATACACTCAGAGCGATCTCCTAGAAGGGGGAAGGCCAAGTCGGGATGACATTACCCCGAAAGCGATTTTTCCGGCCACATGCATCAATGCCGTATCAGGGACACCCGAATCGCAATGCAGCAATTTCAGCACCCCTACATTACAGATGCCTTCAATTCATGGAGTCTGCCGCCTAGGACCAGAACCGGGTGCTTACGGTTACCATAAATTTCTGGTATGGCAAAACACTTTATTAGAATCAATCTCTACTCTCCAGCACCATCACACACCTTCCAGACCTTTAGACACACAAGGAACGTAAAGTAATCCTCTAAAAAGCAAAAAGGAAAACACCACCCATGACAGTACCAGGAATGGTGTATCCACTTGAAGATTTCTTCTTCCCATCTCCTGTTTTTACATTTCCCCTCACCCTGTCCTAGAAAATTGTTGCAGAGCCAAATAGAGAGGGACATAAAAACAAACGGCAACAAAAACTAGGGTTGTACTTGTACTCGGCGCAAATGCTCCCGATGCCTTACCGATACTTTTTTTTTCACCCTCTGAGAGCGGGCGGAGAGGGGTCGCAGAGGAGACAGAAGGGGTGGAGAGGGGGTGGCGAGATGGCGGAGAGTGGTCGGAGAGGAGACTGAGAAGTGGTGGAGAGGAGGAGGAGAGCAGAGCAGCCCTCGGGTATGTAAAACATGCCACCGGAGGAGAGCTGCTGTCGTTGCCGCCGCCGTCTAGTTGATCATCGCTCGGGGAACAAGCTTTCATTTGACGGACGGGTGATCTGTCTATCAAAGTGCCCGGACAAGGGGGAGGGGCTATGACGTAGCGCGGCAGGGAACACACAGCTATTCAAATGAAAGCCGTTATGTTCCCCGATCGCTGATCAACTAGACTGCAGGGGGGCGGGGACCTGGCTGGAGACCTACACAAAGCTGCATTTGGGGGAGACGCGGCTGCATTTGGGGGAGACGCGGCTGCATTTGGGGGAGACGCGGCTGCATTTGGGCACACTTTATCGGTAAATTATCGGTAATCTGTATCGGCGAGTATATGAAAAAAAGTATCGGTACTTGTACTGGGTCCTAAAAAAGTGGTATCGGGACAACTCTACCAATAACCCAACCTATACAAAGGTTGTAACCCTTCCCTGCTCTATCCAAAACTAGTTTTAGTTGGGGTTCCACTTTCAGTCCCGTTCAGATTCAACATCTGCCTCTCCTCGTGCAAAACTGAAGAGCAAACACAATTTTGAAATAAAGGCTCTCTTTATCCTAAAAACAACTCCTCTTTATGAACGCAAAACACAGTCGATCCTTTCTGTCATTTCTCAAGTCCGCCTCTATTCCCAGGGCCTATTTTGCGCAAGGAAATGGTCTATTATTCTCTATGGCAGCCTTGACATGACCTATATAGAAGCCAGATCAAATGGCTTTCTAAAAGAGCCTTAGATTGGGAACGATGTGAAATTCCTGTACAGTGGAGGTAATTAACCCCCAGTGCCTTACCGTGAACCTTTCCTACCCCCTTATCAAGTGATCCTAAGCAGAGAACAGAGTTGCAATATTTTCCCATTAGTTTTACACTCCCATCTTTCAGATGACATTCAAACCTTCCAAAATACAGCTTCATTCTAAACATGTGATGAGGCTGTGCATTGTGAAGCCAGAGGGGCTGTTGGATGGACCAACCAATTTTACAAACCAGAGGACTTAATGGCAAATACCAGCTTTTTGTATTTTCTTAGAGTTGGGGAAAAGAGCTAAAAAGGATAATTGCAAATTTGAGTTTTTAACCACAGTTTTTAATGCTGTGATATATTGACTGACAATTCTTCATGCAACACTGTACCCAAATAAAATTGGTGTAATTTTTTTAAACCAAAAGAACTTTTAGTAGTATTTAACATACTTTTTAATTTACTATTTGAAGAAAAAAAAAAAAAGAAGAAAAAATTCCCTTATGCCACGTACACACGATCAGTTCATCTGATGAAAACGGTCTGATGGATTTTTTCATCAGATATCCGATGAAGCCGACTCATCAGTCTTGCCTACACACCATCAAAAATCAGATCGTGTCCAACGCAGTGACGTAAAACACGACGTGCAGGGAAAAATGAAGTTCAATTTTCCAAGCATGTGTCGACTTGATTGTGAGCATGCGTGAATTTTTGACCGATGGATTTCCCCACAGACGATCGTTTTTTTCTATCGTTTTTTTAACCATCAGAAGATTTTAAAACAGGTTCTACGTTTTTTTCACCGATGGGAAAAAAAACTATGGGGCCCACACACGATCGGTTCGTCCGATGAAGACGGCCCATCGGACCGTTTTCATCAGACGAACTGACCGTGCGTACAGGGCATTCGTTTCTGTTCTACTTGCCGAGAGCCCTATAACAGATTTACCGCTACAGGGCGGCAGAGTCACGTATACATACACATGATCCTGCACTTGCTGGTAGGGGGCGCACTACTTCTGCTGTGATAATAATAATAATCATAATCATCAGCAGGTGTGTCGGCCAATGGATGTCCATCGGCACCCGCTGATCACCAAGGAGAAAACACTAGACAGAGCTCTGCCTATGTACACAATGCAGAGCTGTGTCCTGTCAGTGGAGATGTTCTGGAGATAGTTTCCCAGCAAAATCCAGCAAATCTCTTAGTAAAAGCAGCTCACAGTACACACAAACAATGATCAGGCACACATTTAACCCTTTGATCACCCTAGATGTTTAACCTCTTCACAGCCAGTGTAATTAGTACAGTGAAAGTGCATGTTTTTAACACTGATCACTGTATTAGTGTCACTGGTTCGCAAAAAGTGTCAAAAGTGTAAGTTAGTGTCAAATTGTCCACCACAATATCCCAGTCCAGCTATAATTTGCTGAACGCCACCATTACTAGTATATAAAAAAGAAAAATCCAGTGTGTATATATATATATATATATATATATATATATATTGTAACATTGTATTGTAACATTGGGGGTGTTTAACACCCCCAACACCAAACAGGCATGTAACGGTAAGGGCCTGGTAGCCGACGTTTATTGAAGGAGGAGAACAAAACAAAAGTCCATTCAGGAATCCCACGCAGGGGTTTAAAGATGTTCAGAAAAAATGAAAATACTGGCCCACCTGGCTACTCTTTCACAGCACTGCTGCCATAGGTACTGGTCACTGAAATCAGCAGCTCCTCCAAACCCCCAGTTTTGGGTGCACACGGCTTTGAAGCCCTTTCACGCACACAGCGTTTGTCTCTCACACAGCGACACCAGCAGCCACTGCTGCACACACTTCACCTTCCTCTCCTCATCTGCTCGCCTCAGCCCTTCATTATATGAGCTGTCTGCACCTGGGCAGACAGCTTGCAGGCTGCCTTTAAAACCCGGACACAGGGTTGGAGATCCCGTCCCACCCATATCTCTGAAAGATCTCAAATAGATCTTAATAGAACCATCTGAGAAAACTGCCATAGCAGTTTTCTCAGTTTTTAAATTTACGCTCTGCAGCTCTGCAATCTGGCTATATGCAGACCGTGTGTTCTTTTCATCACTATCTTCATAGTGACAGAGCCTTGCTCTGCCACAATAATATATTATATATACATACACACACACACACTAGTTCTAAACTTGTGCGCAATCCAATCAATATACATTAATTGGGATTTTTTTTACCAAAAGTATGTAGCAGAATAAATATTGACCGAAATTTGATTTAAAAAAAAATTTATATTGAATATGTTTTATAGCAGAAATAAAAAAAATATTAGTTATTCTTTTTCAAATAAACATCCGCTACTCTGCCATTTATGAATGTACGACAGTAATAAAGTGGTTAATGCTGGACTCCAAACACCTAAATACCCAGATAAAATACATATAATGCAGCCGCATTTTCTGACTTCTGTGGAGTCACCAGCTAAAGGGAAAAAGAAAACGAATGCAACCACTACATCTAAAGACTGGTAAGCTGCAATAAATCAAATTTTTGTGTTTAATACATTCCCATACACTGAAGAGGCAGCCAGGCACACAGCAACAGTTCATACACGCCGGCTCACTGATCAATCCAGGGATTTGTCTTTCTGTATTTTATTGCTTAAAGGGTCACTAAAGGAAAAACATTTTTTTGCTGAAATGACTGTTTACAGGGTATAGAGACATAAAAGTTAACTGATTGCTTTTCAAAGGGATTAAAAATAGATAAAAATCAATCATATAATGTGCCTGCAGGTTAGTTTCACTTTTGAACTGGCTTCATGTTTCTGTGAAGTAGAAATAGACACACAGAACAAAAACAAACAAATCCAGGGCAGTGTTTTGTTTTTAAAATGAATCTGATTGGTTCTGGGAAGTTTTAGAAGCACAGTAATGACAGCTTAGACCACCGTTAGAAAGCTCCCAGCACTGTGGTTATAAGGAAACAGACAAGCAGGAAGTGTGAACAGAGCAGGATTACAGCAACTTCAAAGCAAAAACGAACAATAAGGACATGAAACCAGTACTGCAGTAAGGTAAAGGAAGCTATTTAGCAAAAAAAAAAATTCCTTTAGTGATCCTTTAAGAAAGTATAGTAATACAATGGTTGCAAGATTTTTTTTTTTAATATGGTTGATAGAAATCGAAAGGTCATTATGATATTATACAATGGCTTGTGTCGTTTTTTTTTATGTAACTGTTTGTTTTTCTTCAGTTCTAAAATACTTCTCTATTGCACTTCAATAAACTTGCATTGTTGGCCTCTTCTTGTTTTCCGGCTTTGTTTGCTGTGCTGTTTATGGGGACTCCCTGTAACGTTTAGCATGAGAGCTCTGTGCTGGGAGCCATCTCATAATCCGCCTAGTAGGACAAGCAGTGCAGAGCTGATGGGAAATCTTTATTCAATAAAGAGCCGCCAAGTGCCTGGGGGTGTTTGCTTGTGTATTCCAACATCCAGCTCTCCTTTGGCGTGTCCCAAGTCGCTGTATCGGCATGTATCTGCTCAGATGAGAACGGCGTGATCCTATAATGTTCTGCCAGGGATGATTAGTCTACACCCAATGAGTGCAACTATATGGATGTCTGCATGGAGCAAGAGAGCTCCTATCATCACAAACCTATTAACTTCATCAGTTAGAACGATGGCGGAAGTGTGAATTAAAGTGGACCTGTCATGTTACTTCATACCTCTTCTGAGAAAGGCATAATACTGCCACAGATGAGTCAGAGGTGTGTTTGGTCAACCATCATTGACCAGCTGACTTCACCTTCTCTGGGTTATATGAGGAATAAAGTATTGTGGCAACTTGATATATTGAGTCTTGGGACAGTATTTTTAATCATTTTGAAAAGGAATCAGTTAACTTTTATGTCTCTATACAGTCATTTCAGCAAAAAAATGTTTTCCTTTAGTGACCCTTTAAGCCACTGCTTTTCCCTAGAGTCTGCACCGCACCTGAAGTCCAAGTATAGGCACTCCTTAATGCAATCTTCTTGAATTTATTTTACCGTCACCTGATCCAGCTCAATCAACTCCAAAACCCAGGAAACAAATGATAAAATACTGTTATGTTGGTACCGTGTACTGGCGGACCTAGCACAAATTTACCCATATCCACGTCGGACCAGTGCTGGAGGGGTTGTGGTCACAGGGGTACAGCCCTGCACATTTGGTGGGACTGCCCGATGATATCTTCCCAGTAGAGTGTAATCAAGTCCAAAATTAAGGAAATTACTGCCTGGACATCCCTCTCTCCCCGGTTTACTTCCTGCTACACATTCCTTTCATGCCAGTACAGGAAAAGTGTACTGCCTTACTTACTGAACGCAGCTAAGCGGCTACTTCAAATATATTGGAAGTGCCCACAAATCCCAGGTAGGGAGGAATGGCGACGTAAGGCGAGTGACATAAGGGAATCAGAGGACTGGATTGCCACCCGCAGAGGTACCCCAGGACCGCTTCTCCAGCACTTGGTCGGCCTGGACAATGTATGTCTCAGACCCAGGACAAGTGTCCTTCAGCTTAGAAGTGGATCTCTTAAGCGTCAACCTCGAGGTTCACAAATTGGAACAGAGGACTAAAATAAATAGAGTAACCTAATTTAACTTGGTAGCTAGCGGGAGACGGGATGCGACTTTTCCTTTCTAGCTACCCAGCATATGCCACTGTGACAGGGGAGCGGGTATGTTTTGGTTAATCTTTCTTTCTCTACTCTCAACACCCCTTCTTATTTCTGTTTCAACTTACCCTGGTCGCCTGACTAGAGGCGACTCACTTGTTGAACTACCAGGTAGTGGGTAAGGCACAGGCGAGCCAGCTAGTCTGACAGAATCAAGAAGTTTGCTGCCATGAGCCACCATGGTGCAGACACTTTGACTTGGGGGGGGGGGGGGGTTCGGATGAGGGTGTGGTGCGGGGAGAAGTTAGCTTGAGGCCTATAGATGCCCCCTCCCCTTGTGCCTGGCCGGTCGACCAATCCCTTCATTTACAGTATAATTGACTTACTGTCCAGAGAACTAATGCCACTTACTGTGATTGCCAGCAATAGATGGGGGCGGTGGACATGTTTTTTTTTTCACCTGTGGTGCTTATATTGGTCCAGCAGTACACCAGCACCTATGCAGCTATTGTGCTATATGCTGGGTGTTTGTTGTGCTCCTGTACCTTTTAGGAGGGGTGGCTCCTGTCCTCATCTATCCATTAAAATGCATGTGCCTCTACTATGGGGACACTCACTGTTTAGTGTTAGGACCACAGATTACAGGGTGCCTTGGTGCGGCTCTGTGGCTTATGCATGCGTTTGCAAATGCGTGCGGACAAAACCCCTGTTTTTAACGCATACTGTTTTCATTTTTTGAATAAAGACATTGTTTTTAAGGTGTGCGGCGGTCCAGGATTCCTTCATCCCAGCAGGAACCATTGGCTCCCCCTGCTGTCAATCAAATGCTGTGATGGGGGCAGGGCCAAGCTGCCCTGTCTGTAAATAGACGCAGACAGGCCGGCTTGGGAGCATGTCCGCAAGAGTGTACCCACAGAAAGTGTCATTCTATGAGGGCACTCACCGAAGAGGAGGAGCCAGGAGTACCGGTGGGGGAACCCAGACGAGGAGAAGGATCGGCGCTGCTCTGTGCAATACGATTACACAGAGTAAGTGTGACCTGACATAGCTGAGATTGCAAACACGCGACCAGGCAGCTCTCTCCTCCTCTCCTACTCCCCTCCAGACTGACATCAGCAGAGGAATCTCAGCCCTGTCCGCTTCAGCTCTCAAAGGAGGAAATGAGAAAGCTGGCCAGTCATGTGATCGCAATCTTGGCTGTAAAATTAGGTATTTGCATCATTTATTTTTATAAATCACACACAGGAGGGGGATACTACAATAGGAGGCAGTGCTGATGGTGTATACAGGTTACATTGGCTTAACAACCACTTTAAAAATCAGATTGTGAGAAGACAACATATCCCCTCCTCACCATCTATCAGAGGTGCAGCACTAGTAAATGAGCCCTTAATTGCACTCAGCAGCGGCACCCTTAGGGCTCTTTCACACGTAAAATGGGGGGGGGGGGGGGTTAACAGCAGGATAAAATAGAAGTCTATGGCCAAGTACAGCAAACCCATAGGAAAGCTGCAAGTACACTGCACCTGCGGTGTGGGTTAAACTGCAGCACATCAGTGTGAAAACAGTCCTATACTAGGATTCCCAGTGTATTGCTTCACACTGACATGAAGATCTCTTCTTTCCTGCTGCTGACACCACTCTGGAGATCTCTAGCCAGGATAAGAGATGGGGTGCAGTTGCCATCACTCCGCATAGGACAGGAGCCATAACTACAGAGGAGGCACGGCTTATGCGGCTCTTGCTCCCTACTACAGCTCCAACTTTACAGGTAGTCCCTCTGCATTGCACTCCGTTTGATGCTCTGGTATGGAGAGTCAGTAAACCCCGACCTCAATCTACCAGTCACCTGTCGGTGATCTACAGGTTGCTGACCCCCGGTCTATAGACATGCTTTTGTTGTAATACTAAGGACTTCATCAGGTCCTGAATTTCAATCAATATTCTGCTTTGAATTAGTTTGGAATTCTGCTAAACCGGAACCTAAAAAATGTAACAATGTCACTTGTCTCATTTCATTCTTCCAGCTTGCTTATTTTTCCTCCGGATCTAGTGACACATAAGCTTAAACAGGTCGAAGTCTGCTGGGGAAGATAACGCCAGGCAGACAGATGTTTCGAGCCTCTCTGGGCCGGGTGTCAAAAGATTTCTGAAAACAATCCAGGGATAGAAAGTTGGCAAATGCAGGTGGGTAGGAACGCAAAACTGACTTCATCGGAAGATTATTTATCGCAATCTTCCAAACTGTCCAGGAGTTCATATGAGAGTCACAGCAGACTAACCTACTGTGGACACTTTCCATGCTCCAGATCGAGAACTCTCACCAGACAGGCACTTGAATCTTGAAGATTGCGCAATTTATGGAGGCTGCCAATGCGGACTAATTGCTAGAAAAGCTTGCTGATTGGTCATTTTACTGACCATCTGGATTGAAGCCAAAGGCCCCTTTCACACTGGGGCATTTTTCAGGCGGTACAGCGCTAAAAAGAGCGCTGCTATACCGCCTGAAAAAATTGTGCCCTGTAGTTTTGAATGTGAAAGCCCGAAGGCTTTCACACTGAAGCAGTGCGCTAGCAGGACCGCTCCAAAAGTCTTGCTAGCCGCATCTTTGGGCGTTGACCATTGACCTCAATGGGAAACCGCGGTAATACTGCCCGCAATGCGCCTCTGCAAAGGCGCATTGCGGGCGGTATTAACCCCTTTAACGGCCGCTAGCAGGGGTTAATACTGCACCGCTAGCAGCCGAATACCGCAGTAAATACGACGGTATATTGGCGCTAAAAATCGCGCTGCTATACCGTCACCGCGACTCCCGCTGCAATGTGAAAGCAGCCTAAATGGCAGGCAGAAAAAAAAAAAAAACAGAAGAAGTAATGAGGTTGCATCATGCATCACAATTAACCACTTCAGCCTCAAAAGATTTTCCCCCTTAAAGGGGTTGTAAAGGTTCATTTTTTATTTTCTAAATAGGATCCTTTAAGCTAGTGCATTGTTGGTTCACTTACCTTTTCCTTAAATTTCCCTTTTAAATGTTTTTCTTTTCTTTGTTTGAATTTCTCACTTCCTGTTCCTTCTCAGTAAGCTATTCTGGCTAACCCACAGCCAGAACGGCTCGGATGATGGGGGCAAGTTTACAGGAAGTGAGAAATTCAGACAAAGAAAAAAAACAAAAAACATTTGGAAGGGCAATAGAAGGAAAAAGGTAAGTGGACCAACAATGCACATTCTTAAAGGAACCTATTTAGAAGAAAAAACGAACCTTTACAACCCCTTTATGGCACTCCATCGCTTTAACTTTCAATTGTGTAGTCGTGTGACGCTGTACTTAAGTATGTGTCCTTTTTCCCCCACAAATAGAGCTTTATTTTGGTTGTATTTGATCACCTGCATTTTTTTTTTTGCGTCATCAACAAAAAAAAAAGGAGCGACAGTTTTGGAAAAAAAAACACAATATTTTTAACTTTTTGCTATAATATCCAAAAGCAAAAAAATATAAAAATGTTCATCAGTTTAGGCCAATATGTATTGTTTTATATATTTTTGGTAAAAAAAAAAAAATCCCAATAAGTGTATATTGATTGATTTGTCCAAAAGTTATAGCACCTACACAGGGAATATATTTATAGCACTTTTATTATTCATTTTTTAACTATGTAATAGTGAGGGTCCCTGTCACCATGGAGACGCAGCAAAAATGGACACAGAGTCTGCATGTCAGCAGACTGCAGAACTACACAGCATAGTTTTTAAATGGAGAAAACTGCTCTGTCAGTTTTCTCCAGGTTTTGATAGCTTTGAATGGGGCTGTGTAGTTGGAGATCCTGTAGAGACTTGGGCGGGATGGGGTCTCCAACCCTGTGTCCAGATCTTACAGACAGCCAGCAGGTTGGGTTCACAGCTGAACGCTGACAATATAATCAGGGACTGGTCAGAACAGAGAGGGAGAGGAGGAAGGTGGAGCAGTGGCTGTTACTGTCTCTGTGTGAGGATAGACGCTGTACGCGTTGAAGGGCTATTGAAGCCGTGTGCAACCAGGACCGTGAGTCTGGAGGAGGTGATGGTTTGAGGAACCAGTACCTGTAGCTGCAGTGCTGTTAAAGAGAGGCCAGATGGGCTGTTATTTTCAGTTGTCGAATAATGTTTAAACCCCTGCGTGGGATTCCTCAATGGACTGTTTTCGTTTTCCTCATCTAATAAACGTGGGCTACCAGGCCCTTAACACTATATGCCTGTTTGGTGTGGACTCACTACCCAAAAACGCATCTGCCACAAGAGCTAAACACCCTCAATGTGTACAACTACTATTGGCGGCGAGCAGCGATTAGAAATGTAAACAGACAAATCCCCGTTCTGACAGGGGAAGAAAGAGTTATCTGCTGCTCCTTGTGATCAGGAACAGCGATCTCTCTCGCTCCAGTCAGTCCCCTCCCCACAAAATTATAAACACCTCCGAGGGAACACATTTAACCCCCTGATCACCCACTAGTGTTAACTGTATAAATGTCACTAGCAGGGAAGGGGCTATCAGTGCATATTTATACCACTGCTCGCTGTATAAATGTCAATAGTCCCAATAGTTGTCAAAAGTGTCCGATCTGTCTGCCGCAATGTCGCAGTCCCGCTATAAATCGCCGCCATTACTAGTAAAAAAAAAATGCCATAAGCCTGTAACGGTCACCACCATTTACGACCTTCCATCCAACCACGACAAGCTTATCTGACGCACTGCGACAATCCTGCATAAACGATCCATTCCATTTCCCATAATAACCGAGACACAAGCTCTGGTACTGGTTTCAAAGATATGAATGAACACTTTAATGCAGGGATCCTCAAACTACGGCCCTCCAGCTGATGTGGAACTACACATCCCATGAGGCATTGTAAAACTGACATTCACAGACATGACTAGGCATGATGGGAATTGTAGTTCCTGAACAACTGGAGGGCCGTAGTTTGAAGACCCATGCTTTAATGGTTTCTTCTCAGCTTTTTATACAGTACAAGATGTTAGGACAATGCAATCCCCACCCCCCTATTCACACTGGGGCTAATTCTCTAGCAGACATGTCGGCACCGATACCGACGAGATACATTCCTTGAGATATTGACATCAAAACCAAATACTATCACACCTGAGTAGAGGCTGCTACTTTGTAGTACAATACACAATATTTTAAGTGTAAACACAGGGCTTTCAATTTTTTTTTCACACAATGTCTTGACCTCAATCCACAAATCTAGACAGACGTACTGTCTCTAAAGGGGCTTGACACCTTTGTACCATAGACAATGTATTGTCTAGGAGTAGATGCAATTAACACCTTTCGAAAGCATGTGTGCCCATATTGAATAGCCAACAGCTTGTGATATCTCAAGACATCCTGCAAACATTAATTATTATCCCATCTTCTGCAATACATGATGTAATTTCTTTGTCACCCTATGGCCCTAGTGGACATAAGGTGACCCTAGACATAGGAGAATCTGAGTCTGTCACGGGTCAATCCATTACAAAGCCTATCCCCTATTTTGTAGACGCTGTACATTTTGTGCAGACCAATCAATATACGGTCATTGCGATTTTTTTTACCCAAAATATGTAGAAGAATACATATTGGCCTAAACTGATTAAGAAATTCTTTTTTTGGATATTATAGCAAAACCTTTTTTTTTTTGTTTTCCAAAATTGACGCTCTTTTATTGTTTATGGCACAAAAAATAAAAACCACAGAGGTGAGCAAATACCACCAAAAGAAAGCTCTATTGGTGGGAAAAAAAGGACATCAAATTAGTTTGAGTCGCACGACCGCGCAATTGTCAGTTAACGAGACTAAGTGCCGGATCGCAAAATATGGCCTCGTCATTAAGGGGGTAATTATTCTGGTCTGTAAGTGGTTAAGACATCCTAGACTCTTACTTTGGCTCTCTTCATTAGTCACTTTTACTTTAACCAAACTCAATTTGGCCACCGCTTCATGCGAGTTTGATACGCCTGATATAAATACACCATTACGGCTTTATGTTTACACATGGTGATTTATATTGCTTTAAGTGTCCAGGGTCTACTTAGTAACATCCTGAATATCCTGGCAGGTGTCGGAGTTGCTGGAAGGGATGACACAAGCTGTAGGGGAGCAGCGCTGAGAGTTCACCGCCTCTCTCCTTCCGTAACTGATATATAAAATGGGTGATTAATGAGGATGATCCACTCACAATGGATTCGCAGCTTCCTCCGTCACCACCTTGCCCCGTTGACAAGCTTCTTCCTGTTATTATGCTCTCTGGGGACTCAAAACTCAACCCAAGTTTAAGTCCTCGGCCACTGCAAAAATATTTCTAAAACTGAGCTACAGGAGCGGCGTGGCTGCCAAGATCAACGCTTCTAAGAATATGCTGTCAACAAAATTTTCAGGGACGCTTGGAATCGCCATTCTCCTGCACAGTGCGCTCCCATAGGACCACATTACCAATTAGAGAGATCTCAACCATGTCCAAATAGCATACAGGGTCTCGTATGCGCTGTGCACACTTTGAATGACAATTGCGCGGTCATGCAATGCTGTACCCAAACAAATTTTTTTTTTATCAAATAAAACTAAAAACTAAAAAAATATCAAAAATATGGGAAAACATTTCTTAGTTAGTTAGAAAATGCTGTAAATATAAAAGGTTTCTCCTTCACTGATATACTCTGATGACCAGTAATAGGTGGCACTGATGAGGCGGCACCGATGAGCGGCGATAGGCGGCACCGATGAGCGGCGATAGGCGGCACCGATGAGCGGCGATAGGCGGCACCGATGAGGCAGCACCAATATGCAGAACTGATGGGCACTGATGGTGGCACAGATATGCAGCACTAATGAGCAGGCACTGACTGGCATCACTGATGGGCACCGACTGGCATCATTGATGGCCACGGATTGGCGCTGCACTGATAATCAGGGCACTAACGATCAGTGCCCTGATTTATCTGTGCAGATCTCCCCTGTGAAGAAATGCCGCGGATCAGCTCGCCTCAAACGCCATCAGTGTGAGGAGAGTAATGGCGATTAACCAGTATTTCCTTGTTTACACATGTGATCAGCTGTGTCCAATCACAGCCGATCATATGTCATTGTCATAGGATGTCACCCCAGAACGAGGGGATATGGATGTCCACCGTCACCTGCTGATCCGTGAGGCGAGAGACGGGATAAAGCTCTGCCTACGTAAACAAGGCAGAGCTTTGTCTTCTCAGCAGGAAAGTGATGGATTTTGATTCCCTGCAAAGCAGGGAATCAAAATCCATCACTTCCCTTAAAAAAAAAAAAGCATCAGACAATACACAAAAACACTGGCTAGGCACACATTTAAGCTTTTGATTGCCCTAGATGTTAACCCTCTCAGCCAGTGTCATTAGTACAGTGACAATGCATGTTTTGATCACTGATCACTGTATTAATGTCACCGATTCCCACAAAGTGTCAGTGTCCGATTGGCTGCCGCAATATCACAGTCCCGAAATAAGTCGCTGAGTGCCGTTATTACTAGTATAAAAAAATATATTAGATAGAGAGATAGAGAGATAGAGAGATAGATAGATATATATATCTATCTATCTATCTCTTAGTTTGTAGACGCTATAACTTTTGCGCAAACCAAGTAATGCTTATTGGGATTTAATTTTTCCAAAAATATGTAGCAGAATACATAGTGGCCTAAATATATGAAAATTAGATTACAATATTTTTTTATTGGATATGTTTTATAGCAGAAAATATTTTTTTTTGTTGTTAATTGCCGGTCTTTTTTGTTCATAGTGCAAAAAAATAAAAACCGCAGAGGTGATCAAATACCACCAAAAGAAACTATTACAAATTTTGTGTACAGCGCAATTGTCAGTGAAAATAACGCAGTTCCGTATTGCAAAACAATGTCCTGGTCATGAAGGGGGAATCTTCTGGAGGTCAAGAGGTTAACTGTTTTTTCTCATTCAAACCGGTTCATGAGTAAAACTACACAGCGATGTTTTATACCCAAACCAAACCTTCATCTACTTTTATGAGGGAGATTGGTCTAGTTTGTTGTGCGTTACATGAAGCTGCAATTTTCTGCTCTCAAAGGTCCCAGATTTACATCTGACAGCAGTTCATAATCCTGCTGACAGCTTGTGTAGCGGGAATTAAATATGGAGGCGTCATGAAGCAAGCATGTGGCTTGTATTGGGATGACAGGACTGTATGTTTGTTAGTTTTGAGATTGGATTCCTCTGCAACCAGCATATTTATATAGTACTTCCACTTTTATGGACTCCTAGGAAGGTATACACTAGTCTGATACTTCCATGCAATAGGTGACGTGGAGATAGTGCCTATTTACAGCCAGTATAGATAACTTCCTCCATTTTCCCCCTTTACTCTCTGTGGGTATTACGTTTCTGGATTGTTTAAGTAATATCAATGGCATAGAATTAAACGTGAAATTTTACACTCGCCGGTAAACCTTGCTAGTAATGGGTTGGACCCCCTTTGGCCTTCAGAACTGCCCTAATTCGTCATGGTGTAGATTTCACAAGGTGTTGGAAACATCCCCAGGAGATATTGGTCCATAGTGACATGATAACATCACACAGTTGTTGCAGATTTGTCCATGATGTGAATCTTCAGTTCCATCACATCCCAAAGGTTCTCTATTGGATGAGATCTGGTGAGTGTGGAGGCCATTGGAGTTCAGTGACCTCATTGTCCAGTGGTGAGATGATTTGAGCTTTCTGACATGGTGCATTATCCTGCTGGAAGGAGCCATCAGAAGAAGATGGGGACACTGTAGTGATAAAGGGATGGACATGGTCAGTAACAATACTCAGGTAGGCCGTGGTGTTTAAACGATGCTCAGTTCGTACTAAAGGGGCCCAAAAGTGTGCCAAGAAAATACCCCCACACCATTACACCAGCAGCCTGAACCGGTGATACAAGGCAGGATGGATCCATGCTTTCATGTTTACACAAAATTCTGACCCTTCCATCTGAATGTCGCAGATGAAATCGAGACTCATCAGACCAGGCAACGTTTTTCCAATCTTCTGTTGTCCAATTTTAGTGATCCTGTGTGAATTGTAGCCTCAGTTTCCCGTTCTTAGCAAACATGAGTGGCGCCCGGTGTGGTCTTCTGCTGCTGTAGCCGCTTTAAGGTTTGCCGTGTTGCTTGTTCAGAGATGGTATTCTGCATACCTTGGTTGTAATCAGTGGTTATTTGAGTTACTGTTGCCTTTCTATCATCCTGGACCAGTCTGCCCATTCTCCTTTGACATCAACAAGGTATTTTCACCCACACAACTGCCGCTCTTTTTCGGACCATTCTCTGTAAACCCGAGAGATGGTTGCGTGGGGAAATCCCGGTAGATCAGCAGTTTTTGAAATACTCAGACCAGTCCATCTGGCACCAGTAACCACGCCACGTTCAAAGTCACTTAAATGCCTGTTCTTCCCTATTCTGATGCTCGGTTTGAAATTCACCACATCTAGGTGCCTAAATGTACCGAGTTACTGCCATGTGATTGGCTGATTAGCAATTTGTGTTACCAAGCAATTGAACAGGTGTACCTAATAAAGTGGCCACTGAGTGTATATCCCACTGGCTGTGGTTAAGAGAGTCACCTCCGCAAATCAGATCATTGATGATAGAATAGAAAACCGGAAACATTTTTAACTGTATACTGGAAAAAAATAAAAGCAGAGACCCCCCTTCTCCAAAATTACTTGGGAAGTCCAACCAACCAAAACTGGTGCAAGTGCCTTGTAAAAGTATTCGGCCCACTTGAAACTTTGCGACCTTTTGCCACATTTCAGGCTTCAAACATAAAGATATAAAACTATTTTTTTTTGAAGAATCAACAAGTGTGACACAATCATGAAGTGGAACGAAATTTATTGGATATTTCAAACTTTTTGAACAAATAAAAAAATGAAAAAATTGGGCGTGCAAAATTATATGGCCCCTTTACTTTCAGTGCAGCAAACTCTCTCCAGAAGTTCAGTGAGGATCTCTGAATGATCCAATGTTGACCTAAATGACTAAGGATGATAAATAGAATCCACCTGTGTGTAATCTAGTCTCCGTATAAATGCACCTGCACTGTGATAGCCTCAGAGGTCCGTTTAGAGCGCAAAGAGCATCATGAAGAAAAATAAACACTCCAGGCAGGTCCGAGATACTGTTGTGGAGAAGTTTAAAGCCGGATTTGGATACAAAATGATTTTCCAAGCTTTAAACATCCCAAGGAGCACTGTGCAAGCGATAATATTGAAATGGAAGGCGTATCAGACCACTGCAAATCTACGAAGACCTGGCCGTCCCTCTAAACTTTCAGCTCATACAAGGAGAAGACTGATCAGAGATGCAGCCAAGAGGCGCATGATCACTCTGGATGAACTGCAGAGATCTACAGCTGAGGTGGGAGACTCTGTCCATAGGACAACAATCAGTCTTATACTGCACAAATCTGGCCTTTATGGAAGAGTGGCAAGAAGAAAGCCATTTCTTAAAGATATCCATAAAAAGTGTTGTTTAAAATTTGCCACAAGCCACCTGGGAGACACACCAAACATGTGAAAGAAGGTGCTCTGGTCAGATGAAACCAACATCAAACTTTTTGGCAACAATGCAAAATGTTATGTTTGGCGTAAAAGCAACACAGCTCATTACCCTGAACACACCATACCCACTGTGAAACATGGTGGTGGCAGCATCATGGTTTGGGCTGCTTTTCTTCAGCAGGGACAGGGAAGATGGTTAAAATTGATGGGAAGATGGATGGCGACAAAAACAGGACCATTCTGGAAGAAAACCTGATGGAGTCTGCAAAAGACCTGGGACTGGGACGGAGATTTGTCTTCCAACAAGACAATGATCCAAAACAAAGCAAAATCTACAATGGAATGGTTCACAAATAAACATATCCAGGTGTTAGAATGGCCAAGTCAAAGTCCAGACCTGAATCCAATCGAGAATCTGTGGAAAGAACTGAAAACTGCTGTTCACAAATGCTCTTCATCCAACCTCGCTGAGCTCGAGCTGTTTTTCAAGGAGGAATGGACAAAAATTTCAGTCTCTCGATGTGCAAAACTGATAGACATACCCCAAGCAACTTACAGCTGTAATCGCAGCAAAAGGTGGCACTACAAAGTATTATCTTAAGGGGGCTGAATAATTTTGCACGCCCCATTTTTCAGTTTTTTATTTGTTAAAAAAGTTTGAAATATCCAATAAATTTCGTTCCACTTCATGATTGTGTCCCACTTGTTGATTCTTCACAAAAAATTACAGTTTTATATCTTTATGTTTGAAGCCTGAAATGTGGCAAAAGTTTCAAGGGGGCCGAATACTTTCGCAAGGCACTGTATATCTTTAAACAGCACCCACATGGCCACACCCACATTTTTTCTGGTCACACCTATTGTCCACGGCAGTTCGCTAAACACATCACATTACGTTCTTTTAACAAATGTCCCTTGTCAAGTTCAAGAGTTGGGAGGTATATATCTCTATATATCTATCTACGTTCTCTCAATGCTCCTTGATCAACACCAGCTGCTGAGATAAAATCAAAGTCTGATAGAGCGTGTGGTTTTTTAGATCGAGAGACCTCACTAGTGGACTTGCAAAAGGGAGAGAGAGGAAGAAGAATGTGCAACTTAGCAGTAAGTGGAGCCTGAATAATATGGCTGCCGACATGTACAAGTCATGTTGCAAACCTTACATAAAAGCAAGTCTTTCATATAACAAATCGATTCTCTTCATTTCCATGCAAAGTGACAGATGTGTCGCATAGGACCCCCCTCTGCTGCCACTGGCCCACGTACCCACCGGAGCCCCTCAAGCTTAGTTGGCGTGTTTAAAAGTTAAAATTCTTAATTCTGATGGGAGCGCATCTCCAGAATATAGGTAGAATTTAAATTGTTAAGGCAGAACAATGGAGGTCTATGGTGCCCATGGATTTAAATGGGCAGTCAGACATGCAGGCACAGACTGACCGCCCTCAGGCACTGCTCTTGGATGCCCAATCCATAGACATTAATGCTCGGCTGAGCGCTCATGTGCATTCTAATGCCGCGTACACACGGTCGTTTTTTGCGATGAAAAAAAACGACGTTTTTTAAAACGTCATTTAAATTGATCGTGTGTGGGCAAAACGTTGTTTTTTGTCTTCAAAAAAACGACCAAAAAAAAATTCCAACATGCTTGAATTTTTTGTGTCGTTTTTCAAAACGTCGTTTTTTGTTTCACAAAAAGTCACCGTGTGTAGCAAAAACGTCTTTTAAAACGACGTTTTTCAACCCGCGCATGCCCAGAAGCTAGTTATGAAGCGAGCTTCAATGGAAAAGAGTGGTGAACGTAACCTTGCTTTTTGTGAAAAAACGATGGTGTGTATGCAAAATTGTCTTTGAAAAGTGACGTTTCAAAAACGTCGTTTTTTACTTCACAGAAAACGTCGTTTTTTTTCATCGCAAAAAACGACCGTGTGTACGCGGCATAAGTCTTGGGAGGGGGAAGGAGCAGATGCTACCAGAAACGTTTATTACAGGGCAACTGCAATTTGAAGGGAACTTCTAATCTTCACAATTGCTCACCCTTTTTTTGCCTATACACCAGTGTTGCCAACCTTCCACAGAATTTTTACTGGCTAAATATGGAAAAATTTACTTGTGTAGAATACTTTTTAATGACAACCTAAAAAAAATGACAGAACACCTATTAAAAACTAAGACAATTGATATTTAAACACAATATGGAGACTGGCAATACCCATACCAAGTAACTTGCTTGGTTTACACTTAAAGCCGAGTTCCACCCACATTTTTCACTCCTCACCATGCAGCACTAATGTGCATTCTTAAAGTGGTTGTAAACCCTTAAAGACCACTTTCACCTACAGGTAAGCCTAGATTAATGCCGCGTACACACGATCATTTTTTGTGATGAAAAAAAACGGCGTTTTCTGTGAAGTAAAAAACGTAGTTTTTGAAACGTCACTTTTCAAAGACGATGTTGCATACACACCATCGTTTTTTTCACAAAAAGCGAGGTTACGTTCACCACTCTTTTCCATTGAAGCTCGCTTCATAACTAGCTTCTGGGCATGCGCGGGTTGAAAAACGTCGTTTTAAAACGACGTTTTTGCTACACACGGTGACTTTTTGTGAAACAAAAAACGAAGTTTTGAAAAACGACAAAAAATTCAAGCATGTTGGAATTTTTTTTGGTCGTTTTTTTGAAGACAAAAAACAACGTTTTGCCCACACACGATCAATTTAAATGACGTTTTAAAAAACGACATTTTTTTTCATCGCAAAAAACGACCGTGTGTACGCGGCATCAGGCTTACCTGTAGGTGCTGGAAATATCTCCTAATATTTAACATTTGCGTCTATGGAAAAATTGGCGTCTACAGAAATTCTTGGTCAGCGTGCCATGGCTCGACTCCATTAACATTTAACATTGGCGTCTATGGAAAATCTGGGTCAGCTTGGCATGGTAATCTGACCAAGATTGCACTACACTACACATGATCGACATGGCTAAAAAAATTAAATAAAAAAAATCAACAGGATCACGAAAGCTAGCTATAGATAAGAAGAAAAAAACATCTGCTGCGATTCGAAGCGTTCATGGATAGGCTGAATGTACCAAGTTGATCGATCGACTTGGGTACAACAAGCCTGCTGGATTCACTTCCGATTATCGCAAGTGGCTGTTAGCGATAATCAGTTCTTCTACTGGTGAGGGCGACTTCCCGCCAGCCCACGCCTCCCTATCAGGAGAACACAATTGCCGATTCCCTTGTCAGCGCTGTCTACTATGATGGGGGAATCGTGCAAATTTGTTTCCTGCAACCCATGGCTGCAGAAAAGAAATTCATACCATGTATTGCCGGCCTTACTCATGGATTTTAATTGATTAGGGAGTAATGGTGGCAATGGGTGGTGGTAAAAGAGTTACAAATGATATCATAGTTCTAGTTTACCTACAAGATATTCTTGCCCCCCCCCCTCTTCCTACAAGACCATTTTTCCATTGCTTTAAAGCGGATCTCCACCCTAAAGTGAAGATCCGCTGATCGGAACCCTCCCCCCCTCTGGTGTCACAATTGACACCTTTCAGGGGGGAGGGGGGTGCAGATACCTGTCTAAAGACAGGTATCTGCACCCACTTCCGGCCCGCAGTCTCGGGCAAAAGTCGTTTTTTTTTGCGACATCCTGTCGCCCCCCGTTGTGTGCTGGGAATTCTCGGCTCCCAGCACACAGCGGGAGCCAATTGGCGAGCGCAGCGCGACTCGCGCATACGCTGTAGGGAACCGGGCAGTGAAGCCGGAGCGCTTCACTTCCTGGTTCCCTCACCGTGGATGGAGGGGGGAACAGCAGAGAGACGAGCGAACGCTCGTCCTCTGCTGCGGACGCCGCTGGACTCCAGGACTGGCAAGTGTCCTAATATTAAAAGTCAGCAGCTGCAGTATCTGTAGCTGCTGGCTTTTAATATACTTTTTTAATGGGACATCCGCTTTAAAGCAGACCTAAAGCATACTGTTCTCATAAGCGATTTTATGGTCCCCTATTGCCCTATCAGCAATTTAACACACAATACTGTCTGATCAATACTACTCGGTCTTCAGCCACCGGCACATGAACACAGCTGCTGTAGTAGTAGCTGCTGTCAAAGTGCAGAATCAGTGCAGAAACATTGTTCGGACACTAATTGGCGGTGTTTGTCTGAACTATTTGGCAGCGTCCACTTGACCTGCTGATGCAGAAGAGCTCCATTGCCTTTGGCTGAAGGGAGTATGTTGTCACTGGAACTTATTGTGCTCAGCACACACTGTGAAGCCCTGCAAACACGCTCAGTTATCTCGGCGGTAAAGTCAGCCGAGAAAACCGAGGGGAAAGCCGAGAACCCGGCAGGAAAACTGCCATGGAGCTTTGGCCGGGTGTATGCTCCATCGGCACTGCCACGTAGTCTTTCCCATAGGTAAGTAGTAGATTTAGCAGGAAGAAAACGCCAGGAATCCCGACGGAAAAATAGAGAGCAGGTTCTCCATTTTCACGATGGTATTCCCAGCTGTTTTCCTAATGGGAAAACTGCGAGGAAGCATGCACGCGTCCGGTTTTTTCAGCCAAAAGCTCTCCTGACAGTTTTCCTGTTGGGAAAACCGGTCAGGTGTACGAGGTTTTAGTTTTTACTACTAAAATGTGTATATAAACCCTGTTAAATATATAATTGGAAGCAGTTTGTTATATCGATCTGAAAGGTACAAAAAACGCTGATCCTGTCAGAAATTCTTGTGTCCTCTACATACTTTTAGTATCATCCCAAAGGACCATGTTAGTTCTTATCTTAGATGAATAAAAGATTAGCTTTGATGTTGTGCAGAACTAATTCCGCGTACACACGATCACTATGTGATGAAAAAACGTCAATTTAAATGACTGTGTGGGGGGAAATGTCGTTTTATGTCTTGTGAAAAACGACAAATAAAAATTGAAGCATGCTTCAATTTTTTGGGCCCTTTCACACTGGTGCGTTTTTCCCGTGATTTTGCCGCGTTTTCGCGGTAAAAATATCGCTATTAAACCGCTCCCCTCCATTGAAATGAATTAAAAACGCGGTAAAAACGCGGTAAAAACGCGGTAAAAACGCGGTGTTTTTTTCGCGATTAAGGCTCCATGCACACTAGGAGCAGAAAAAACTTCAATGTTTTTAGCTTGAAAAACGTGGCATAAAAGATACAAAATGAAACCATATTGTACAAAGTTTAGGCGAGTCTATGAGAGTTTAGTTTATAGGCGTTTTTTGCACTACACTCCCCTCTGCAAAAGTTTTTACTCCCACAACACACCTAAAAAAACTTTGGCACTTGACGTTCAGAAGAGTTAAGAGGAGTTAGGAGAGTTTAGGAGAGTTTAGGAGAGACTGACGTTTTTACAGCTCCTAAACTCCTCCAGGAAACGCGATAGAGAAGGTTTTTTTTTCCTGCCTCTGAACGTCCCTGACAGAAAACGCCTGTAGCAGTCAATAATGTGCAAAGACACATAGAGCACAATAGAAGTGCTTCTAGAGGCAGGAGAAAAAAAATGTCAAACGCCTGTAGAATGAAAGTTTTTTAAGTCCAGTGTGCATGGAGCCTAATGCGAAAACGCGGCAAAAACGCACCAGTGTGAAAGGGCCCTTAGTGTCGTTTTTCAAAATGTTTTTTGTTTCACAAAAAAAAAAATCACTGTGTGTAGCAAACGTCGTCGTTTAAAACAACGTTTTTCAATCCGCGCATGGCCAGAAGCTAGTTATGAAGAGAGCTTCAATGGAAAAGAGTGGTGAACGTAACCTCGCTTTGCTAGAGCATTGTGAAAAAACGATGGTGTGTATGCAACATCGGCTTTGAAAATTTAAGTTTCAAAAACGTTGTTTTTTACTTCACAGAAAACGTCGTTTTTTTTCATCACATAAAGTGATCGTGTGTACGCGGCATAAGAGTGGGTGTGTTTGAGTTTAGTTAAATATATTGGGCAGGGCTGACACCACTCAGTCCACAAAAATGCTGTATGATGTCAGAACACAACAGGGCTTAAAAGCTGTTTGTATTTGAAGGGTATTTAAAGCAGGCTTTCTTAAACTTTGGAAGAACCCTTGAAATAATCTTTTGCCTGTCGATCATTTGTTTTATCTATAGTTCACGGTATATTAGTGAGTTGGTCCGTGGGAATAATGCTTCTTACATTTGTGATCAAATTGTAGGAATTCCTCTTAAGCCAGCCATAGACAGTTCGAATTTTGGCCAGTTCAGCAGGAACCGGTCGAGATTCAAAGCATGTATGGGAAGGCTAATTGTACCAAAGTTGATCGGTCAACTTAGGCACAACCAGCCTGCCAGACTTTGCAAACTGCTGTTATAACCACTAACAAAACACACTGTTCTCCAGCCAGGGACGGATTCCCCCACTATGAGCACACAATCTCCACGGGAGCGAATCAAGCCAATTTCTTTCCCGCAGCCCATGGTTCCAGAAGAAATTTGCTGCGTCCATGGCCAGCCTTAGGAAACACCTAGCAACCTCTGGAATAACCCTGGTGAAGAAAGGCTGCTTCAGAGGAATATGGTGATAGGTGCATGAATTGCATAGTTTTTTTTTATGCCTTGGCATACAGTTTAATCACTAGTGTGTGACTACTACATATAGGAAACAATAGAGTGCAACATGTAGTTACAAATGTAACCAGTAGCTACTGATTGATAGCAATTTTATTAGCATGACTGCGACCATCAAAATTGCCCATGTGCACCCAGCCTTAGACCGCTGTTGCAGGTTATCTTACACAAGACAGGACCCTTTCACGCTGATGCATTTTTGCTGCACTTATACCTTTGCCAAAACACACACAAAAAATAAAAAAATCCTCTTCAAATCCCACTGAATTCTTTTACACCAATGCACTGTGGGTGTGGTGCGTAATCCCTGCATGCTGCATCTTTGGGGCCCTTTTTTAAAATCTCCCTATTTAAATGAATGGAAAATTTTTCAAAAAGACACCACGGTTGTGTTGTTGGTACGCTTTTTGAGTCACATATCCATGTTTCACAGGTGCATGCTGGGAATTAGGCAACCATCAGAAATGTATACAAGAAGTACTAATCACTGGCCCTCTACTAGTAGTACAACCCTGCGCTTAGGATAAACCCTCCAACGTCTCAGCACCTCAAAATCTATTCAGATAGAGTACAATGTAAACATATAAAAGCAGCTGCTTAAAATATAAAAGTCACTTGATAAAAGCAGAAAAATAAATAAAACCAGCTCGCACAGAGCTTATAAATAGTCCTGCAGCAGCGCTGCAAACTCCTGGTTTGAAAGGAAAGCTGTGTGAGATGACCGGATCAAAAGTATCAATAGTATGTGCTCCAATCACCAAATGGACATTCACCACGTGGGGGGATATAGGGTCCCCTTCGGGGGAAACACTCACCAGACGGTTTCTTTATAACAGCATTTCGTTATATATCGCCTCACGTGTCACCCTTCAGGTGGTTAGGATACCGGACCACTTTCCCTTCTGATCACCGTTTGGATATTCACTCTCCAAGTATTTAGATCCACAGGTATAAAAGGGAAGGAAACATCACACAGCTTTCCTTTCAAACCAGGAGTTTGCAGCGCTGCTGCAGGACTATTTATAAGCTCTGTGCGAGCTGGTTTTATTTTTCTGCTTTTATCAACCATCAGAAATGCACAAAAAATGCATATGCATAATGCAAATCCAATTTTTACTGTTTTTTTTCAATGGAGCAATGGGAAAGGGCCCACAGCAGCGTGGATAAAAAATATAGTAGGGGTCTACAAACAGCAAAGGGCACGGGTCTACAAACAGCAAAGGGCACGGGTCTACAAACAGCAAAGGGCACGGGTCTACAAACAGCAAAGGGCACGGGTCTACAAACAGCAAAGGGCACGGGTCTACAAACAGCAAAGGGCACGGGTCTACAAACAGCAAAGGGCACGGGTCTACAAACAGCAAAGGGCACGGGTCTACAAACAGCAAAGGGCACGGGTCTACAAACAGCAAAGGGCACGGGTCTACAAACAGCAAAGGGCACGGGTCTACAAACAGCAAAGGGCTCGGGTCTACAAACAGCAAAGGGTTCGGGTCTACAAACAGCAAAGGGTACGGGTCTACAAACAGCAAAGGGTACGGGTCTACAAACAGCAAAGGGTACGGGTCTACAAACAGCAAAGGGTACGGGTCTACAAACAGCAAAGGGCACGGGTCTACAAACAGCAAAGGGCACGGGTCTACAAACAGCAAAGGGCAGGGGTCTACAAACAGCAAAGGGCACGGGTCTACAAACAGCAAAGGGCACGGGTCTACAAACAGCAAAGGGCACGGGTCTACAAACAGCAAAGGGCACGGGTCTACAAACAGCAAAGGGTTCGGGTCTACAAACAGCAAAGGGTACGGGTCTACAAACAGCAAAGGGTACGGGTCTACAAACAGCAAAGGGTACGGGTCTACAAACAGCAAAGGGTACGGGTCTACAAACAGCAAAGGGCACGGGTCTACAAACAGCAAAGGGTACGGGTCTACAAACAGCAAAGGGTACGGGTCTACAAACAGCAAAGGGCACGGGTCTACAAACAGCAAAGGGCACGGGTCTACAAATAGCATGGGTCAATTTTAACTTTTCCTTGCTGGATTTATTTTCATCAGTAATATTGTAGTCTAATCCCAAGTCCTCTTCTCAGTCTTTCAGTGAAGCTGCAGTAAGGCGATGAGACTGGTTCTTGCATTCTTAATACCTGCCCTCTATAGAGATCTTGTGTTTATCATCGGAGGAGAAGGGGGGAAAACACTTCTGTCTCAAAATAGATCAAGGCAATCCTTAGATGACCTGAATACTTGTGATAAATATTGATGAGGTTCTACAAAAAAACAACAAGGCCAGCAGTTCTGAATTGTATAACTTTACATTTCTATGATGTTTTCAAGATCCATATTCTAAATTATGTTTAGTTCAGCCTTTTCCAAACACTATTTAAAATAGTATTCATGCACCTACTGGGAACACCACTGATAAAAAAGATATATATATCTATATAACAACACTACCACATACAGTGGAACCTTGGATTATGAGCATAACCCATTGCAGGAGAATGCACGTAATCCAAAAGTACTCGCCGAGCAAAGCAAGTTTCCCCATTGAAGTCAATGGAAACGAAAATTTGTTCTGCATTGACTTCAATGACATGCGATACCGACACGGCCAGAGGCGGCGAAAAGCCTCGAAAATCTCCGCAAAGGCCCAAGAACAGTTCGGCAAACCTCGGAAAGACTCCGTTCACGAGCCTTTTGAAGTTTGCCGAGGTCAGCCAAACTATCCTCGTGCCTTTCCTGCCGTTTCCGAAAGCCGCCGTTTGGCTCTACCGCGCCCCCCCCCCCCACCTCAGGCCAAACGCAGTACTGCACACTGCTTTGGCCTGAATCCTGCTCATGTTACGAGACACTTGCAAACAGAGTCAGGATTTTAGGAAATACAGTGCTTGTATTGCGAATCGCTCGCTAACCCCATTAGTAGCAATCCGAGGTTCCACAGTATATGACCAGCTATTGGTTAGCAGGGTCACGGATTGTAAAGCAAGCATTAACGACTAGAAAGCTTGACAGATAATTGCACTACATTGGGCCCCAGGTCTCAGGGGCAGCATTCATTAACCTAGAGGGGCCCAATATTTGTGTATGCTACATACCTCTCTGAGCCCTGGTTCACACTGGGCTGCGGGAGTGAAATCGCGCGATTTCAGCTGAACTCGCACGATTTCACTCCCTCTGGCAGTCCCGATTTCGGCGCGATTTAGGACACATCTGTGCAGGGTTCTGCACAGATGTCAATGTAAATCGCGTCCTGAAATCGCAAAAAGTAGTACAGGAACTACTTTTTGAAATCGGTGCAGCGCCGCAGATGCGGCTTCGCACCGATTAGGACGGTGTCATTCCCGGCAATTGCCGCCGATTTGAGATGCGATTTCACATGTGAAATCGCATCTCAACTCGAACTAAATCGTACCCAGTGTGAACCTGGGCTAAAGGACAGCCTTTCAACAACGGAGCTCATGTTTCTTCTGCCCTATGCCCCAACCTTTGTCCTTCCTTTACACAGGCTGTTCACCCACTTCAGTTGATTTTGAATGGTGCTTCCAGGCTGCTCCACCTTACAAACCGTTCAGCCACCCCTCTATGCCAATCTCTCCACTGACTTTTACTCGTCCAACAAATAAACCTCAAAATATTAATTACATACAAAGCCATAGAAAACACTGCCCCAAGCTATATCACCAACCTCGCTTCAAAATATCACCTAGACTGACCTCTTTGCCCCTCCTAAGACCTCCTGCTCTTTGCCTACCTTCCATGCTCACCTTCAGGACTCCAAAAAAGCCTCACCCATCTCCTACCCTCTCCGTCTTTAGGCGATCCCTGAAAACTCATCTCTTTACAGAAACCTTGACCCAAAAATTGTGCTTTTATTTTCTCCATTAACTCATCTCCTCACAGATATTAAATCGGAGTTCCACCATAAAATGTAACTATTAACAGCTTGCCTTTAATGTAAAAAAAAAAAAAAAAATCTTAATCTGCCTAGTTCCTGGTTCTAGGTGGTTCAACTTCCTGTCCCAAGACCCAATTGCCTCCTGGGAAATGACACTCATTTCCCAGAAGTCTCTGGGCATTACTGTGCCTAAAAATCACCCAGCATGCACCTCTCCCTGAAAACCAGGAAAAAATAGGAACTGGGCTTCACATGCCCACACATATGATGGATACGGCCACAACATGAGCTGGAGGATATAAGGCAAGTGTTTGCAATGATTTCTGGAATGATTGGGGAGCTATTAATAGGGACTATTTAATGTGATTAATTTTAGCTTGCAAAAAATAAATAAAAAAATGATGCCCGAAACCCAGCTTTAACTTTTATATAATTTGCCCCTCCCTTTTAGATTGTAAACACTCACAAGCAGGGCCCTCTTAGAGCGCAACTAAAACCTCTTATCGTTTTCAGCCAAGGAAGCGGCCATCATGGCTTCGGATCTTCAACTGCCATGATGCTACACATGTGATCAGTTATGACACCAGACCCTGGATGGTTTGACAGTTTAACCACTTGCATACTGGGCACTTACACCCCCCTCCTGCCCAGGTAAAATTTCAGCTTCCGGCACTGCGTCGCTTTAACTGACAATTGCGCGGTCGTGCGACGTGGCTCCCAAACAAAATTTACGTCCTTTTTTCCCCACAAGTAGATTTTTATTTTTTGCGCTATAAACAAAAAAGAGCGACAATTTTGAAGAAAAATATAATATTTTTTACTTGTTGCTATAATAAATATCCCAATTAAAAAAAAAAACCACTTTTTTTCTCAGCTTAGGGCGATACGTATTCTTCTACATATTTTTGGTAAAAAAAAAAAAAAATCGCAATAAGCGACTGGTTTGCGCAAAAGTTATAGCGCTTACAAAATAGGGGAGAGAATTATTATTTTTTATTATTTTTTTTTTACTAGAAATGGCGATCTGCGATTTTTATTGGTACTGCGACGTTATCGGACACTTTTGACACATTTTTGGCGCCATTCACATTTATACTGCGATCAATATGCACTAATTACAGTATAAATGTGACTGGCATTGAAGGGGTTAACACTAGGGGGGTGAGGAAGGGGTTAAATGTGTATGCTAGGTGTGTTCTAACTGTGGGGGGAGGGGGGGGTGACTGGGGGGGGTGACCGATCTGTGTCCGTATGTAGGAAGGAACAGAGATCGGGCCATGCCATCAAAACGCAGCCACCGTGCCATCAAAACGCAGCCATCGTGCCATCAAAACGCAGCCACCGTGCCCCCCCTTGTCGCCACCGTGCCCAGTACCACCCTGGCACTTACCTTTCTGGCTTCTACTGTCCATCGATGTCACTCGTCCCGCCCTCGATGACGCTTCAGCCAATAAGGTTACTGATTACCAGAATCAGATTACCTGATTGGCCGAGACACCTGTCAGTCTTATCTTCGGAACGCACGGCCGGTACGTCCCAAGGATAAGCTTCAGGAAGCCGATTACAGCCTCAGGGCTGTACTCGGAAAGCGTATCAGAGCCAGCGGCTTTCATAGGCACTTCCACACAGCCAGTCAGCTGCCGCTATTTAGCTGACTGGCGCTCAATGTCCGGTCAACTGAATAGTGGGCGGCAGCGGCGAAAATATACAGATTAATACAGTGTATAAATCTGTATATTTTACTGGCTGTGAGCGATCCAGAGGGGGCGGCGCTCCGGCGTCCCTATGGAGGCACCGCTACTGACAACCAGTATGACAGTTACATTCCTAGGGAATGTAACTTTTTTTTAAACTGTTAGGTCAGTTCACACTGGCATTGAAAGCAGACATTTGAGGGGTGCTTTTAACGCTCCTCAAATGTCTATACGCACAGTGCTGTTCACATTATCAAAACATGAAGTGTTAGCGTCGCTTTCCTTAATGTCGTGTTTGAAAGGAGTTGAAGCATTTCAACTCCTTTCATTCAAGTCTATGGTAATAACCTGCAACCGCATGTACACGTTAGTACATTACAGTTAATGTGACGTGGATTAAACGCACCAAAAACGCATGTCACTCACGCCGCAAATGTGCATAGGGTGTTTGGGGGAGCGTTTTTAATGCACTCATTAATGCCCATTAGCACTGTAGGCACGTTTGATAAGGGTCAGTATTTTCAGCAAGTGTGAACAAGCCCTTAGGCTAGCCCAACTCCAAAGTCGCACAATTTCCAACCTGACTTGGCAACACGACATTACACTCTCTGGATCAAAGTCGCATTTAAGAAGTGCAGGCACCTTTGATGTCCAAAGTCACATAACAAGTCGCACAAGCGTGAACGGAGTCATAAAATCCATGGGTTTGTTCCATTTGAACCCTCTTCTCTTGCTCTGCATTTTGACTTTGCACAGCGATTTACAAAAGGAAAGGGAGACTGTAAACTGTTGCCACTATACAAATTCTTTACGGTAATCCCCCCTCCAGGTTTACTTAAAGGAAGTGGGAACTGTCTGACCAAGGCTAAAAAGGCACAAAAACAAAATAAACATTTTTTCAAAGTACATTCTAGGTGGAGAACCTGCATCTCCACAATCAACATTATTAATCCAGCCTTGTATATTTATATTTTAGTCAATGTTTAATATAGAACAGATCGTCTTTGATTAAATTGTATCCATGTGTTTCTGAATTCAGAGTTACACTTTGTATATACAAAGTACAAATAGTAGGCAAAAACTTTATTAAAACTTCACATTTCGATTTTGGTTTTAACGTAGCCGTATGATGTACGGCCCTGTATTAGCTACGTTTCCAATAAAAGCCTATAACAGATTTACACCATGAAATACACTCAATAGATTATTAAAGGGGTTGTAAAGGACATTTTTTTTTTTCATAATAAGCATCCTTTACCTGCAGACATTCCTCTTTTCACTTCCTCATTGTTAATTTTTTCTCAAAAGTTGCTCTATTGCAGGGGTGTCAAACACAAGGCCCGCGGGCCAAATCCGGCCCTCCAAGCCATTTCATGTGGCCCTCGCCCTCCTCAAGACCCTAACTTTCTGCTTTCAAGCAATGCATCAGCTTCTTCCCAGCAGCAGCTTAAGGGAAGAGGGGTGCACTGTGATGTAAGGGAGAGTAGGGGGACTTAACTTCTGATACTGGGGGGGCCCTTAACATCTAATATAAGGGGAGGGGATGCACTGGACATCTAATCTTACAGATACAACCGGCCCTTTTGAGGGCAATAGTAATGCTGATGCGGCCCACAATTAAATTGAGTTTGACACCCCTGCTCTATTGCTTCTCTGTTCTGTTCACTTCCTGCTTGTCTTATTGTTACTCACCACCGTGAAGGGAGACTTTACTGCGGTGGTCAGTGACGTGCTCGCCCCCTCCTGGGAACTACATCTGTGTGGCAGGACGCTCTCTACGTGTTAGAGACTTCAAGAAGGTGTGAATTACTGGGCGTGCCGCAATGCATACTGGGAAATGTAGTTCTTACATGAACAAGCGCCGCAAACCAGGAAGTGAAGGAGAACAGAAACTGGAACACCGGAGGTGATATAGATGAAGGAATTGAATAGGTATTTACTTGTTTTTTAACAGAATCATTACACTATTCTGTCTGTCTACCTTGCAGACATTAATTTAAGCCCAATTTTTTTTTCCTTTACAACTCCTTTAATTTAAATACTTTTACATTCACCAAGGTAAAGCAAAGAATGAAAACTGTTCATAAAATATGCAGACAAGGGTTGAGAATCCAAGACGCAATTGGGTCTACAACCGTTTTATACAAATGGAAGGCTGGATGGTTATGGAGGACCTCTGCAAAAAGGAGTTATGCTGCAACAAAACCTGTCCTGGGGAGGGATGGGGGGGGGAGCCATTAAGTGACATGAACAAAGTCTGCAACCAATGTGCTAGTTCAAACCAAACTCCAGCAAAAGCTTATTATCATGATTATTATACAGGATTTATATAGCGCCGACAGTTTGCCCAACAGGGGGCAGACAGTATAAATACAATACACTTTAACTGCTTGCCGACCAGCCGCCGCAGTTATACGGCGGCAGTTTGGCTCTGCTGGGTGAGAGCACGTAGCTATACGTCACCTCCCCCCGCTTGCCCCTGACTTCCGTGCGTGTGCCCGGCGGGGGCGCAAACGCCGCTGGGCATACGCGATCGCTCGCTACAGAGGGAGGACCGGGAGCTGTGTGTGTAAGGCGAGAAATGCCTGACCGTCTGTTCATACAATGTATGAACAGCAATCAGTCATTCCCCTAGTGAGTCCACGCCCCTCCTGTTGGTACAGTTTTAACCCCCTCCCTGCCAGTGCCATTTTTACAGTAATCGCTATAAAAATGGCAATGGTGCCAAATGTGTCCGCCATAATGTCGTAGTACCAAAAAAAAAATTGCTGATCGCTGTCCATTACTAATAAAAAAAAATAATAAAAATGCCATAAAACTACCCCCTATTTTGTAAACACTATAACTTTTGCGCAAACCAAACGCTTATTGCGATTTTTTTTTTTACAAAAAATATGTAGAAGAATACGTATCGGCCTAAACTGAGGAAAAACATTTTTTTATATATATTTTTGGGGGATATTTATTATAGCAAGAAGTAAAATTTTTTTTTTTCAAAATTGTCGCTCTATTTTTGTTTATAGCGCAAAAACTAAAAACCACAGAGTAGAAGAATACATATCGCCCTAAACTGATAAAAAAATATTTATTTTTTTAAATGGGATATTTATTATAGCAAAAAGCAAAAAATATTGTGTCTTTTTTCAAAATTGTCGCTCTTTTTTTGTTTATAGCGCAAAAAATAAAAACCGCACGAGCGATCAAATACCACCAAAAAAAAGCTCTATTTGTGGGAAAAAAAAAAGGACGCCAATTTTTTTTTGGGAGCCACGTCGCCCGACCGCGCAATTGTCAGGTAAAACGACGCAATGCCGAATCGGAAAAAAGTGCTCTGGTCTTTGACCAGCAATATGGTCCGGGGGTTAAGTGGTTAATACAGTAGGAATCTGAGCTTACATTCTAATGCCTTTGCAAAAACGATCAGAATTTCCGATTGGAAAAAGTCAGACGGATGTAAAATTCTAAGCATTGTAGTTCATCGTTGCTTCCAGGGGACGAGTCATTTTGTACAGCAGAATGAATCTCAATGTCTGGTTTACTTCCTAATGCAGTGAAGCACCAAGCAAGTCTATAAAGCACATAATTGCACTTTATAAATGTTATTTTTTTTTATGTTGGTCTAAAAAAAAAAAAAAAAAAAAATAGCAATTAGAAAAATATTCTCATGATTTTCAGGCAAAGTATTCATGTAGCGCAGTCTTCGCCTGCAGAGTGATGTATGCGCCTGCTGACAACACTGAACTCGCTTCCTATGGGCCTCTATTTGAACATACAGCTGCCCACGTTCCCAAAGTTCCCGCTGAACCTTTCGCAATTTAAACATTTTCTTCTTCTTCTTTTTTTTTTTTTAACCGCCTTGAATACCACAAGGCTGGAATTCATTGTGAACCACAGAAAGGGCGAGGCATGTGGGTTTAAACTGTAATCCATTCTCCCTCCAGGCCATAAACATATAAAAACCAAAGGATACTTTGTGTGTGCACATTATTCCAAGGTTATGTTGCCATAAGATTATGTATGGAGCAACGGTAACAGTATCAGCAAATAAATCTAGCAATAATAAAAATGGAAGACCAAAGGGAAAGCATACATTTTGGCTTCAGCGGTTTGATTTCTGCAGATAACATCTGCATGGAGTTTGTATTGCTCTCCCTGTGTTCACATAGAGGCGCGATGGTTTCTTTGCACAACAAACGGTCAGATGAACTAGTTTCAACCCAAGAGACTTTCCTTACTCTAAGCGTATGACTCTTGGGAACATTAAAGCAATCCTATGGTTTGCCTAGCCAGGATAAAGCAGTAGGTTGTCTTAAAGCGGGGGTTCACCTGCAATTTTTTTTTTTTTTAAACCAGCAGGTACAAATAAAAAAAATAAAAAAAATTTAAAAAAAACACTTACCTGTCCAGCGCATCCCCCGAAACCGAGCGGTAGCTTGGCCCTTGGCTTCCCCCGCCGCCATTCTCTGTAAGGGAATCAGGAAGTGAAGCGCCTCGGCTTCACTGCCCGGTTCCCTACTGCGCATGCGCGAATCGCGCTGTGCAGTTCCACTGGTGCCCGTTGTGTTCTGGGAGCCAAGGGTTTCCCAGAACACAACGGGGGAGGGGGGTTACGCAGAGGGGCCAGACTCCCGTGGGAGTCAATACGCGGAAGTGGTGCAAATATCCGTTTTAGACAGGTATTTGCACCCCCCGAAAGGTGTCAAATGTGACACCGGAGGGGGGGGGGGGTTCCAAAAAGCGGATGATCACTTTTGGGTGAACCTCCGCTTTAACGCTTTAAACCAGGGGTCTTTACGAGGGCCAGACAGTGGTCAGTGAATAGGTCCTGACATCACTGGGAAAAAAGAATGCCCTGTTTGTTTCAATGGGAGAAATTGTGCCTCATCATTTGTGTCATAGGACCCCATGGTTGGCGTCATTGGGAGAAATTGTGCCCCATCATTGGTATAATTGAGAGAAAATGTGCCCCCATCACTGACGTCATTGGGCCCCATCGTTGGTGTCGTTGGGAGGAATTCTGCCCCATCATTGGGAGGAATTCTGCCTCAATGTTAGTTCATGAACTAGTGTCCCAAGAGCCAGATAAAAGCAAGCAAAGGGCTGCATCTGGCCCCTGGGCCGCAGTTTGGAAAGCACTGCTTTAAACCATCAGTCTGCTGAGCAGGAAAGTGAGCTGACTGCCTGATATAAATACACTATAGTGTCAAAAGTATTGGGACACTTGTCTTTACCCGCACATGAAGTTTAAAGAGGTTGTAAACCCCCTAAAAAACTGCAAGACAAAAAGGCATAAAGAGCTAGTATGCATCTCATACTAGCTCATTATGAAATACGTACCTTAGAACGATGCCCTGAATTGGCGGCGGCACACAGAGTACATGGCCGACATCTTTCAGTGGAGTTACTTCCGGGTTCACGGGCCCCGGCGCTGTGATTGGCTAGAGCCGCGATGACGTCACTTAGGAGCACATGGGAGCCGTCAGTCACGGCACGGGACTTGGAGATATGGCACCAGCGGACCGTTTCTTGTGCACATGCGGCGATGATGTTGGTAAAATCGTAAATAGTGAATATCTCCTAAACTGTGCATGTTTAGGAGATATTTACAGTAACCTACAGGTAAGCCTTATTATAGGCCCTACCTGTAGATACAAGTGGCGTAACAGAGTTTACAACCACTTTAATGGCATCCCAGTCTTAAGGCCTATAAACACAATACGAAAAGTATAATTTTGTCCGACTATCGATCTGACAATTTTCAGATCGTTAGTACAGTGCTTTCGACAGCCAAGTTCAGTTTTTCGTCCGACGAAAGCTGGATGTGCAGACTATAAAATTGTTGTCGTGTGTGAACTCAACATTCGATTTTCATTTAATCAGCATGGTTTTCATCCCCAAAAAATTGCAAGACTATGCATGCTCAGAAACAAAATATAAACAAAAACTATTCAACACATGACGTCACTTCTGAAGTTGTATTCCATTGTTGGTAAATTTCAGTACGGCGAGTAACCTCTTCGCTTTCGGCATAAGACTAGCATGCAACAAAAAACGGACGTCGGTTGTCCGAAAATCTGTGTGTACGAGGCTTAAGTCCGTAGGGTTCAATATTGAGTTGGCCCACCCTTTACAGCTGTAACAGCTTCAACTCTTCTGGGAAGGCCGTCCACAAGGTTTAGGAGTGTGTCCTATGGGAATGTTTGACCATTCTTCCAGAAGCGAACTTGTGAGGTCAGAAGCTTATGTTTGACGAGAAGGCCTGGCTTGCAGTCTCCGCTCCAATTCATCCCAGGTGTTCTATCAGGTTGAGGTTAGGACTGTGCAGGCCAATCAAGTTCCTCCACTCCAAACTCACTCATCCATGTCTTTATGGACCTTTCTTTGTGCACTGGTCGAAATCATTTGGTTGAGGGAGGATTATGGTGTGGGGTTGTTTTTCAGGGGTTGGGCTTGGCCCCTTAGTTCCAGTGAAGGGAACTCTTAAGGTGTCAATTTCTTTGAATTTCTTAAAATTTCATGCTCCCAACTTTCTGGAAACAGTTTGGGGATGGCCCCAGTGGCGTATTTAGGGTATGGCAGCCATTGCAAGTGCCATGGGCGCCATATGAAATGGGCGCTGTTGAGTGGCTGGGCAGCAAGGCATTTACCAGGGTCTGAGGGTCTCATCTTCCCTCCTCCAGAGCATAGGCAGGATCTCCTTTTCCACATCTTTGCTAATGGACAATGGCAGTGCTATCCCTGCTGTGTTCAGCCACAGCCCTCCCCTGTTCTCACAGGCTCTCCCATTACATCTGGTCAGATTGGCAGTGCACAAAGAAGAACGAACATCAGTTTCTCCCTCTCCTCTGTGAAAACTGAGGCCTTAAGTGATGGAGATTTCATCACTTCCAGTATTGGTTCTGCATTTACCTGGCCTTGGAGGGCAAAGGAGGTATCAGGGGTCTAATAAACTCCAGATTTCGCAATGAAGAGGATATGTCACTACCCAAGGTACCTCATACCTCACTAGTTTTGTTACTGTTTTTTTGTTAAGGTTATCTGAAAGATGGTTTTCAAATGTTTCGACAGGGGCGCAGTTTGAGTGCTTGCCATAGGCGCCATTTACACTAGATACGCCTCTGGATGGCCCCTTCCTGTTCCCACATGACTGCGCACCAGTGCACAAAGCAAAGTCCATGAAGACATGGATGAGTGAGTTTGGGGTGGAGGAACTTGACTGACCTCAACCCGATAGAACACCTTTGGGATGAATTACTGCGTAGAAAATATGAATATAAAATAAGTGATTTTCAAATAAAGGTTAACATGATAACTCAATGGGGTCGATTTACTAAAACTGGAGAAGTGCAAACTGTGGTGCAACTGTGCATAGAAACCAATCCGCTTCCAGGTTTATTTTCAAAGCTTAAAGCTGGCTACACATTATACATTTTTTTTTGTTTAATTTCCTTTAGATTTACCGTCAATTACATAGTGTAAGAGCTGCCCGATTGCATACAATATGAAAGGGTTTAGGTTTGACCTCGTATTATATGGTTTGTGTACATCTAAAATTGTACAAAAAAAAAAACCCTGTATAATGTGTAGGTAGCTTTAGGCTCTGTTTCCACTAGTGTGTCTTGTCATGTGGCCGTGGACACAAAGTTGCATGACAGGCTGAAAATTGGAAAAGGTTCCAGTACTATTTTAAAGCAACTTTCTTGCGACTTGCATTTCAGAGTGTGTAAAAAAAAAATCGCACAACATCGGAGTCGCACTAGTGGGAACGCAGCCTAGATCAACAATCTGAAGTTAGAAGCTGATTGGCTACCATACAGAGCTGAACCAGATTTTGCACTCTCCAGTTTTAGTAAATCAATCCCACTGTGTATTCATTGAAAATATACTAATTGGAATGGCTTGTGGCAAAGATTTTTCTTTTTGCAAAAACCTGTCAGGATGTATGTTTGAAAGCAATTATTATTTCAGCAGATAGGCATGCCAGGTTATCACATACCATGTTAACACGCCGAGCTCTGTGCCGCTAATAGTTCCTCCATGGAAAGGACCCTGAAATCCTGAACAATCACTCCCACTCTTCAATGGGAGAGAAAACCCTTTAAGATTAAAAAAAAAGTGAGGCGTCTTAATAAATCGGATGCGGAGATAAAGAAAAAGAAAAAAAAGAAAGAAGAGTAGAGTAACGCAATGTTCTGAAGCTGCCTAGGACCGGCTGTAAAGTTGCACTGACACTGCCCCCTACAGCATTTATTTATCTTTAAAGGCCAACTCTACTTAAATAAATTGGCCAGCAATTGGATTTTTTATTTTTATTTTAAATGCGACTTTCATGGAAATACTTGCTCTCATCTCTGTCCCTGGGACAAAGTTCACTTCGTCCTACCGTTGCTCGTCCAGGTTCAAATGATGCCCTTTAAGAGCTCATTCACACCAGCAACTGCAAGTAACTGCATGTTTTTTTTCCTTGGACCTATACATGCATTTAATGCACGTTGAACATGCATTTGACACACATTTTTCTATCTGCATTTGTCCTGCGAGGTCACTTCCTTCTCTTATGGGCTTTTTACGTTTACTGTGATGTGTTTCAGTGCATATGCATGCGTTTCTGCACTGCGGAAAAATGCAGCATGCTGAACATTTATACACTGCGCTGTACTGCACTGCAATAGTGTGAACTATACCCATTCAGTAAGGGAAAAAATGATCAGTCTACAATTTTGATTTAGGGTTTAATTTAATAGTGACAAACAGAACACCAACAAAAAATAAAAAATCAAGAAAAATGCATTTAAAAAAAGTTATGAATTGATTTGCATTTTAAGGAGTGAAATAAGTATTTGACCCCTTCGCAAAACACTACTTGGTGGGAAAACCCTTGTTTACAATCACAGAGGTCAGACGTTTCTTGTAGTTGGGCACAACTACAAGAAACATCTCCTCTTTGCAGATCCTCCTCCAAGTCATTAAGGTTTCGAGGCCGACATTTGGCAAGTCGAACCTTCAGCTCCCTCCATATATGTTCTATGGGATTAAGGTCTGGAGACTGGATAGGCCACTCCTGGACCTTAATGTGCTTCTTGAGCCACTCCTTTGTTGCCTTGGCCATGAGTTTTGGGTCATTGTTATGCTGGAATACCCATCCACGGCCCATTCTTAATGCCCTGGCTGAGGGAAGGAGGTCTTTACCCAAGATTTATGGTACATGGCCTTGTTGGTCATCCCTTTTGGTGCAGTGAAATTGTTCTGTCCCCTTAGCAGATAAAGCATGTTGTTCCCATCTCCACATTTGACAGTGGGGATGGTGTTCTTGGGGTCATAGGCAGCATTCCTCCTCCTCCAAACACAGCAAGTTGAGTTAATGCCAAAGAGCTGGATTTTGGTCTCATCTGACCACAACTTTCCCCCAGTTCTCCTCTGAATCATTCAGATGTTCACTAGCAAGCTTCAGATGGGCCTGTGCTTTCTTGAGTAGGGAGATCTTGCTGGTGCTGCAGCTGCCTTGAGATTATTGACAAGATTCTCCTGTGTAGTTCTGGGCGGATTCCTCACCGTTCTCATGATCATTGAAACTCTACGAGGTGAGATCTTCCATGGAGCCCCAGACTAAGGGAGATTGATGATTATTTTTTTTCTCTTCCATTGATTGAATAAATCACACCAACTGTTGTCACCCTCTCACCAAGCTGTTTGGCGATGGTCGTGTAGCCCATTCCAGTCTTGTGTAGGTCTCCAATCTTCTCCCTGACATCCTTGCACAGCTCTTTGGTCTTGGCCATGGTGGAGAGATTGGAATCTGAATGCTTCTGTGGACAGGCGTCTTCTATACAGGAAACAAGCTGAGATTAGGAGCATTTCCATAAAGAGAGTGCTCCTAATCTCAGCTTGTTACCTGTATAGAAGACACCTGGGAGCCAGAAATCTTGCTGATTGATAGGGGATCAAATACTTATTTCACTCATTAAAATGCAAATCAATTTATAACTTTTTTGAAATGTGTTTTTCTGGATATTTTTGTTTTTATTCTGTCTCTCATTATGAAAATAAACCTACCATAAAAATGATAGACTGATCATTTCTTTGTCAGAGGGCAACGTACAAAATCAGCAGGGGATCAAATACTTTTTCCCCTCACTGTAGAATAGCCTGGATTTTGGACTGTCTATGCAGTTGGAGTGCAGTGTAGTGTAGGGTGTGAAAGGGCCAGGACCTTTTTCCTGTGAACACAGTAGGGCTGGGGAAAAAAAATTATTTGAATCCTGAATCTAGTTACAAGGTCAAATCGATTCAGGTTTTCAAAAACACTGCGCCGGTCCTTATGAGCTGCGGGCAGGAGTTTTTAGGAGAGGCCGCGGCTTTGGCGTAGTCTGCGAGGCCGGACCCTGCGGACTAGGCCAAAGACACGGCCTCACTTAAAAACTCCTGCCCGCAGCTCCTCAGGACCAGCGTCGTGTCCATCAAAAAAATAAATAGATTTTAATCGTAAATCGAGTTTTTTATAAAAAAGAAAATTGCAGATTTTTTTTTTTTTGGGGGGGGGGGGGGGAATAAATAAATTGCCCAGCCCTAGAGCACAGGTCATCATGTATATCACTTAGGCCGCGTACACACGATCAGTCCATCCGATGAGAACCATCCTAAGGACCGTTTTCATCGGTTAACCGATGACGCCAACTGATGGTCTGATAAAAAAACGATCGTGTTAGAACGCGGTGACGTTTACGTGTTTTAACACAACGACGTACTGAAAAAAAACAAAGTTCAATGCTTCCAAGCATGCGTCGACTTGATTCTGAGCATGCGCGGCCTTTTAACTGATGCTTTTGCATACTAACAATCGGTTTTGACCCATCGGTCAAATTTTATAGCAAGTTCTCTTTTTTTTCCACCGAAGGATAACTGACCGGTGGGGCCCACACATCATCGGTTTGGACCGATGAAACGGTCCTTCAGTCCGTTATCATCGGTTTTGACCGATCGTGTGTACGTGGCCTTAGGGGTGCGTTACTATGGCCTCGAAGCACACTATTGCTGCAAAGAACAATGACCACAGTCAAGCAGTCTCTTGACACGGACTGTTTGCATGCGATGCATATGTGTGGGTATAAATAGTATATTTCCATATAGTTTCCTTTCGGCTTTCAAACTAAACTCCAGCACACAGATTTAAACTAGCTTCATAACACAGAAGGGACCTCTACTTGATATGAATTTTTATGGAGCAAAACATAGGTCCTTGGTGAACCTCACTGCTGAAACATGATGAGAACAGACCCTCAAACAAAGCACACTTGTCCTTTTTGTGCCCCTAACCTCAAATACTCCACATTCCCCCTCCCTACATGCATTCTTACCAAATCCTATGCAATCGGACTGGCTAGGCATGATGGACAATTGAAGGAAGAGGCCCCATAATTGCAAACTACGGTCACCACCATGACCATTTATTTTAATTATTGGGCGATTCATGGCCACCCATACAGACGGCACCTACAGGAAGAATATACATGTGTATGTGTGCATTGTATATGTAATGCAGGCATAAAACAGACATCTACTGTATATAGATGGTAGAGGAGAACCCCCCCCGTTTCCTCCTATATGACAGCCTGGTCTTATCTGTTCACATTCCAGGACTTCACATCTCCCGCTGAGATCTGCAGCCACCTAAACTCCATCTGATAACGAAGAGGTTAAATCGGTCCAAATTGTCCCACCGTGAAAACGCATAAACAGGTCTGTACAGGAAGGGAAAGTTTCGTCTCGCAGTGTTTATCTTGTACTTTTGTTTGGAGTCTGAAGAAATCATTGAATGAATCTCGAGTCATCCGCAGGAAAAAAAACACACAGAGGTCACATTAACATACAAAGCCACCAAGGAATGGCGCTTTATAAACAGCTGGGGCTCGCTACACGGGTCATCACCGCTAATAATACGGCATAAGAAAGTCACCGCAACGCCTCAATATTTATCTATTTTAGGACCCATTCATACTAATTTGTTGCCTTGTGGTGTCTTAACCACTTAAAGTGGTAGTAAACTCTGTACTACCACTTTAACCTACAGGTAAGCCTATAATAAGGCTTACCTGTAGGTATAAAGAATATCTCCTAAACCTTCAGGTTTAGGAGCTATTCCCTTCTGAAATGCGCCGCTGACTGCAGCGGCACATGCGCAGCGAGGATCCTTGGCTAAAGGGCCAGCAGCCGCCATACCTTGCCGGAGAAAAGTCTGCCGTGCGCATGCGCGGGAGTGACGACATCGCCGCTCCAGCCAATCACAGCGCTGGAGCAGCGATACCTGGAAGACACGCAGAGGAAAGATGACATCTCCCTCGGCGTGGACCAGGTAAGTTTCTCTCACCTCGTTCCAAGGTAAGTATTTCATAATCAACCCAGTATGCGGTGCATACTAGCCGATTATGGCTTTTGCCTTTCAGGTTTTAAAAAAAAAAAAAAAGACAGCGGGTATACAACCGCTTTAAGCCCCAGACCATTTGGCTGGCCAATGACCAGAGCACTTTTTGCGATTCAGCACTGTGTCGCTTTAACTGACAATTGCGCCTTTGTGCAGTGTGGCTCCCACACACAATTGACCTCCTTTTTTTCCACAAATAGAGCTGTTTTTGGTGGCATTTGATCACCTCTGCAGTTATTTTTTGTGCTATAAACAAAAATGGAGCGACAATTTTGAAAAAAATATAAATATTTACTTTTTGCTAGAACATCCCCAAAAAAATATATAAAAACAATTTTTTTTCCTCAGTTTAGGCCAATACGTATCCTTCTACATATTTTTGGTAAAAAAAAAAAACGAAAAAAAATTCAATAAGCATATATTGATTGGTTTGCGCAAAAGTTATAGCATCTACAAAATAGGGGATATTTTTATGGCATTTTTATTAATATTTTTTTTTTTACTAGTAATGGCGACGATCAGCAATTTTTATCATGACTGCGACATTATGGCGGACACATTGGACACTTGACGCCATTTTGGGACCATTCTCATTGATACAGCGATCAGCGCTATAAAAATTTACTGATTACTGTAAAAATTACACTGGCAGCGAAGGGGTTAACCAGTAGGGGCTGAAGGGGGTCAAGTGTGTCCTAGGGATGTGTTCTAACTGTCGGGGCGTGGCTACGCGTGACAACGCTGATCACCGCTCCCGATTACAGGGAGCTGTGATCAGTGTCATGTCACTAGGAAGAATGGGGAAATGCTTGTTTACATCAACATTTCCCTGTTCTTCCTCTCTGTGAGACGATCATACTCAGAGCTTGCAGCGGGCGCGCCCCCACAATACCGCATCTTAAAAGGGGACGTACCTGTACACCCATTTGCCCAGCCGTGACATTGTGCCGACGTATATTGTCATGCACTGGTTGGAAAGTCGTTAACATGCATTATGACATTGCATTAAGGCAGCGCATTATAAATGGGCTCCCAACGCAGAAAAAAAAAGGATGAAAAACCATGAAAGACCCTTTTTGTCAAAATGCAGCCATATATGCATTGTGATGCACTGTAGTGCATTGCACTCTACTGTAGAAAGCGTTGGGAGTACCATTCACAATAAATGCACAAAGAGCAGGTTCACAGCAATGCATTGTGGGGATGTGTATATCTTAGCATGCATGGTTACAACACACAAATGTGAACAGACCTTTAAAGAAAACCTATACTGGAAAGAATAATAATGGGCCCTCAAAGTAAACCTATACTGGAAAGAACAACGGGCCCTGAAAGAAAACCTATACTGGAAAGAATAATAATGGGCCCTCAAAGAAAACCATTACTGGAAAGAACAACGGGCCCTCAAAGAAAACCTATACTGGAAAGATTAATACAAATAGTACCCATTGGGCACAACACCATAGCTTCTGCATTGAAGTAACCCCCACCACAGCCCGGCCAAATACCCAGACTTCCAAAAAAAGTGGGTGCGACCCTCCACATGACTGCTTCATGACTGGGCTGCCCATCGCCTGACCCAAGCCTATGTCTATATGGAATCCTAGAAATATAGTATTTGCCCAGGAATTCCTGAGGCTCCAGCAGTGCTGTGAAGAGGTCTATCTATAGCGCAGAAGGTCTGGTATCGTATTGTGCTTAAAGCTGAGGGCCACACAAAAAGTTAACCTCTGCTTGCTTTTCGGAACCCTCCTCCCCTCCGGTGTCACATTTGGCACCTTTCAGGGGAGGTGGGTTGCAGATACCTGTATAATACAGGTATTTGCACCCACTTGCTGTCTTCTGGGAAACACACTGGTGCCAGGAGACAGCGGGGACCAGTAAGGAGGCGCTGCGCCACTCGCGCATGAGCAGTAGGGACCCCACACCACCTAACAAAAAGGTTTCCTTTGTCCATAAACTCACATCCGCTCAAAGTGATTTCCTTTTGTATCACTTGCCCCTTCCTTTTAGGCTGCAAGCCCTCATAAGCAGGGCTCCCCTAATCCTCTTGTATCCAATTGTATTGTGACTGTACGGTCTCCCTTTATTTAGTAAAATGCTGCACAAATTGTTGGCACTATAGAAGGGCTCTTTCACACTCATCAGTTTTTCCTTCTTTTTTTACCATAGGGACCTTTTACCCTGATCAATTTATGATCAGTTCAGTTTAAAAAAAAAAAAAGCAGAAGAAAAACGCATGAAAAATGCACCCCATTAAATCCTATGGAACAATTCACACTGGTCCATTGCGTTTCAGTTGCCTGCTTGCTGCATTTTTGAGGCGGTAAAAAAAAAATGCACCAAAAACACCTCTCTAGCGGAACATGCCTATGGGACAAACGGGGGAAAAAATGCATTAAAACACGCAGCACAGCGGCAAAAAGGCATGAAAAATGCATGACCAATAAATCCTATTCACACCAGCCAATTGTGGGTCAGTTGCATTTTTATAAGTCCTGCATGCTCTATTACTGGTGCATGTTTGGTGCGGTAAAACAAAACTGCGCCAAAAATTCACCGTTCCACTGAAATAAATGGAACATGCATCAAAAACATGGCAGTCGAGTTACTTGACCTTTTTTCACAGGTGCAAAATGCACTGGAAACACGGCAATAAAGGTATAAGCATTTTTACTGCGTTTTTACAACAGAGCAGTGTGAACGCAGCCTTAATGGTCATGCATTTACTTCCGCTTTTCACAAGAGCCCTTTCACACTGCTTTGTTGCAAATACGTTTTTGCCGCAGTGAGTTGCATTTTTGCTGCATTTGTGACTGTGCGATTGTGTTTCATATGTCATTTTTCACAAATTCAGCAATCAGGATGTTTAAAAATGCAATGGAACAGTGTGAAGAGTTCCAAAGAATTTAAAGGGATGCATTTTTTTATGCATTTTTCTTCTTTTTTTTTAAAGACTGAACAAAACAACTGATCGAAAACTGATCAGTGTGAAAGGGCCCTACATTCTGTATTATAATAATAATAAATGATCCAATGTTGTACGATTTTTTTTTTTAGACTAATGTGTAAACAGGAATCTACAAACACGCTGGGGGAACCCTGCCAAATTTATTCTGGAGAAAAGCGCAACAATCGGCCAGGAAAATCAAACCCAGTCAGTCAATCAAGTAACCCAAATAATGAGCGGCCAAGGGATTAGAGACCTATAGAAGATGAATATACAGCATCTCACAAAAGTCAGTACACCCCTCTGTAAATATTTTCTTCTATCTTTTCATGTGACAACACTGAAGAAATGACACTTTGCTACATTGTAAAGTGGTGAGTGTACAGCTTGTATAACTGTGTAAATTTGCTGTCCCCTCAAAATAACTCAACACACAGCCATTAATGTCTAAACCGCTGGCAACAAAAGTGAGTACACCCCTAAGTGAAAATGTCCAAATTGGGCCCAATTACCCATTTTTCCCTCCCCGGTGTCATGTGACTTATTCGTGTTACAAGGTCTCAGGTGTGAATGGGAAGCAGGCGTGTTAAATTTGGCACTCTCTAATACCCCGTACACACTATCCGAATATCGTACGACTTTTTTCGCTTAATTGTCGCAAGTAAAATTAAATTATTAAACTCACGAAAATTCTCGTACGACAGAAAAAAATTATTGGAAGTGATGTCATGTGTTGTAATGTATTTGTATTGTATTTTCGGACAACAACTATACTGACTAAACAAAAATCGTACAATCTGACATCGTACGAGGAAAATTTTCCTGCTTGTCTGATCGAATAATAATCGGATGAAGTGTCGTGATCGGCTCTCGAAAGTAATGTACACACGATCCGAAAATTGTAGATTCTTCCTTTTTTTCTTCCGATATTCAGATCGTGTGTAAGGGCCATTAGGCCAATTACACACGAGGCGAACTCCGTCGCTAGGGAGCCTGCCAGCTCAGCGGGAGATCAGTCCACAGCCGTGGCGGACTGGAAACTCATGGGGCCCCTGGCCTTACAGATGGCCACCACGCCAGGAGGCAGTCCAAAGGCGGAGCAGCTAAAATCTCAGGATTATCACATCAAAAGCATATCGGTTTCAGACATATCAGGGACAGGTGTAAATAAAACACAGATTTTCACATACTGTCCCTGGTTTTACTGAGTCTGATAGCCCTGATGGGGCCCCCTAGTGGCATGGGGCCCTCGGGCAGTGGCCAAATGACTCAATGGTCAGTCCGCCCATGGTCCACAGATCTCCGCTAAGCTAGCGGATGACAAGTTCCTCTCTGCTCACTGAGCGGGGAGGTGATTGTGCAGAGCCGGTGATTCCTATGGAGCGATCTGATGAAAAGCATGTTCATTTTCATCAGATCTCACCCGATCCGCCATGGATGGATATGGACATATCGCCATACGTCTGATTTTGGCGGATCGGGTCGGATGTCAGCGGACATGTCTCCGCTGACATCCGGCGCTCCATAGGACTGCATGGAGCGGACATTCAGGTCTGCCGTCAAAACTGACAAGTGGACCTGAACGGTCTGTCCATGTGAAAGGGGCCTTATACTGGTCACTAGAAGTTCAACATGGTACCTCATGTCAAAGAACTCTGAGGATCTAAAATAATTGTTGCTCTACATAAAGATGGCCTAGGCTAGAATAAGATTGCCAAGACCCTGAAACTGAGCTGCAGCACGGTGGCCAAGACCATACAGCGGTTTAACAGGACAGGTTCCACTCAGAACAGGCCTCACCATGGTCCACCAAAGAAGTTGAGTGCATGTGTTCAGCGTTATATCCAGAGGTTGTCTTTAGGAAATAGACCCATGAGTGCTGACAGCATTGCTGCAGAGGTTGAAGGGGTGGGGGGAGGGGTTGGCCTGTCAATGCTCAGACCATACACTGCACACTGCATCAAATTGGTCTGCATCGTCCCATAAGGAAGCCTCTTCCAAAGACGATGCATCAATTTAAAAAAGTGCATTTTCTCGTCATGAAAAACGGTCATGTGTACGTGGCATTAGAGTTTTGCGCTTAGGTTTAGCTATCCTTTACATTTTATTGCAGTGGGTGTAGGGACGATAGAGGTGCTGCTGTGGAATGTTAGCGATTCGGCACTGAAGAGTTAAATCATGACAAAACCTTATCCAGAGCATCAAGATGTCTTTCGGGACAGATATCTGCCAATAACCAAATGCTGAGCAGTCTGACATTTCTTAATTACTTGTGTCTACAGATAACCCCAGATAGCGAGAAGGTGACCGCGTCAGCAAACAGACTTGCAACCTTTCAATATAAAACGCATCCTTTTTTAGTATTATGGAAGCTTATTGCATTTTATAGCGCCCTCATATTCTGTAGCACATAGATGCACCAATTATAGGCAATTTAACCAAATGTGTCTCTCTGGAGGATCTGCAACATCCAGTGGGAACACACAAATATGGTGGGGGGGGGCATAAAAAAAAGTAGAGAAAAAAAATTCTGCCACCACTAAAGTTGGCCATACACTAGTAGAATTTTTTGGTTTTAACCACTTGAGCTCCAGTTTTACCCTCTTTATGAACAAAACATTTTTTGCTGGTCATGCAATACTGTATGCAAATGAAATTTATGTAATTTCTTCGCTCAAATAGAGCTCTTTTGGTGGTAATTGATCACCACTGGGTTTTTTTTTTATTATAATGAGGATAAAAAACTTTTGCAAAAAAAATGCTGTTTGCTATAAAACAGTCAAAAAACAAATCGAATTTCTTCATTAATTTACCCCCTTCCTGACCAGGTGAAATTTCAGCTTGTGGCACTGCGTCGCTTTAACCGACAATTGCGCGGTCGTGCGACGTGGCTCCCAAACAAAATTGACGTCCTTTTTCTCCCACAAATAGAGCTTTCTTTTGGTGGTATTTGGTCACCTCTGCGGTTTTTATTGTTTGAGCTATGAACAAAAAAGGAAAATTAAAAAAAAAAAAAAAATACAATATTTTTTACTTGTTGCTATAAAAAATAGCCCAATTTAAAAAAAAAAAATTATTCAGTCTAGGCCGATACGTATTCTTCTACATATTTTTGGTAAAAAAAAAAAAAAAAAAATCGCAATAAGCGCCTGGTTTGCGCAGAAGTTATAGCGCCTACAAAATAAGGGACAAAATTATTTTTTTTTACTAGTAATGGCGGTGATCTGCGATTTTTATTGCGACTGCGACATTATGGCGACATTATGGCGGACACATCGGACACTTTTGACACAAATTTGGGACCATTCACACTTATACAGTGATTAGTGCTATAAAAATGCACCAATTACTGTATAAATGTGACTGGCAGGGAAGGGGTTAACACTGGGGGTGAGGAAATGTAAATGTATTCCCTGGGTGTTTTCTAACTGTGTGGGGGGAGGGGACTGACTGGGGGAGGTGACCGATGCTGTGTCCCTATGTACAAGGGACACAGATTGGTCTCCTCTCTCCCTGACAGGACATGGATCTGTGCCGGTGACGCGTCATATTCGGCTCCCCCATCACAGACTGCTCCGGAAGTGCTGCGGCGGCCAACTGCGCATGCACGATGCGTTCCAATGCATTTACGACACTGCACATCAGCGAAGCCGTCATTCAGAGCGACGTGGACTTAGGGGAAAGTGGCCAGTCGGCCTCACGTCCTCGCTTCGCTCAGACGGCTCGCTCGGCCTCCTGGCTCTTTTTTAACGTCCTCCAATCCACGGGGATGTTAAGGAAAGAGCCTAGATGCCAAACGAGGTTTCGCTGGTGTGCACTGTCGTAAATGCATTGGAACGCATCGCAGATGCGCTTGGAACGCATCGCGCATGCGCAGTTGGCCGCCACAGCACTTCCGGAGCAGTCCGTGATGGGGAGCAGAGTATGACGGTACACCGGCTCCTCAGCGATGCGCTGGCTCGGATAGGCTTTCCGAGTACAGCCCTGAGGCTGTAGTCTGCTTCCTGAAGCTTAGCCTCGGGACGTACCAGCCGTGCGTTCCAAGGATAAGACTGACAGGCGTCTCAGCCAATCAGGTAATCTGATTCTGGTAATCAGTAACCTGATTGGCTGGAGGGAAATCGAGGGACGGTAGAAGCCAGAAAGGTAAGTGCCATGGGGGTACTGGGCACAGTGGCGACAAGTGGGGGCACAGTGGCGACAAGTGGGGCACAGTGGCGACAAGTGGGGGCACAGTGGCGACAAGTGGGGGCACAGTGGCTGCGTTTTGATGGCATGGCACAGTGGCTGCGTTTTGATGGCATGGCACAGTGGCTGCTTTTTGATGGCATGGCACAGTGGCTGCTTTTTGATGGCATGGCACAGTGGCTGCTTTTTGATGGCATGGCACAGTGGCTGCTTTTTGATGGCATGGCACAGTGGCTGCTTTTTGATGGCATGGCACAGTGGCTGCTTTTTGATGGCATGGCACAGTGGCTGCATTTTGATGGCATGGCACAGTGGCTGCATTTTGATGGCATGGCACAGTGGCTGCATTTTGATGGCATGGCACAGTGGCTGCATTTTGATGGCATGGCACAGTGGCTGCATTTTGATGGCATGGCACAGTGGCTGCATTTTGATGGCATGGCACAGTGGCTGCATTTTGATGGCATGGCACAGTGGCTGCATTTTGATGGCATGGCACAGTGGCTGCATTTTGATGGCATGGCACAGTGGCTGCATTTTGATGGCATGGCACAGTGGCTGCATTTTGATGGCATGGCACAGTGGCTGCATTTTGATGGCATGGCACAGTGGCTGCATTTTGATGGCATGGCACAGTGGCTGCATTTTGATGGCATGGCACAGTGGCTGCATTTTGATGGCATGGCACAGTGGCTGCATTTTGATGGCATGGCACAGTGGCTGCATTTTGATGGCATGGCACAGTGGCTGCATTTTGATGGCATGGCACAGTGACTGCATTTGATGGCATGGCACAGTGGCTGCGTTTGATGGCACAGTGGCTGCATTTGATAGTACCAGTGAGGCTGCAATTTGTTTTTTCGTTTGCGCCCCCCCAAAAATTTTGAGCACCAGCCGCCACTGCTTGCGGTGTAATATCGTCTTTCACATACAAAAAAAAATAAAAAATGGGCTAACTTTAATGAATGATGAAACAGTAAAGTGTATTTATTTTTTGTTTTTAAAATGTGTTTAAAAAAACGCTGTGCAAATATGGTGTGGCATAAAATATTGCAACAACCACCATTTTATTCTCTAGTGTCTGCTAAAAAAAAAAATATCATGTTTGGGGGATCCAAGAAATTTTCTAGCAAAAATAATGATTTTTACTTGTAAGCAACAAATCAGAATAGGTTTGGTCTTTAAATGGTTAAACTTTCTTCATCTACAAACCAGTTCTTTCCTTTGATAAAAAAACAAAAAACGGAGAGATACTTTGTTTCTACTTATTAGCACATTGTTCTAAAACTTGGCAGATTTTTTTTTCCCCCAGCTGTGAGAACTCTCTGCACTTAGAAAGCTTGTGACCCGCTGTTTTAAAGATCGGGAAGGGAAAAAGATTAGGATTTAGATTCTTAACGATTAATCGTGCAACTTTAATGCACACAGGACGTTTACTTAACTCTCCTAGAAGCCAACTTTTTTGCAGAAAAAAAAATGCCTGACGGTTGTAAAAGGGTCTAAAACTTTTTCAAGCTCTTGGGCGTTAATTCAATTGATCAGAACACAGTCGAACCTCGGATTACGAGCATAATCCATTCCAGGAGAATGCGTGCAATACAATGTACTCGCATGTCAAAGCGAGTTTTCTCATTGAAGTCAATGGAAAAGAAAATTTGTTCCGTATTGACTTCAATGGAATGCAATACCGAATGCTGCCAGAGGTGGGGGGCCAGAGAGCACCGAAAAGGCCCGAGGACACTTCAGCTTGTTTCCTGCGCCCCCGTACCTCAGGCCAAATGAGGTACTGCAGTCCAATGTTTGGCTCAGCTTCTGCGCCCCCGTGCCTCAGGCCAAATGAGGTACTGCAAGCCTATTTAGCTTGAATTCTGCTCGTCTTGGGAGTCAACACTCGCAAACCGAGACAGAATTATAAAAAAAAAATTAAAAAAAAAGCAAAGCAAAAACGCTCTCAAACCAAGTTACTCTTAAACCAAGGTTCCACTGTAAATCAATTATGGACATTTAAATGAATAAAGGGCTAAACGTACTTAGCGTTTGGAAGCTTTTAGTATCACCAAGCATTTTTTCTTCCCAAACTCTGCTGCTCCTGGACGCACTGGCAGCGAGTTTTTTTCTGCATCGAAGGCCTGGTTCACACCTATGCAGGTTGCCGTTTGCATATTTTAGGTGCAGTGTGTGTTTAATACACATTTTTGATCCATTGAAGCCTATGGGACCAAATACAAATCCCTGGCCCTATCCATAAAATGCATAGATGTGAACGTGACCCATAGGAAACCATGTCAAATGGGCTGCTAAGGGTCTCTTTCTCGCGACTAGCGATTTGTAGCTAAACCCATAGAGGTGAACGAAGAGCAATTATTCCTGTTCCAGTGCCAACCCACTTTAGGTCTTGGCTACAAGGACAGCTCCCCACAGGGGACACAGCAATTAAAACCTGTTAGGGGTCCTTTTTTTAAATGTTTATTGCAGAACCCCGAAATATGAATTCCCAATACATCACATTTTGATATTTGGCACACTGGAGGCTTTCCGACAATATCAAAGCCTACATAAGCTGAAGCTATGCCGCGAGGATTTTGATAGCAGATGTTTCCAGCAACCTCCGAGTGTGTATTTATGTTACACAATAAAATGTGTTTAGACTGATGCCAGCACCAACAAGAATGAGCTGAAATGTTTACCAAGTAACCATTTGGTGCGTAAATAAATATCCGCTCACTGAATTTGTTCAATCCAAGATTTAAACTAACAAGCATTACTGCCTCTTAAATATGACACCCCTACAGGCACCACAGGGCAGCATGGTGGCTAAGCAGTTTGCATGCTTGTAATGCAGCTTCAGAATCTTGGCTTCCATTCCATGCAGTTTTCCTGGGAGCTCCAGATTCTTTCACAAAAATCACACCAGTAGGTTAACTGGCTCTGGTACTAATTTCGGTAGGTCGACCGGCTCTGGTAGCAATTTCGGTAGGTCGACCGGCTCTGGTAGCAATTTCGGCAGGTCGACTGGCTCTGGTACCAATTTCGGTAGGCCGACTGGCTCTAGTACCAATTTCGGTAGGCCGACTGGCTCTAGTACCAATTTCGGTAGGCCGACTGGCTCTAGTACCAATTTCGGTAGGCCGACTGGCTCTAGTACCAATTTCGGTAGGCCGACTGGCTCTAGTACCAATTTCGGTAGGCCGACTGGCTCTAGTACCAATTTCGGTAGGCCGACTGGCTCTAGTACCAATTTCGGTAGGCCGACTGGCTCTAGTACCAATTTCGGTAGGCCGACTGGCTCTAGTACCAATTTCGGTAGGTCGACTGGCTCTAGTACCAATTTCGGTAGGTCGACTGGCTCTAGTACCAATTTCGGTAGGTCGACGGGCTCTAGTACCAATTTCGGTAGGTCGACGGGCTACAGTCCCAATTACAGTAGATTGACGGGCTACAGTCCCAATTACAGTAGATTGACGGCCTCTAGTCCCAATTACAGTAGATTGACGGCCTCTAGTCCCAATTACAGTAGGTTGACGGCCTCTAGTCCCAATTACAGTAGGTTGACGGCCTCTAGTCCCAATTACAGTAGGTGACGACGGCTCTAGTCCCAATTACAGTAGGTTGACGGGCTCTAGTCCCAATTACAGTAGGTTGACGGGCTCTAGTCCCAATTACAGTAGGTTGACGGGCTCTAGTCCCAATTACAGTAGGTTGACGGGCTCTAGTCCCAATTACAGTAGGTTGACGGGCTCTAGTCCCAATTACAGTAGGTTGACGGGCTCTAGTCCCAATTACAGTAGGTTGACGGGCTCTAGTCCCAATTACAGTAGGTTGACGGGCTCTAGTCCCAATTACAGTAGGTTGATGGGCTCTAGTCCCAATTACAGTAGGTTGACGGGCTCTAGTCCCAATTACAGTAGGTTGACGGGCTCTAGTCCCAATTACAGTAGGTTGACGGGCTCTAGTCCCAATTACAGTAGGTTGACGGGCTCTAGTCCCAATTACAGTAGGTCGACGGGTTCTAGTCTCAATTACAGTAGGTCGACGGGTTCTAGTCCCAATTACAGTAGGTCGACGTGTTCTAGTCCCAATTACAGTAGGTCGACGGGTTCTAGTCCCAATTACAGTATGTCGACGGGTTCTAGTCCCAATTACAGTAGGTTGACGGGCTCTAGATGATAAACTGAGATGATGCAACTAATTCAGATATCTTTCTGGAATCTACATTGACATACTATATACACACAAAAATGTTCCCTCTTCACCTCAGACTCACTTTCCATGTAGTCTCACTCGTCAATTCTCCATAAATGGAAAAAAAATATATATCTACAATGAGAGAGATGAGTTATGATGGTAGGTGGGTGAAGCTGGAAACACAGGTACAGGGATCCCGATACAGACATCCCCAAGAACCAGAGAGCAATTCAAGCCACCAGCAAACATATTTGGAAATAGAAGTATCCGACTCAGCTGGACTAATCTTTAGAAAATTAAAGTCTCTGAATCCCAGAGTCAGTTTTGTGTTTTGGAAAGAAGTCAGATTTTTCAGTAATGACAGCTACCCTTCAGCACAAACAAAATGGGGATTAATGGAGCCTTATTACCCAAAAGCGATAATTACATTTGATAGAAATTAGGGAGTTAGGATGTACTAGGCATGGTTGGTTGCTTTGTACCATGTCCGAGTACAATTGCTCCCCCCACAGGTCTGTGCTCTAGATATTCTGGACCAAAACATGCTTGCATCATCACCTCCGCCAGCCAACCCCCCCCCCCCCCCCCAGTGCCGATTACCATGCCAGAGTCCAACTGAACCGTACCCCAGACCATCTGTTCCAGGCACCCCAGGCATGGTACAGAGTGATCACACTACACAAACCGAACCTCAGAGGTGAACCATGCTCGGGCACAGTTCTTCCACCTAGTGAGAGTACCCTTGAAACATCTCTTATCACCACTCAGGGATTGTACTGATGAGATCTCTGCACCAAGTTCCCAGGTTTGTACACCTGCTTTTGGATCTTTAAAGTGAAAGAATGCAACAAGTGGATCTGGAACACCCAAAAATGACTGGGATGTCTTAAAACCCAAATGGCAAAAAAGTGGGGAGCCAGGAACCCAGGTCTGGGGACCATGGTGCTAGAGTAACTAAGATTTGAGCCCCCCGATCCCAGCCATAGGGAACATTTCACTTTGACCATGCTGTATTGGGAAACTGTTACTCCCATGGATCTTGTAAAGTATAGGAGTAGATTTACTTACTCCCATGGATCTTGTATAGTATAGAAATAGATTTACTTACTGCCATGGATCTTGTATAGTATAGGAGTAGATGTATTTACTGCCATGGATCTTGTATAGTATAGGAGTAGATTTACTTACTCCCATGGATCTTGTATAGTATAAGAGTAGATTTACTTACTGCCATGGATCTTGTATAGTATAGGAGTAGGATTTACTTACTCCCATAGATCTTGTATAGTATAGGAGTAGATTTACTTACTCCCATGTATCTTGAATAGTATAGGCGTAGATTTACTTACTTTGATGGATCTTGTATAGTATAAGAGTAGATTTACTTATGCCCATGTATCTTGTATAGTATAAGAGTAGATTTACTTACTGCCATGGATCTTGTATAGTATAAGAGTAGATTTACTTATGCCCATGTATCTTGTATAGTAGAAGAGTAGATTTACTTACTGCCATGGATCTTGTATAGTATAAGAGTAGATTTACTTACTCCTATGGATCTTGTATAGTATAAGAGTAGATTTACTTACTGCCATGGATCTTGTATAGTATAGGAGTAGGATTTACTTACTCCCATAGATCTTGTATAGTATAGGAGTAGATGTACTTACTCCCATGTATCTTGAATAGTATAGGCGTAGATTTACTTACTTTGATGGATCTTGTATAGTATAAGAGTAGATTTACTTATGCCCATGTATCTTGTATAGTATAAGAGTAGATTTACTTACTGCCATGGATCTTGTATAGTATAAGAGTAGATTTACTTATGCCCATGTATCTTGTATAGTATAGGCGTAGATTTACTTACTCCCATGGATCTTGTATAGTATAAGAGTAGATTTACTTATTCCCATGGATCTTGTATAGTGTAGGGGTAGATTTACTTACTCCCATGGATCTTGTATAGTATAAGAGTAGATTTACTTACTGCCATGGATCTTGTATAGTATAGGAGTAGATTTACTTACTCCCATGAATATTGTATAGTATAAGAGTAGATTTACTTACTCCCATGGATCTTGTATAGTATAGGAGTAGATTTACTTACTCCCATGGATCGTGTATAGTATAAGAGTAGATTTACTTACTCCCATGAATCTTGTATAGTATAGGAGTAGATTTACTTACTCCCATGGATCTTGTATAGTATAAGAGTAGATTTACTTATTCCCATGGATCTTGTATAGTGTAGGGGTAGATTTACTTACTCCCATGGATCTTGTATAGTATAAGAGTAGATTTACTTGCTGCCATAGATCTTGTATACTATAGGAGTAGATTTACTTACTGCCATGGATCTTGTATAGTATAGGAGTAGATTTACTTACTCCCATGAATATTGTATAGTATAAGAGTAGATTTACTTACTTCCATGGATCTTGTATAGTATAGGAGTAGATTTACTTACTCCCATGGATCGTGTATAGTATAAGAGTAGATTTACTTACTCCCATGAATCTTGTATAGTATAGGAGTAGATTTACTTACTCCCATGGATCTTGTATAGTAAAAGAGTAGATTTACTTACTCCCATGGATCTTGTATAGTGTAGGAGTAGATTTACTTACTCCCATGGATCTTGTATAGTGTAGGAGTAGATTTACTTACTCCCATAGATCTTGTATAGTATAGGAGTAGATTTACTTACTGCCATGGATCGTGTATAGTATAGGAGTAGATTTACTTACTCCCATGGATCTTGTATAGTATAGGAGTAGATTTACTTACTTCCATGGATCTTGTATAGTATAAGAGTAGATTTACTTACTCCCATAGATCTTGTATAGTATAGGAGTAGATTTACTTACTGCCATAGATCTTGTATAGTATAGGAGTAGATTTATTTACTGACATGGATCTTGTATAGTATAGGATTAGATTTTCTCTCTTCATTGGCAAACAGATCTAGCTCTTGATATCTCAAAATATATTTGCAATACTTATTAATATGACTTATCTAGCAGTTAATGATGTCATGATATTATTCCACCATTTGTATTTATTTTTTAAAAGCAAAGTATTTTGTCCACGAGCAAAAGTAGCAGGTTTGCCGCCAAGGAGAAATAGGCAAGCCGTAGCTTTCCCGCACACCCCCGCCACACTGATCACCTTAAAAAGCAAATTTTAACCCAAATCCCATGTTGCATAAATGTAGCTCGATGATTGGCTGCTCAGGTAATGAGCGTAGAATTGTGATAGGTGGGAGGAGTGTCGCATGTTCCCCTATAGCTGGGTACAGCCTGGAAAAGGGAGGCGGGCACAGATAAGGCAAGTGTCACCTATGGGCCAGTTTCAGGCACAAACCCCCAAAAAAATTTAGGGTTCCAGAGTTTGAGGCGCTCCAAAGATCGCAACACGGTCCTGGTCATAGGAAAGAGGTAATGTGCCTAGTACAGGTTTGCTGTAAACAATTTAAAAATGACAACCGTGTAATAGAAAGTCCGGGTGGGAGAATAAAAAAGGGGGAGCTATTAAAAGTCCAAGAAAACTTCCAGGGACAATCCTTACAGGAGCCGATCTTCCAGACGTGGAAACTCAGGACTGTCAACAGGCATTAAAACGCTGCTGGAAATCATTTTGTAATGTTATCGTTGCTGATCTGTGACAAGTAAAGGGATCTAAAAGCTATAAAAACACAGAAAAAGCCGAAGAAGCAAAGCACAGCTGCATCACTCAGTGGGACAAACTTTGCAAAGTACAAAATCCTGCAGGACACATTCCCTTGTGTTTTGCAATCATCTGATCAATGATCACCTACCTTATTAATAGGAATTTCCTTTAGTCATTGTGTCCGGCAGTGTCAGGAGCCCAGCAATCCATCCGGGTTTGGTCATGGTTTGTGCAGAACATTGGGAATGTCATGGATAAGTCTCGGCACTGAGCTGAGCGCAGCTATGCTGCTCCATACATCCTGCCTCCTTCCAGTTGTGAAGAGACTGAGCAGCAGCTGCCTTGTGCATCCCTCTCCTGCCCCCACAGCTACTGTACAGCCGCCACACCTACTGCATAGTCCTCCGATGATTAACCCTGCTCAGACTTGGAAGATCGATGCCATCCGACGACCTGCCACAACTAGCCGAGGACTTCCCATATACCACAGCAAGGGTGCAAAAACAAAACTAAGCTTCATAAAAATAAAAAGCTGCTCAAAAAAGGGCTCTGTATTATGAAGTGCATTTAAAGGGAACTTTGAGGGCCCCTTTAATTGTGTGCGTCCTGTAATGCATGTTTGGATTGGACTCACTTTTATAGCGGAAGTAAAAAAGTCCCACTTTTTTGGACAGGTAGGGTTTTAGGACTCTGTGGGGCTGATTTACTAAAACTGGAGAACACAAAATCTGATGCATCTCTGCATAGAAACCAATCAACTTCCAGTTTTTTTTCTGTCAAAGCTTTATGCTGGGTTCACACTGGTGCGATGCCAAACATCGCATGGGATTCGCACCGCATTGCTGTGCACATCATGTACGGCTAAAATCGCATCCGGACCAAAATCATAGCTCCCAACTGGCTCTGATTTGGAGGGACTGTCCCTAATATGGAACAAAGTCCCTCTGTCCCTCTCAGGGGCGGACTGACAACTCATGGGGCCCCCGGGCAATAGAAGATTATGGGGCCCCTGGGCTTAAAGATGGCCACCACGCGAGGAGGCAGTGCAGAGGCTGGGGGGCTAAAATTTTAGGATTTTCATATCAAAAGCATGTCGGTTTCAGACATATCAGGGACAGATGTAAAAAAAAAAAAAGATTTTTACATACTGTCCCTGGTTTTACTAAGCCTGGCAACCCTGATGGGGCCCCCCTAGTGGCATGGGCCCCTCGGGCAGGGCCCGAGTGCCTCAATGGTCAGTCCGCCCCTGGTGCCTCTTTCGTCCCTCATTTTAGTCTGATCCGTATAGTTGTAAATAAAATGCACTTTGTGTTTTAAAAAGTGTTTCCCAGTGCTAAACCTTTCATCCAAATTCTAAATTATTGCATTTATACATTTTAAAGTATAAAGCAAACGTAGCAGTAAAAAAAAAAAAAAAAAAAGATGATTTTTTTTTTTCATAATAAGCATCCTTTACCTGCAGACATTCCACTTTTCACTTCCTCATTGTGAATTTTAGCTCAGAAGTTGCTCTATTTCTTCTCTGTTCTGTTCACTTCCTGCTCGTCTGATTGTTACTCACCACCGTGAAGACTTTACTGCGGTGGTCAGTGACGTGCTCGCCCCCTCCTGGGAACTGCATCTGTGCGGCAGGACGCTCTCTACGTGTCAGGCCGCGTACACACGATCAGACCGGTCCGATGAAACTGGTCTTAAGACCAGTTTCATCGGACCAATTCGATGGTGTGTACGACCCGTCGGACCGGTGTCCGTCGGACCAAAGTTTTAAAATTTGCTTTAAAATCTGTCGGACAGATTCGATGGTTAGTACACAAAAGCATCAGACCAAAAACCTGCGCATGCTCAGAATCAAGTCGACGCATGCTTGGAAGCATTGAACTTAGTTTTTTCAGCACGTCGTTGTGTTCTACGTCACCGCATTCTGGTGGATCGGATTTTTGGCCTGATGGTGTGTACGCACATCAGACCACTTCAGCGTGGTCCGATGATAACGGTCTGTCGGACCAGTTTCATCGGACCGGTCTCATCGTGTGTACGTGGCCTCAGAGACTTCAAGGAGGTGTGAATTACTGGGCGTGCCGCAATGCATACTGGGAAATGTAGTTCTTACATTAACGAGCACCGCAAACGAGGAAGTGAATGAGAGAACAGAAACTAGAATGCCGGAGGTGATATAGATGAAGGAATTTAACCACTTCAGCCCCGAGCCTGTTTTTCAGATTCGGTGCTTACGAGACTAGAAAATTATTTAAAACCCCCAAACATTATATATATTTTTTTTCTAACACCCTAGAGAATAAAATGGCGGTCATTGCAATACTTTTTCTCACACCGTATTTGCGCAGCGGTCTTACAAGCGCACTTTTTTTGGAAAAAATTCACTTTCTTGAATTAAAAAATAAGACAACAATAAATTTGGCCCAATTTTTTTATATATTGTGAAAGATAATGTTACGCCGAGTAAAATGATACCCAACATGTCACGCTTAAAAATTGCGCCCGCTCGTGGCATGGCGTCAAACTTTTACCCTTAAAAATCTCGATAGGCGACGTTTAAAAAATTCTACAGGTTGCATTTTTTGAGATGCAGAGGAGGTCTAGGGCTAGAATTATTGTTCTCGCTCTAACGATCGCGGCGATACCTCACTTGTGTGGTTTGAACACCGTTTTCATATGCGGGCGCTACTCGCGTATGCGTTTGCTTCTGCGCGCGAGCTCGTCGGGACGGGGCACTTTAAAAAAATTTTTTTTTGGTTTTCGTTTTTATTTCTATTTATTTTATAATGTTTAACACTGAAAAAAAAAAAAAAATATCACTTTTATTCCTATTACAAGGAATGTAAACATCCCAGCAGAGGTATGGGGACGGCTAAGGGACATTTTTTCCCTCAGTCGCATCCCCGGACAGCCAGCAACAGGACCCGATCGCCTCCGCCGGTAACGGCGATCTTGCGGCGAATCCGCCGCGATGACCGCCGTTATCGTTAACAGGACCGCCCCACGAAGAGATGGATATCTCGGTTGTGGCAGCAGCTGCCGTTACCGAGATATCCATCTTCAAAAAAATTACGTCTTTGGACATGGGGCCGGTCAGAAGTGGTTAATAGGCATTTTTTTTATCTTCTTCCTGGGTGAATATTCTATTTCACAGAACTGATTAAAGCAACAAAACGCCCGTAGAAACACTCGTCGCGCTAGACGCTTGAATCAAGCGTTTCCATTCGTTCCTATGGGAATACAAACGTTCAAAAACACCCAAATCAGCCCAATTCGAGCGTCAAAAAAGGGTCCAGAACTTGTTCGAGTTTCAGGCGTTTTGGAGTGGAGATGTGAACCATCTCCATTGAGAATAATAGATTTTTTCCCCTCTAGTGTTTTAGAGCTTCATGCTACAAAACACTCAGGTGTGAATGCAGCCTTAGTGGTCATGTTAGGGGGGGTGTCCTATGCCTAACCTAACTTTGCTAGGTGTCCCTCATTCCCATCTCAAAAAGTTGAGAGGAATGCAAAATGGTGCAGGACCCTTTTTTGGTCCGCAGTGGAATCTAATCGCATGGGTGTTCAGACCCATGCGTTCCGATTCCACAGTTCACACTGCATTCTACGATCCGAATCTGGGGGCGTCATTAACTTTATATTGACACCCGCATCGGTCCACAGAGAGCAGTGCGAACTGCAGACATCCCAAGTCTCCCACGAATTGTGGTAGTCTCTCGCATTTGGTTGCGGGTTCACGGACACCCGCGAGCGCCAGGCGATATCCCTGCTGAGCCTGTCACTCAGCCACAGACAGAAGACAGAGCAGCCCAAGTGGCCGAATGGAATACGGCTGCAGCAGCAGCTCAGGCTGCTCTGTCTTCTGTCTGTGGATGAGTGACAGGAGGATGTCAGGATGTCTTAGTCTGTGCAAGGTGAAGGACCGTAACAAAGTCCCGCCTTTTAGATCGATGGAACACTGACCGAATGCATTGCATGGGCACCGGCAAGGCTGCATTGCATGGGCACCGGCAAGGCTGCATTGCATGGGCACCGGCAAGGCTGCATTGCATGGGCACCGGCAAGGCTGCATTGCATGGGCACCAGCAAGGCTGCATTGCATGGGCACCGGCAAGGCTGCATTGCATGGGTACTGGCGGGGGGGGGGGGTGAAGATCGGCGCAAAGAGTCACCTCCCCGAAATTAGTTTTTACAGGTTGGGATGTCTGGATCTGCCTGCGAGTCAGATGCGATGTGGGAACCTGCACAGGAATCGCTGTGGTTCCTGCATCGTTATGTAAAGCCAGCCTTCGGCCCCTTTCACACTGGCGCAGTCTGCCAGCGGATTCGTCCACTCAGCAAGGGATCTCTCCACTGATCCCCTCAGAGCAGGTGGATGACAGGTCAGTGCATGCTTTGCTGATTCAGATTGGAGACGGACAAAGCCCGCTGTCCTCTATGACCTGTCAGATGGAAACAGACTGCCTGTCAGTCATGCGATCTGATCCACTGGATCCACCCTTTCCCCATCCGTCTGTTTTTAGCGGATAGAAAGGATTCGGTGGACACATGCCTGCTGACATCCGCCGCTCCACAGAGAGCAATGGACAGTCCAATAGGGTCCGCCTGAAAAACTGACAGGCAGACCCGATAGGCCCCTTTCACACGGACAAACCAAACTGAACAAGCTGAAGTTAGAAGTTGATTGGCTATCATGCACAGCTGCACCAGATGCACTCTCCAGTTTAAAGCTTGCCATACTCGTACAGATTATCTGCAGATTTTCTATGGTCAGATGGAAAAAGGGGAAAAGATTCCTCCATCTACGCTGAACTGTGTGGATAGAAGAATCTCCCACTGACCCAAGCTTCCATATCTTGCTAGTCGGCTGGCTCTCGCAAATTTCTGCACACATAGCGGCTGCACTCGGATCTGTGCACCCATTTCTGCCCGCATGTCAGATTTTGACACGCAACTGTGCCCACGCAGCCACTCTTTGCGTATTTCCGAGGTGGATTCAGACACAGCAAAAAGCAGCTCAGCACAGGACGAGTCTCAGAGCCCATCTAAATGAGCCTTAAAGTGGATGTAAACACGAAAATGTATTTTTATTTTTTTGATGTCACAATGTACAGTATAAGATTTCCTATTATCTGTGCCCAGTCTTGCCACACAGAGTTAATCCAGCTATGAGCAGTCCTCTTATTGTTCAGTTAAATAAAACGGACTTACAGAGAAAAACCTTAGTCCGTTCCGCCCCCTTGCTGTGAGTGACTGGTTATTTACATATCTCATGCACTAGCCTGGAGACAGGCATTTTTTAATTCCCACCCCCACTCCTTTTATGAAGTCATGTGGTTACTTTTCTGGATTTTGACTGGATGTTAGTGATCATAGCAGAATTTAGTGTAAGGAATACATAGGAAAAAATGCATGTTGACAAGGAGTGTAGAGGTGGGCCGGGAGTCTGACATCACAACTCCACCCACCGAGCTACAGACAACAGACCCACCCACAGAATCTGCAGTTTTTTAGTTCTTATAACAGACAGAGGGGAGACATTTGACAGCTAAGGATACATGCAGGAGACATCTATATCCTTATAGATCAGCACTATGACAGTAGTTTAGAAAGGATGAGAGTGGGTTTACATCCACTTTAAGACAAGCTGCTTTAGCCTGGGTTAACATTTGTGCAATGCACAGGGAATCGCACTGCATTCCTACGCACATCACATGCGATGTCTGTGCGGTTTGCGATTTCAGCCATACATTTTATATGGCTGAAATCGCATTGCATCCAAAATGGTGCAAGACCCTTCTTTTTCCCCTGCACCTCAATGGCATCACATGGGCGTTCGCCAAAAAGGTGCCATTTAGAGGATCCTGGTACCATCCTGGCGTTTTCGGGGCTCAAGAAATGAGTACATGGGATCGATCCATTTTCAGATACATATCAGTTTGTGGACGCTAGAACTTTCACACAGACTAAACATACGCAGATTTAGATTATTTGCACTAAAGAAATGTGCCAGGGTCTAAATGTATACAAAATCCTATAATTATTGATTTGCTAAATTTTATAACAGAAACAAAGAAAGGCGCTTTTTTTGCCCCTAAATTTTTAGGCCCCGTACACACGACCGAGCTTCTCGGCAGAATCCAGCGCGAAGCTCGATCGTGTGTACGTTTTCGCCGAGCAAACTGACGAGCGAGGCGTCGAGCCAAAATAGAGAGCAGGTTCTCTATTTGCTCGATGGGCCATCGGGACTAATGGCTCGACGCCTTTTTCGACAGCCTGGTCGACGAACTCGACGGCCGGCTGAGAACCTCGTCGGGCGGAACGATGAGTTTAGCCCGACGAGGTTCTCGTACGTGTGTACGCGGCCTGTGTCTTTTCTTTATTTAGAAAAAAAAACAAACCCCAGCAGTGATCAAATCCCAGTTGTCGTACCCCTGGGTGGGTAAAGCACAGGTTCACTTTATATTCGCACAGCTAGTTCCCATCTTATCACTTCATTATAATAAACAAGAGATCGTCGGCTTCAATAAAGGAAGGATGATTGTAAGTGATAGAGCCACTTGTTACACTCGCCGCTTCTCATATGACATCACAACATGACAAACATCAATGACCAAAGATGAATCACAAGGTGAGGCACAAAGACAGCTATAAATACACCGGAGGAGCGCATTCATGCAAAGCCACTAGTTAAAGCGGATTTTCAGTCATTTTTTATAACTTTCCATCTATTAAATCTTCTGCCCTTGTTGTCGTTTTAACTTTGGATAGTAAAACATTTTTTTTCTGCCAGTAAATACCTTATACAGACCACTTCCTGTTTGGTCATTAGCCAAGGCTTATGACATCATGCACAGCTCTCTTGTGAGAGTTTGCCTGGAAGGGAGGGGGAAGTGACATAAGAGTGCCAATGAGAGCTGCAGAGCTAGAGGTGTGTGTGTGAATCCAGGAAGTGAACTTCAGCTGCCCACAGTTAAAATGGATGCAGCCAGACTCCGCGGAGGGAGATTTCTGCAGCATATTTGGCAAGTACAGAATCACAGTATATATAAAATAATATGCAAAGTGATTGGAGGGAAGCTTCAGAATGGCAAAGATGATGTTTTTATTACAAATGATGTGAGCAGACTGCAGTTCCTCCAATATTCGGTGTCAGGATTCAGAAATGAAAGGGATGTCTGCTTCGGGAAACAATGTGGGGAACTTTCTCCAAATGTAGCACCCCAGGGCGGACCTGCAATTTGGACTTATATAGCCCCCCCGAAGGAGCCTCTTGGGTATATTTGGTTCTGTACCCTGCCTTGCAAACCCATGAACAGCTAATTATCGAATTAGGGTGTGCACCCTAAAGCTCAAGCACACGTGTGTCTACATACACTGTATATGACGCAGACAGAGATCAGTCTCCCTGCCAGCACCGTGAAAGAGAAGTGTGTAAATACTTCTCTTATGGCAGAGACCGTAAGATGGAGATCTTTCCCGTCTTCCTTCTGGCACACAGAGCGATGATGCTAATGTGCATGGGGTGATTAGGGTGTGCCCAGGCACACCCAGTACACCCTGTGCGCACACCTAGTAAACAGGGTTACTGCAGACACAATTAAAGTGGAGTTTTACTCAGAAATTGAACTTTCGCTTTTCGGAATCCTCCTCCTCCGGTGTCACATTTGGCACCTTTCAGGTGCGGAGGGGGGGGGGCAGATTCCTGTCTAATACAGGTATTTGCTCCCACTTTTGGGCATAGATCACCACAAGCTCCGCGGCCAACTACACTATGTCCGGCCCCTCCTCCGTCCCCCCGATGTCTTCTGGGAGACACACAGGTCCCAGAAGACAGCAGGGACCAGTGGGACCGTGCAGCGCGACTCGTGCATGCGCAGTAGGGACCCAGGAAGTGAAGCCACAAGGCTTCACTTCCCGATTCCCTTACCGAAGATGGTGGCGCCTCCACCCGAGAGCCGTGGGACAGATCGGCTTTGGGTGTCAACATTGTGGGCGCCCAGGACAGGTAAGTGTCAATATATTAAAAGTCAGCAGCTGCAGTATTTGTAGCTGCTGACTTTTATTTAAAAAAAATGTTGACGGAACTCCGCTTTAACCACACAAGGAAGTACCTTTCATCTGGCTAATCAGAATATTGCCAATAAAATATGCTCACACCTGTTTAGCGGTAAATTTGCTTACTCTATTCATATGGATTCACATAAGCAACAGTTAAAGCGGAGTTACAGCCATTTCAGTGCTTATTAAAAGTTAGCAGCTACAAAAAGTGTAGCTACTGACTTTTAACATACGCGCCTGTTCCACGATCCAAAGATGTGGCCACCTGACGTTTCAGTTCTCTACCCCGCCTCTCCATGACAACTTGCGGCTTCACAGCCGGGTGCACACTGCGAATGCGCGAGTCATGCTGCACGTCCTAGGCGACCAGAGCGAAAGTGAGAGCTGGGTACCTGTCAAAACTAGGTACCTGCTCCCCCCCCCCCCCCCCCAAAAAAAATGACGTGCCAAATGTGGCATATCAGGGCGTCAGGAGTCCTTAACTTCCACTTCCACTTTTGGATGGAACTTCGCTTTAAACCAAATGTATCTCACACACAGCAGGCAAATTAGCAATAAACAACACATACGAACTGTAAATACAAGAGTACATATAAATCCTACGCCGGGTTTTGAGTGCACTCAATAGGGACAAACAGGAGTATGGCACCCCTTTAACTAGCAGACAGCCAAGGTTCTGGGATAGCTAAGGTTAGGGCAGTGTTTAGTCCCAAATTTTTACCATTGGGGCCCATTGGTGCTGCGGACTACATGCCCCACGGTCCTTTGCTGCTCCTGCTGGGATTGGTTCTCTCCCCCTGCCAATGAGGAAGCAGAGAGGGTGGCTGTGCCCTCCCCAAGCGCTGCTCGCATACTTAAGAGTGAGGAGGAAAGGACGAAGTGTCCCTATCAGCCTGCTTGTGTCCATATGTGACTCAGGCGGCAGCGGGAGATGTGGGGCTGAGTGGCACCGGCTACATAGCATTTTTGTTTAACTAAAATAGTTTTTAAAGTGTAACTAAAGGCAAAACATTTTAATTTTTGGATAGAGGGGGAGAGGGATTAGAGCCCGTCAGTTTACATTGCTGTCTGTTCTCACATTGAATGTGAAATCCTATAGACCAGGGGTCTCAAACTTGTGGCCCGCCAGCTGTTACAAAACTACAAGTCCCATCATGCCTCTACCTATGGGAGTCATGCTTGTAAGTGCCAGCCTTGCAATGCCACATGGGACTTTTAGTTTCACAACAGCTGGAGGGCCGTCTGAGAATGTCCCGAGACAAGCAGGTTGATCTCTTATTTTTGTGGCGGTAAAGATAGGCAAAGGATAGCCAGGTCATGGAAGTCAGCAGTGATGTCTATAGATTTGGTATGGCTTTTCGCAATACTCAACGACAAACTGAAGCTGTTTGAGAAATCCTGGAGCCCCTGGATTCAGTATCCATCGGAAGAAATCCGGGCTTATAGGTTTAGATATGGGTCTGGATTGGAGGAGTTGGCACAGCCTTTCCTCTCCTTTTCTATTCGTTCTCTAGTAGGGTGACCACATTTCCAAATTACCATTCAGGGACACCCTCCCTTCCCATAAATCAGCTTGTGCTGTAACGAATCACAGCACAGTGATTGGACACAAGAGGCGGGATTTATGATTTCTCCAATCACAAGCAGGGGGCGGGGATTGTGGTACTCCAGGCATTCCCGGCCAGCACAAGTACTGTCAGTGAGTAAAGCGCTAGTCCCTTTACAGATTGCGTAGGACATCGACTTTCGCGTTGTGGAGGTTGTCGGGATCCACGTCTTATGTGGCGGCCTTTTTTGGGTGCATCAGATTGGCCCGGGGGGTGATTGTGTCAGTTTCATTCCGGGACACTGTATTGTCCTGGAATGAAGGTGCCTGGGACAGACCTACAAAATGCGGGACTGTCCCGGGCAATCCGGGACACGTGGTCACCCTATTTTCTAGTCCTTTTTGATTTTTCCCCTTTCTTCTGGGAGACAAAGTCACTTTACAGATTGCGTAGGACATCGACTTTCGGGTTGTGGAGGTTGTCGGGATCCACGTCTTATGCCAGTGCACTAGACTGTGGAGTGTGTATTCGGCTAATGGGATAGAGGTCTCCTGAGGAGAATTAGCTGTGAAGGTCACATTGTTCCTCTGTGGTTTACGGTCAAGATAAAGTGGCCAACATGCCCTTAGGCACGTTTAAGTTGGCAAGTACCATGGTAGTAAGAGTTAGTTATCTTTGTGCATGAGGCTAGGCTCACCACAAACCATGAACTTCCGTTGTAATGTCATGGTATTATTCTTTATTTATGTAAGTTTATGGAGATGTGTGGCTTGGCATTACCCCAAGGTTATCCTATAATGTGATTTATACCTTTCTCTTGTAAAATACTTGACAATAAACTGGAAACAAAAGTGAAGGTAAAAGAGAATCACACATTTTGGGTTGTCCCTGGAAAAGTGATAGAGGGTGAAATCTTCCAATGGGGACACTAATTTTGGTGGCCTGGGGGTCCCCCAAGGCATTCTATTAATTTGCACAAATTTCCCCTCAATTCCTATTCTGGTTATGGGATAGGAAGTGAAGGGGAATCTCCACAGATGGCAAAAATAAACCAACGGGGGGGTTATAACCCTCCTTTTATCTAAAATAAAAAAGTTTTGCCTATAGTTCTATAGGTTCTTCGAACCGGCGGCCACCATTAAATTCAGTGGGGGAATTTAACAAACCAATACAGTAGAAAGCTTGGATTACGAGTATAATCTGTTCCAGGAGAATGCTCGTAATCCAAAGCACTTGCATATCAAAGCGAGTTTCCCCATAGAAGTCAATGGAAACCAAAATATCTTGTTCCGTATTGACTTCTGTGGCATGCAATACCGCATGTGGCCAGAGGTGGGTGCCAGAGAGCCTCAAAAATACTGGGACAGCTAGGCTGAACTCAGAAAACCTTGGAAAGGCTCAGGAACAGAGTATTTACCGAATGGCTCAGCTTCGGCACCCCTGCACCTCTGGCCAAATGCGGTATTGCACCGCTGTGCTTTGACTCCTGCTCTTTTTGCGAGACAACCAGTCAGGATTTTCCCCAAAAAATGTTTGTATTGCGAAACGCTCGTTAACCGCGTTACTCGCAATCCGAGCTTTCACTGTATAAACATTCTGCTTGGTCAGATTTCACAGGGCTTTTGGGTTCCCAAAAGGGGAGGTTCCACTTAACGTCCCCCTCTCTTCAGACCCCACAACACATCAATTTTTTTGGGGGGGGGGGGGCAGGCATCTAGTCTTGGACAGGTACCCACTACTACGTTAGCAAGGATTGCCTAGGTGATCCCAGTGGAATTTCACGCCCCCCCCTTTCACCCACAGCTTTCTAAGATACGTCACAGATCCGTGGGGATACGTCACAGACAGATGGAATCTGTGATGTATCCTAGAAAGCTGTGGGACCACACTATGGCCCCTTTCACACAGGCTTTCGAATCAGTTCCACCTGTCAGTTTTTCAGGTGGACTTGATTGGACGCGTCATTCACGCCAATGGAGCGGCGGATGTCAGACATGTTCGCTGAAGCCAACTGCTATCTGATTGGATGTGGTCACTGTGTAATTTTCCACTTAACTTTTTCGACAAAAGCCAATAGACAGATCAACTTTTGCCGGGCCGGGTGAGATCAACTTTTGCCGGGCCGGGTGAGATCAACTTTTGCCGGGCCGGGTGAGATCAACTTTTGCCGGGCCGGGTGAGATCAACTTTTGCCGGGCCGGGTGAGATCAACTTTTGCCGGGCCGGGTGAGATCAACTTTTGCCGGGCCGGGTGAGATCAACTTTTGCCGGGCCGGGTGAGATCAACTTTTGCCGGGCCGGGTGAGATCAACTTTTGCCGGGCCGGGTGAGATCAACTTTTGCCGGGCCGGGTGAGATCAACTTTTGCCGGGCCGGGTGAGATCAACTTTTGCCGGGCCGGGTGAGATCAACTTTTGCCGGGCCGGGTGAGATCAACTTTTGCCGGGCCGGGTGAGATCAACTTTTGCCGGGCCGGGTGAGATCAACTTTTGCCGGGCCGGGTGAGATCAACTTTTGCCGGGCCGGGTGAGATCAACTTTTGCCGGGCCGGGTGAGATCAACTTTTGCCGGGCCGGGTGAGATCAACTTTTGCCGGGCCGGGTGAGATCAACTTTTGCCGGGCCGGGTGAGATCAACTTTTGCCGGGCCGGGTGGTACCAACAGCACCCCCCCCCCCCCGTCTCAGTTTCCGGCCACTTCAGAAGGTATCAGCCAAAATTTGAGCTGTGTATGGTATGGCAGGATGTACACAGAGTATTGTACATCAAGGAAGGAACACAAGCTCAGTGTATACAAATTTTAGTAGTACATGCGGTGACACCACCAAGCCAAATTGTTTAAACAGGCCATAAGTTCAGCAAAGAAAGGCGCTTTGATGGAGGGATTTATTGACAACAAATAAAAAGCACAGAGCAAAAGAACACCCCCACACAAAACTCAAACGCTTAAACTAGCATGTCAAAAAGTTCTTTGTCAGCACAGTGCACCCTGGGCTAAATGTTTTTTCCATTCATCGTGCAGAATACAACATCTTAACCAGACAATTCTGCTGAAAGCCGGAGCAGGGACCTAAAAATAAAATAGCGCGGCCCGTTGTGTGAGACACTAATCTCCTCTGGATGAGATAAAGAGGGCACACAATGAGATTTAACACTCGTGTTGTGGCTGGGTTGTTGTGTTCGTGTCAAGTACAGAAATGGGCATTCCTACCTCCCATCAGTAACAGCAAAAGTTCATAGACCTTCCCTGCTGAGGCATTATTTGCAGAGGATGGACCGAGGTGTCTATATTACCAACATGGGCTTAAGGAGCTTGTGCACACCGGCGGGCAGCACCACCCTGCGTAAAAAAATAAAAGTCTGTACACCAGGATGGATTAAAAAAAAAACAGGATTTGTTTCCCCCCCATTTAAATCCAGGATTTCCCCCCCCCCATTTAAATCCAGGATTTTTTTTTTCCCATTCAAATCCAGGATTTTTTTTTTCCCATTCAAATCCAGGATTTTTTTTTTCCATTCAAATCCAGGATTTTTTTTTTCCATTCAAATCCAGGATTCCCCCCCCCCCATTCAAATCCAGGATTCCCCCCCCCCCATTCAAATCCAGGATTTTTTTTCCCCCCCCCCATTCAAATCCAGGATTTTTTTCCCCCCCATTCAAATCCAGGATTTTTTTCCCCCCCATTCAAATCCAGGATTTCTTTTCCCCCCATTCAAATCCAGGATTTTTTTCCCCCCATTCAAATCCAGGATTCTTTTCCCCCCATTCAAATCCAGGATTCTTTTTTTCCCCCCATTCAAATCCAGGATTCTTTTTTTCCCCCCATTCAAATCCAGGATTCTTTTTTTCCCATTCAAATCCAGGATTCTTTTTTTCCCATTCAAATCCAGGATTCTTTTTTTCCCATTCAAATCCAGGATTCTTTTTTTCCCATTCAAATCCAGGATTCTTTTTTCCCATTCAAATCCAGGATTCTTTTTTTCCCATTCAAATCCAGGATTCTTTTTTTCCCATTCAAATCCAGGATTCTTTTTTTCCCATTCAAATCCAGGATTCTTTTTTCCCATTCAAATCCAGGATTCTTTTTTTCCATTCAAATCCAGGATTATTTTTTCCATTCAAATCCAGGATTATTTTTTCCATTCAAATCCAGGATTTTTTTCCATTCAAATCCAGGATTTTTTTCCATTCAAATCCAGGATTTTTTTCCCATTTAAATCCAGGATTTTTTTTTCCATTTTAATCTGGATTATTATTTTTGTTATCAAAATGATGTTTAATAAAATGCTTTGAGTAAAAACCTAGCTAAAAGAGTTTTCTATTTAAATCATTTTATAAAAATAATTTTGATAAAAATCTAAAAAAAATATCTAATTAAAAAATTGGATTGTTTAGATTTTTATCAAAATTAAGAAGAAGTAAACCCTCTTAAAAAAAAAAAAAAAACCCTGCAAGAAAAAAGGCATAATGAGCTAGTATCGAAGCCTCCGCAGCGGCGTTCATTCCTCTCCTCCATCGCTGCCAACTTAACCCGAGTCTTCCTTGTATTGCAGCTCCGGCTCTGTAACTGGCCGGAGCAGCCATGCCGCCACCAACAGCATGATTGCCATTAGCAAGGGAACGCTCAATGCGCCGTAGACATCGGTGCATGTCTTTTGGAAATATCTCCTTAATCGTGTAGGTTTGGGAGATATTTCTTGCACCTACAGGTAAGCCTTAATCTAGGTCTAAGTGGTCTGTAAGGGTTTACAGCCACTTTAATAAAATGTTTTAAAAATATAAAAAAAAAAAAAAAACTCTTGTTTAGCTAGATTTTTACTCCAAAAGCATTTTATTAAAAAATTTTTGATAAAAAAAAAAAAATATCTGATTTAAATGAGAAAAAAAAAAAACGATTTAAATGAAAATAAATCCTGATTTAAATGTAAAAAGCGCAACTCCACTTTTGTTGAGAAAAAAACAATCCCCACGGGGTGATATCTTTAGATTGCAAGCATTATAACAAACTTTGTTGCAGATTCCTACCTCTGAAGATATCACTGTTTGTGCCTCTGTGATGAGTGGGTCTAATGGGAGTGGTTTCATAATTATCTATCAAGTGTGCAGCTGCACAGCACCAATGAGGAAATCTGCTGGGCCTGCATCCATTTAGATGTTCTCCTACTGGGAGTATCTCACCAAAAACATCTTAGTCAGACTTCTGGGGAAATTGGCGAGCCAATCACACAAGCAGGAACTTATGTTTCTGGGGGTGGTCAGTACACATTCTGTGTGCAGAACACCTCCAGGTAGCCATAGAAAGTTACAGTGGCTGCAGATTTGAAAGGAAGAGCAATTTTCAACAACACTCAATTACAAAATGGCTTGTGTCGCAATTGTACACGCTATATTATTTTTTCTATATTTTTTTTTCCCAACGAAAGTGGGGTTACCCTTTAATCATTTAGTTTATTCAGCATGAAATGGAGCTTAGTTACTGTATTTATTGGCGTATAACACTCACTTTTTTACCCTGAAAATAGAGGGTAAACTGTGCCTGCGTGTTATACGCAGGGGGCAGTGGAACGTTTTTTTCCTGAAACTTGCGTGTTATACATCGATAAATACGGTATGTAGCATGAGGCTGTATATTCTACAATATTTAAATTTTTGGTAAACTCATTCAATGAATCCAAGCTCTGCAAGCTGAGATAACATGCACTGCATTGATGCATTCACACAATGTCACAGTAACCAAAGTTCAGGAATATTCCTTTATCCCAGTGTTTTGCAAATCTATGTACATTACAAACTGTATGACTGAATCGGTTCCGATATCGCTGTTTTACTAACCTGATAGCTTATTATTCTAAATAGAATCTTTAATATTTGCAAACAGAATGAAGATTTACTAACAGCAAGAATAAGCCCTTACATTTAAAGTGTACCTGTCATTATAGCTATATCATGGCAGCGTCTGTTAGCGAACATACACTCACCTGCTGCCGCCAACTTGCTCACCTTGTTGTGTCACAGCCGCATCACCAACCTCCCCATTAAAGTGAATGGGATTGTCGGTGAGTCAACAGTGGGTCAGAGGAGTCGCCTCAGAGATGACAGTTGCTCTTCAAAAATTTAAATAAGTGGATTTAAATGAAGCATTTTTCTAGCAATTTAAATCGACTTGATTTAAATCAAATCCACCCTGCGTATGGGTGATGTTAGCAATGTTTACAGTGATGGATCAGTGGTGTCACCCAATGTTATTGTGGCATTGATGATGGATGAAGGCCTTGTAGGATATGGCCAGTGCTGGACAGGTGCAGCTTATTTTCTCCACTGCATGTGGCACTCAACCGCAGCAGCTCTGCAGTTGGAGAGAAAGTCAGTAGGATCCTGGTTTCTCGATGGCTTCTTGAATCACTGGGAAGAAATCCATTTAGACGCTGTTGTCCCATGTGACTCTGGCAGCCATCTTGGGTCAGACAGAGTTTATTTAAGGATCCTAGATTCCAGACTTGGCACGCTTTATGCAAGTCTGCTAGTGACAGTATTAGTGGTAGTGAAAGGTTCCCGACAAGGAGGGAAAGCCGGGTGAGATCACGTCCCATTTGGACATCTTCCTGACTGGGCATGAATTAGCCAGGCCACATTCTGCCCCTCTCTGCAGATGCCATTATTCCAACTGGAATCCATTCTGTTCACAATGCTATAACCGTGAGAGCACCCAGATGGGCAGTCTTCCTAGCAAAATTTTTGTGAACTGTAGTTGCATTGCTTCAATACAAGATTATTATTGCAGCTGACTGAATTATTGCTGCCGCAGTACGCTGCACCCCACTGACAAGAATGTCCACCCAGGGCCAATCCACCCTATAGGCTCACTATGCAAGCCGCTTAAGGCCCCGCAAAGCTGCGGAGGGCCCCCGAAATTACTAGAGGCCCCGTCTGGTGATAAATAATTTTCGGCCCCTCATCCCACTTCTCAACTCGCTGGCTGCATGGGAGAAGAGGCAAGTAGTCAGCACCCCCCCCCCCTGCTTCTCACTTTATTGTAAGATGTCATTTCCGACAGCAGAACCCCCCTCCCCAGGTTTCTCAACTTTAATGTGACATGTCATTTCCGTCAGCCTCCCCCCACTTCTCAACTTTAAGGTGAGATGCGATTTTGCTTAGGGCCCCAGGGAGGTCAGGATCGGCACTGGGTCCACCACTCAGCCTGCCCTGACTTTTAGTGGCCTGTTCCCTTCTCACCAATGCATTTTTAGCACCGTCAGGGAATTGCAAACAAAGTTAGACTACAGGCCTGGTGGTCATATCCCCGTCCCCCTCAGCTTTAACCTTGCAGAAAGGTAATAAACAAGATGTGCGGCTGTGTGAAGTATAGTTTATTATTTGTGAACAAGCAAGAGACTGAGTTATCTTGTTCCACGTGAACATGTTATGGCGAAGTAATGAGATTGTAGATGTCTAGAGGAGCCATTCCTAACTAGATTTCAGTGGTGCCCGGGGTTCCTCCTCCAGAGACTAGATAGGGGTATCTAGAGCTGTGACTGATTGAGCTCCAATCTGATGATGCCTGCATAGTTTCATGGCCAATGACACTTCGCGGAACCAGCCTATGATCTTTTTAGCTGTCTGCAAGAGACTCTGGGTTATCTTTCTTGTTATGGCTAAGTAATGAGATTGTATTTGTATTCTGGAAATCCACAGGAGTTGAAATGTCTAGCGCAGGAGTAGGCAACCCTTGAAAGGTGGAGATCTACCTAGACAACATGGAGGTATGTCAAATTTTAACTGACTTCTTGCATGGTGGTTATACTGGTATAAGTAAGGGCAAATTCACATGGGTGCAGAGGGTGAAGAGCTGTTTACGTTATATGTACTCACCGCCACATCCAAGTTTGACAGAAACGCTGGGACGGGTATGTGCACCGGAACACAGACTGTATCTGGGGCCACGTGCCCATCTCTCGGAGACCTATGTAGCGGCCTACTCCTTTTCAACAGGCACTGCTGTAAATTTAGAGGGGGTCCGAGTCGTTATTTGGCTCAGACAAATATGATTGAGGGCAATTTAGCCTCTGTTCCAGCGATGGCTGTGCTGGGAGTAACCACCTTTGCTCGCTTGGGGGCGTTATTACCATCCCAGGCCAAGGGTGGTAGCAGTAAAGTCAGGGTGTATTGGGTGTCCCCTTCAGCGGCGAATCAGTGGGCGTGGTTGCCTCTCTGTGCATGCTGGGGAGGGGTACTTAAGGGACATACGCCATTGACGGGGGTCCGTTGTTCGCGTCTTATGGCCGGGCCTGGCCAGGAACACGCACCCCAGGCCAGGCGGGCCATGAGGCGTTAACAACGGACCCCGTCAGTCCTGACTTCGGGACCACGTTGGTCCGGGGTTTGCAGCTTCGCCTGGTAGGCCCAGTAGTCAGACTGGGTCTGCATTTGCAAGGTGATCCTGTGCTGTCCGTCCTGCGGGAGGAAGTCACTTGATGAAGGAAGTCAGGGGGAGGACCTATCCTGGAGAGGACCATGCAAGAGGCTGGTATGTTGGGAGAAGGCCTGGAAACTTCATCGAAGGATGCACCATACACTGAGAGGCTCGATGGTGGTCGCCTATCAGATCTAAGTTCTACAGAAGTTAAACCGCTCCTTCGGGGGTAGTGCTACACTTATATCCTTAAAAAGTAAGCAATCCAACACGTTTTTTGCAGTTAAAGTGCCATAAATACATTTGATAAACTTGCATTATGTTTTAACACATCGGACAGCGATCTGGGTTCTTTTACAACAACATGCCACCGTTTCTAGTGGCCACCTGGTAAAAGTTCTGCAATCTGCCGACTCTGCTTAAAGTCCCTGGGCTCAGGTAGGTCTTCTGTGAGGGCCTGGGTCTGCTCCAGGGGGATTCACAATGGAGGATTCACAGGATTTTGGCTTTAATAAAACATGACATGTGTCTTTTACAAACTAAACTATGTAAGTATATAATTAGGGTGTTGATGGCAATCATATGCTGCCTGGCCTCAGATGACATGGTTTATCCCATCTTTACTATTGCACAAGACTCAGCAGAGTAGCACAGCAGTGCTGTACATCTTCCATCTCTTCATGACTCCATACAGCGGGATCATCTGAATGTTAACACCACTGGCACCAAACAAGCAAAGAAAAATAAAAGCCTTCCCATTGTATACCGCAGGGATCGTCACCAGGAACACAGCGAGCGTTTTCTCAGCTGACATCAATAATTCCTCCGCAGCTGGGGAAGGGCATTAAAATTTTAAAAGACACTAAAATGACTTAACTGTGTGTTTACATGACTTTTACATTTCAATTCTCTGCAGCAGAGGGCTGATCTTTACATTGCTACATAAAAAGTCGCCAAACTGTGCCCCTTTGTTTGCACTATACCTCCCACCAACACCAAATATGAGGCACTATTCTTTCCACTGACAACAATGAAGCACCAAGTCTTCCACCGACACCAATGATTGGGCACTATCCCCCCCCCCCCACTGACACCAATGATTGGGCACTATCCCCCCCACTGACACTGATTGGGCACTATTCCCCCCCACTGACACCAATGATTGGGCACTACCCCCCCCCCCACTGACACCAATGATTGGGCACTACCCCCCCCCCCCCACTGACACCAATGATTGGGCACTACCCCCCCCCCCACTGACACCAATGATTGGGCACTACCCCCCCCCCCACTGACACCAATGATTGGGCACTATCCCCCCCACTGACACCAATGATTGGGCACTATCCCCCCCACTGACACCAATGATTGGGCACTATCCCCCCCACTGACACCAATGATTGGGCACTATCCCCCCCCCCCCACTGACACCAATGATTGGGCACTATCCCCCCCACTGACACCAATGATTGGGCACTATCCCCCCCACTGACACCAATGATTAGGCACTATCCCCCCACTGACACCAATGATTGGGCACTATCCCCCCCACTGACACCAATGATTGGGCACTATCCCCCCCCACTGACACCAATGATTGGGCACTATCCCCCCCCCCCACTGACACCAATGATTGGGCACTATCCCCCCCACTGACACCAATGATTGGGCACTATCCCCCCCACTGACACCAATGATTAGGCACTATCACCCCACTGACACCAATGATTGGGCACTATCCCCCCCACTGACACCAATGATTGGGCACTATCCCCCCCACTGACACCAATGATTGGGCACTATTCCTCCCACTGACACGAATGATTTGGCACTATTCCTCCCACTGACAACAACGATGGGGCACTATCCCTCCCACTGACACCAACGATGGGGCACTATCCCTCCCACTGACACCAATGATGGAGAACTGTCCTCCCCACTGATACCAATGAAAGGGCACCATTTCTCCCACACTGATACCAATGAATGACAGGACACTATCCCTTCCACTAACAACGGGGCACTATTCTTCCCACTGATACCAACGATGGGGCACCATTCCTCCCACTGATACCAATGATGGGGCATTAGCCCTCCTACTGTCACCAACGATGGAGTACCAAGTCTTCCACTGATGCCAATGGGGCATTATCCCTCCCACTTACACCATCAATAAGGCACTAGTCCTCCGACTGAAACCAATGATGGAGCACCATCTTCCACAGATATAAATACTGGGGCACCATCACTCCCACTGATGCCAACCCTAAAGGTAGGTACCATTACTCTCACTGACAACAATGGGGCACCATTCCTCCCACTGACACCAACAATAAAGCACCATTCTTTCCACCGACATCAAAAATGCAGCATAAGTCCTCTCCCTGATACCAACAAAGGGGCATTATTCCTCCTACTAACACCAATGATGGGGCACCATTCCTCACACCAACACCTGTTGGGCATTTTTCTTTTTACTGACCACAAGCACTAATTGTATTTAAACCCACTGACCACCAAAGCCCGACGCATAAATTACTCCCACTGATGTCGGGTAATTTTCTGTTCCACTGAGAACAGTCCGGACCCCTACAACCTGAAGGGCAGTGAAGTGCCCCCTTGTTTAGTGAGCTATATGTTAATGTGTCAGGGATATTATTGCAGCTACCGCTACATATACACAGGGCTGCGGATCCTGTGCCGTCTACTGTATTAAAAATCTACTGTCTAGTGAAAACCATTCATATCCTGTGAAAATGATTAGTAAATCCAGAGATACAGACAGCTTGAAGCGTATATAAACCCCAACAGTGAACTTCTCTTATTTGGTTCCTTTTTTTCGGTTACATATATCAATAAAATCGTTTCATTATATCTGTTTAATAAATACAAATACGTCTTAATCTTGCCAGAAATACAGCAAGTTAATAACTTCCTGTGCTGCACTTAGCAAAGTAATGCCCGAACTGCAGAACACATCCCTCTTGTGAAGGAGACAAGGAGGAGGGGGGGGGGGTGTTTAGTAGTTTTAAACACTTTGTCTTCGGGCGATAATTCTGCCCAGTGCAAATTAATATCAGCTGATTCAGTCTCAACCGATGGCATATAAAAAGGTGTCTCATTACTAAGGTGTCACACAAGAAAAACATCTCACGATGGGTAAAAGCAAAAACCTCTCAAAACCTTAACAAACGTATTGCTGCAAAACTTACTGATGGCATTGGTTACAGAAGGATTTCTAAACTTCTGAATGTTCCAGTGAGCACTGTGGGGGCCATAATCTGGAAGTGGAAAGAACATTATTTCACCATATTTTTACTTATTGTACTCGCTGTATTTAAAATGAAAGGTTTTGTGCTTATAGCTTGACTTTTGAAGTCTACAGAATCTGTCATGATAGCCAAGTGTTAAGCTCCACATCTGGAAAACATCCTGAGGATTTCAGATTAAAAAGTAACTCTATACTGTTATCCTTTCACAGTATCAGACGGAGAGCTGTCAGTGATGGAGTGATCTGGGGTGTACACAACAACAAAAGATCATCTTTATATTGGAACAGGTGGCGTGGCTTTCAAGTGCAGTAAATACTAAAACTTCCAGAAGACCAGAACTTCCAGGGACGGTCACATGTCTTATTATGATATAGGATTTACATAGAGGCATCAGTCTGCACAGCGCTTTACAATATAAAAAGGAGACAATACAGCAACAATAAAATTCAATACAAGAGGGTTAGATGGGCCCTGCTCCTGGGAGCTTACAATCTAATAGGGAGGGCATGTCTTAGATATTTGTCCCAAGATTTGTCCTGGGTTTTCATCAGTGATCGCTCTAAAAAAATAAAATAATGAAATGTCTAACTTTTATGATTCATTTCCCCTTTTTTAACCACTTGCTTACTGGGCACATAAACCCCCTTCGTGCCCAGGCGAAATTTCAGCTTCCGGCACTGCGTCGCTTTAACTGACAATTGCGCTGTACTGCGACGTGGCACCCAAACAAAATTGGCGTCCCTTTTTTCCCCACAAATAGAGCTTTCTTTTGGTGGTATTTGATCGCCCGTGCGGTTTTTATTTTTTGCGTTATAATGAAAAAAAGAGCGACAATTTAAAAATATATATATATTTTTTACTTGTTGCTATAATAAATATCCCATTATTTATTTATTTTTTTTATATTTTTTTTTCTCAGTTAAGGTCGATACGTATTCTTCTACGTATTTTTGTAAAAAAAAAAAAAAATCACAATAAGTGACTGCTTTGCGCAAAAGTTATAGCACCTACAAAATAGGGGACATAATTATGATTTTTTTTATATATTTTTTTTACTAGTAATGGCGGCGATCTGCGATTTTTATTGGGACTGCGATATTGCGACGGACACATCGGACACTTTTGACACATTTTTGGCGCCATTCACATTTATACAGCGACCAGTGCTATAAAAATGCACTAATTACTGTATAAATGTGACTGGCATTGAAGGGGTTAACACTAGGGGGTGAGGAAGGGGTAAATGTATTGCCTGGGTGTGTTCTAACTGTATGGGGGGAGGGGGGTGACTGGGGGAGGTGACCGATGCTGTCTCCCTATGTACAAGAGAAACAGCATCTGTCACCTCACTGACAGGACGTGAAGCTCTGTGTTTACACTCAGAGCTCCACGTCCCTGCTGTCTCACCGACGATCGCGTGTACCTGACGGACATCGCGGCCGCCGGGTACACGCATCGGATCCTCGGTGATGCGTCGGGACTGTTTTTCCCCGCCGCGCGCCACCCTGTGGCGCGCGCGGGGAATTACAAGCAAATCACGTCCAAAGACGTGACCCCGGCGCCTCAGGTCCGCGCTGTTCACGTCTTTGGACGTGACGCGGTATTGAAGTGGTTAATGCGTGCAACTTCACTAAATAGTCAAAACTAGCTCCAGACAAAAACATCAAGATAAAAATAAATTGGCCCCTTTTAAAGCCAAACAACAAAAAATAGCCTTTGCTCCAATATTTTCCTTCACTCCAAGAATTTTCTCTGCAATGGGGCAGGCTAGTCATATTAAAGTCGATCAATCGACTTCTGAACAACCAGTCTGTCCGGTTTTATTTTTATGTGATCACTGCTGTTGGCTATAACCACCAGCAGCAATCATTGTATTCTGACGACGGAGAAAATTTCCACAATAGCACAGTGCAGAGACGTAACTAGAACCTTCAGGGCCCGGGTGCAAAAAATAATGAAGTCGTCCCTGTCCTGGGCCTTTTCCACTGATCCTTTACTCTCATCGTGGGAGTCTTTATTATTGTTCTGCAATGGACCACCTTCCTACCACCTTAGGGTCCCCCCACGTTGCCGGAAAGCTAGAGACCAGTCGTAAGTGCAACCTTTGCGACCTGGTAGTTCTGCCACTGGTGTCAGTTTAATTTTTGTTGTTTTATTTTACGTTTTTATCATTTTATTTATTTTATTTTTTACAATTTAATTTTTTACATTTTTTTTTTTACAAACTTTGGTGAAATATCAGGGGTCTAAACAGAGCCCTGATGTCTCACTTTGAGTCAGAGAAATTGACCAAGAGCACAGATTCATCAGTCCTTCTCCGCAGCCTCAGCTAGCCTGACCGATCCCCTGCAGCAACTGGCAGGAGGTAGGGGGCGAAGGGGGGCCAGGGAAGGACACAGGAGCCGATAACACAAGAACAGGGATAGGGAGGTGGCGGGAGCGGCACGTAAAGGAACTGATGCCCTTCCATTTCCTCCTGCAGCCGATGAATGTCTGTGGGCGGGAGAGGAGGGGAAGAGGGTATTCAGAGACTGCATGGAGGGATCGGTACCTCTAAATGGCGATGCCCCCTGTGGTTGAAGGAAAGAAAAAATTGCATGATCACTGGCCAGGCCTTGGCTACCGACAAGCCAGCAGTTGCTTAGTAATTGACACGAATATCAAAATTATATACAGTGGATATATAAAGTCTACACACCCCTGTTATAATGTCAGGTTTCTGTGATGTAAAAAAATGAAACAAAAATTGTTTCAGAACTTTTTCCACCTTTATTGTGACCTTTAAACTGTACAACTCAATTGAACAACAAACTAAAATTTTAGGTGGAGGGAAATACAAAAATAAAATAATAATATCGTTGCATAAGTATGCATACCCTTAAACCAGGGGTGCCCAACCTTTTGAGGAGCGAGGGCCACTTTATCGACTTGGCAAACGAAGAAAAACAGGTATGGACAGCCGCACTTCAGAGAAAGTAAAATCCAAAATGCCCTTTATTGGGGTAAAAAGAATGCACTACAAAAACAGCATACAGTAGGGGAAAACAGCTGATGCGTTTCGCATTGGTTCTCAATGCTTAGTCATAGCTACTTTCTCTGAAGTGCAGCTGTCCATACCTGTTTTTCTTCGTTTGCCTAAAGTGCATTGCCAGCACCTGTTTGGTCTCTGGACGGACACTGATCACCTGGAGCTCACCTGGAGCGGTTGTCTTTCCCACTTTATCGACTTGGTAACCGGTCGCGGGCCACAATGAGCATCAGTGGCGTATGGTTTGTCAGCGCCCGTGCAAGGCAAGTAATTTGCGCCCCCCTAACCTGTGGACTTTTAGCACCCCCCAAGTCCCTTCACTTCCTACAATAGTACAAACCAGCCTGATTCCCACACTGACCACTGCAATAATCTGCCTACCTGATTCCTACACTGACCACTACACTAACCTACCTGCTTCATATACTTGCCACCATTACACTGACCTACCTGTCCACTACACTACGCTGACCACCTCGCTACACTACGCTGACCACCTCACTACACTTACCACCTCACTGCGCTGACTTCTACACAATACTGACACCAGAAGTTTTTTTTTAAATGTATTTATGTTTGGCTGCTCTCTCTCTCCCCAGACCGCCGCGATCACGGATAGGCCAGCCCCGCCGCGATCACGCATAGGCCAGCCCCGCCGCGATCACGCATAGGCCAGCCCCGCCACTATCACGCATAGGCCAGCCCCGCCGCTATCACGCATAGGCCAGCCCCGCCGCGATCACGCATAGGCCAGCCCCGCCGCGATCACGCATAGGCCAGCCCCGCCGCGATCACGCATAGGCCAGCCCCGCCGCGATCACGCATAGGCCAGCCCCGCCGCGATCACGGATAGGCCAGCCCTACACACATGACCCCATTCACTAATGCTCGGAGATGGCGGGTCAGGAGCCCGCGATCTGGGCATGCCGACCCGCCATCTCAGAGCAAGACATGACAGGCCACTTGGGAGGGCTCCGTGGGCCACATGGCACCCATGCCTTAAACCAATACTTAGTTGAAGCACCTTTTGATTATTACAGCACTCAGTCTTTTTGGGTATGAGTCTATCAGCATGGCACATCTTGACTTGGCAATATTTGCCCACTCGTCTTTGCAAAACACTCCAAATCTGTCAGATTGCGAGGGCATCTCCTGTGCACAGCCCTCTTCACACCACCCCACAAATTTTAATCGGATTCAGGTCTGGGTCCTTCCAAAACTTTAGTCTTCTTCTGGTGAAGCCATTCCTTTGTTGATTTGGATGTATACTTTGGGTCGTTGTCATGCTGAAAGATGAAGTTCCTCTTCATGTTCAACTTTCTATCAGAAGCCTGAAGGTTTTGTGCCAATATTGACTGGTATTTGGATCTGTTCATAATACCCTCTACCTTGACTAAGGAACCTGTTACAGCTGAAGAAAAACAGCCCTCAAGCATGATGCTGCCACCACCATGCTTTACAGTGGGTATGGTGTTATTTTGGGGATGTGCAGTGTTTTTGCACCAAACATATCTTTTGGAATTATGGCCAAAAAGATCAACCTTGGTTTCATCAGACCACAACACATTTTTCCACATGCTTTTGGAAGACTTCAGATGTGTTTTTGCAAAATTTAGCTGGGCTTGGATGTTTTTCTTGGTAAAAAAAAAAGGCTTCCGTCTTCACTGTGTCCCTCGGTATATCTAAATGCCGTGGAAATTCTTTAGTACCCTTCTCCTGACTGATACCCTTCAACAATGAGATCCATCTGATGCTTTGGAAGCTCTCTGAGGACCATGACAATTGCTGTAGAATGTGACAAAAAAAATGTCAGGAAAGACCTACTAGAACAGCTGAACTTTATTTGGGGTTAATCAGGGGCACTTTAAATGATGACAGGTGTGTACCGACTCCTATTTAACATGGATTTGAATGCGATTGCTTAATTCAGAACACAGCTACATCCCCAGTTATAAGAGGTTGTGCACACTTATGCAACCAAATTATTTTAGTTTTAATCCCCCCCAAAAGATTTCAGTTTGTTTTTCAATTGAGTTGTACAGTTTATAGGTCACATTAACACTAGTAAAAGTGCTGTAATTATTTATCGTGGTTTAATTTTTTTACATCACAGAAACCTGACATTTTATTATAGGTGTGTAGACTTTTTATATCCACGGATTTAATTAGAGCAATTTAAAACAAATTGGCAGCTATGTTGTATTACCATCCCATCCCCCAATAAATAAAAAAACAGGTAACCCCCTTTATTATACTGTCCTCGTTCAGCTTATAACATTTTATGCAAGTTCTGAAAAAGATAAAAAAATGTGAGCGGAAACTTAATTATTTTATGAAATATAGTTATAGCTCTGGGCAATGTAAAACAGTATAAAAATACATCAAAGACATGAATCACAAAGCTTAATTAACAACTGTAAGTCACATTTCCAAGACTGCCGAAATGTAGAAGAATGAAAGCAGTGTGGCATGGATTAAGCGGGAAAGTTATCCAACGGAAGTACAAGTAAAGTTTTATCGAACGGATTTAGCCATAGAAAAATGACAATCTAAAATTACGTTCACCTTTATGACATTTTTCATGTGTGAAATTCACTCTGTAATCTAATTTTTTAGATATTTTTAAGTAAAGAATATCTAAAGCCATTATTAAATTTGGATTTAGTGGGGAAATTTTAAACCCGTCTTTTTTTTTTTTTAAGTTTATGGTCCGTTGCAATGGTTTCCCATTACTTCCTGTTCAAGGGGCACAACAGGAAGTGAGAAAAATGTATTGATTTACTAAAGGCAAATAGACAAAAGCACTCTGCAAGTGCAGTTGGTCCATAGCTTAGTAAATGAAGGGAATCCGTTGACTTCTCCAGAAAAAGAGGAGCTGGTAGAGCTGGTAGGAGGTTGGTAGATGTCTCAGTCCCAATTAGTATTCGTACAACAAACTTGGGCCAACAGGACATTTAAAATCGCACCTCTATATATAAAAAAAAAAAAAAAATGTATTCACAAAAATTTAAAAGCAACACAATACATTTTGTTGCATCTTTTCAGCAATGCCTGCTGCATTTTTGCTTCTTTTCCTCACAATGATAGGGATGGAGGCACATGACCTTACCCGGCCATGGTTTCATTCAAAGTCCCAAACAACCCAATTCGCCCCTTTATGACATAATACATAAAGGGTAATCAAAAGTAATATTAAATGCTAACCACTTAAGACCCAGACCATTATGCAGGTAAAAGACCTGGTCCCTTTTTGTGATTTGGCACTGCGACGCTTTAACGGACAATTGCGAGGTCATGCGATGTGGCTATAATTTTGCGATATAAACAAAAATAGAGCGTAAATTTAGAAAAAAAATATGCAATATTTTTAACTTTTTGCTATAACAACTATCCCCAAAAAATAAAAAATAAATCATTTTTTTTTCCTTCAGTTTAGGCCGATACGCATTCTCCTACATATTTTTGGTAAAAAAAAAAAAAAAATTGCAATAAGCGTTTATTGATTGGTTTGCACAAAAGTTAAAGTTTATAAAATAGGCGATCGGAGATCAACGATTTTTTCGTGACTGCGACATTATGGCTGACACATCCGACACTTTTGAGACCATTGTCATTTTCACAGCGAAAAGTGCTATAAAAATGCACTATTACTGTGAAAATTACACTGGCAGGGACGGGGTTAAGTGTGCCCTAAGAGTGATTCTTACTGTAGGGGGGCGTGGCTGGACGTGTGATGTCACTGATCTTCATTCCCTATAACAGGGAACAGATGATCAGTGACAAGCCACAGAGAAGAACGGGGAAGGTTTGTTTACACTCACCTCTCCCTGTTCTTCGGCTCCTGTGACCCGATCGCGGGACACCGGCAGCGGTCACGGCTGGGCACTTAAAGGAAATATATATATAAAAAAACTTTATTTTTAAATTACTCTTTTTTTGTCATTTATGCGTGTTCTTTATCTTCAGATACTTTCTTGTGCTTCTCCTGAAGTAGCAAGGTTTTGCTTGCGAAGCACATTGAGAATATTAGCAAAGATCCTCTACGCCAGGCATGCCCAGAGTCCGGCCCGCTGGCAAACTGCGGCCCTTGTTCCGGTTAAATAAGGCCCCCTGGAATTTTTTTTAAATCTATCTCTTGTGGCCCCCGACCCCTGGAATCTCGGGATCTCTCAATGTCGACAAAGCAGGACTGTGCGTCCTCAGTCTGCATTCTTGCAAACTCTGGGAACTGCATATACTCAGTTGACGTTCTTGTGACCTCTTTGATGTCGCAGGATTTGGTGCGTTTCTTCTCCCTGTGCTGTGTCTTCACCACACACAGCCACAAAGGCAAGGGAATTGTTGTTGGGCAGAGTATTAGTGTATAAGATAAAACACTTAGACCAAAACCACTGGCACTGCGCTCACATGATCCCTTCTGGTCAATTTCTAAAATGGCTTCTGTAAATAAGAGAAGGAAAATGGACAGCGGGGGCTGCTGCTTGCAGGACGGGTAGAAAGTGGAATATTTCTTCACTGAAATACGGAATCACTGTTTGTCTGATATGCCAAGAGACTGCGGCCATTTATAAGGAATTTAATGTCAAGAGACACTACCAGTCAAGACATGGCACATATATGACAAGCTAACAGGGCACGACCGCAGTGAAGAATGTCAGGCAAAATGGTCGGCCCTCACGAATGTTCACTTCTTCAAATCTGGCCCTCTTTGAAAAAAAAGTTTGGGCCCCCTTGCTCTACGCCGATTGTGGACTGTTTAGGTTCCATGTAAAAGGTTTCTTTAATAAAACTACATTTAGCATTTAATATGTACTTTTGATTATCTATACATGTATTATGTGTTGCTTTTAAATGTTTGTGAATACATTTTCTTACATTTTCTTTTTATATGTCTGGGATGTTGTGGGCCAAAGTTTGTTGTTGTATGAATCTCTGCTGACTTCCATCATCTGATCGTGTGCATGAAAAATGCTGTTTTAGTTTTCCTTGCATGTGATTGGGTATTCTTTGCAAAGTGAAGCTTCACCTCATTTACTGACCATTGAAGCATGCGCACTTGAATTGGTGCAACTGTACTTGCAAAGTGCAGTCTATTTGCCTTTAGTAAATCCACTCCAAAATCTCTCTAAGATCAGAAGAAATCTCCTCTTAAAAAGAATCAATTTAAAGAACTAGGCTGCAAGATGAAGGGAAGGACCTCCAAGGTGATATTCTCTGAAATATTGCCTGTGCCATGCGCAACACAGGAAAGGCAGGGGGAGATTAGAGAGCTGAATGCATGGCTAAAGACCTGGTGTAGGAAGGAGGGATTTGGGTTTCTAGAACACTGGGATGACTTTTCATTGGGGTGCAACCTATATGCTAAAGATGGTTTGCACTTGAATGGAAGGGGGTCTGCTGTGCTGGGGGAGAGGTTTAGGGGAATGCTGGAGGAGTATTTAAACTAGACTTGAGGGGGGAGGGTGAACGTGAATTACATCGGGCACACAGGTCAGTTAGGGGTCAGACATTAATGGAGAGTGGAATGGGGATAGATGGAGGTGGGGTTATGGCAGGTGACAAGAAAGTTCCCATGTTGCAAACAGCCATTGGAAATTATAGTGCCATTTGCACTACTAAAAATTATATGAATCATATGAAAAACACCAGCGAAAAATGTAACAATACATTTAAGTGTTTGTTCACCAATGCCAGAAGCCTTCCAAGCAAAACAGGTGAGTTGGAAGCTCTGGTGCATGAGGAGAGCTATGATGTAATCGGTATTGCTGAAACTTGGCTTCAATCCTCACATGACTGGGCTATTAATATTCCTGGCTATGCTCTCTTTCGGAAAGACAGGGTAAAAAGGAAAGGTGGAGGGGTCTGTCTCTATGTGAGAAGTGACCTCAAAGCAAGCGTGAAAGAGGACCTGGTTGATGGAGAGTGTGATGAAGTTGAAGCATTATGGGTGGAACTGCATACAGATGTGCGTAGTTCAAAGCTAATCATTGGAGTTTGTTATAGACCACCCAATGTTAATGAGGAGGTGGAGACTCAGCTCCTTGCACAGATGGAAAGGGCTGCAAGGGCAGGGACGGTGATAATAATGGGGGATTTTAACTACCCAGAAATTGACTGGAATAATGGAATTTCTGGGACAGTTAAAGGACAAAAATTTAAAAACCTATTGCAGGACAATTTTATGGTCCAGTTTATTGAGGCCCCAACTAGGAATGATGCTCTGTTGGACCTGGTAATCTCAAACCATGCAGAGCTCATTACTAATGTTCAGATAAAGGAACACCTGGGTAGCAGTGATCATAACATGATTTCGTTTAATGTAAACTATAAGCAAGAAATACATACAGGAAAGATAAAAACACTTAATTTCAAGAGAGCAAATTTTCAAAGCATGAGGACTGCTCTCCAGGGCTTGGACTGGGAGGGAATATTGGCACCGATGAACACAGAACAGAAATGGGAATTCTTCAAAAAGACTCTTTGGAACCTCACTGCAAAGTATATTCCCATGGGCAATAAGTTTAAAAGGCTACAGATAAAACCTATGTGGCTCACGGTTAAAGTTAAAAAAGCTATAAACAATAAGAAAATAGCTTTTAAAAAATATAAAAATGAAGGAACACTAGTGTCGTTTAAATGTTACAAAGAATATAATAGAATATGTAAAAAGGAAATCAAGGATGCAAAAATTCAAAATGAACGACAGATTGCAAAAGATAGTAGGACAAACCCCAAAAAATTCTTTAAATATATTAATAGTAAAAAGGTCAAGTCTGAGCATGTAGGCCCTTTACAAAATAATCTAGAGTGGGTGACTGAGGACATAGAGAAGGCAAATTTATTAAATGCTTTCTTCAGCTCTGTGTATACAATGGAGAATGGGGGAGCTCATGTCGATATAGGGGGTGGGAGTGACACAGCCCCAAATCCACAATGGCTCAAAAGTGATATGGTCCAGAAATATTTAGACAGAATAAAGGTGGATAAAGCACCTGGACCAGATGGCATCCACCCACGGATCCTAAAAGAATTGAGCTCTGAAATTTCAAAGCCACTGTATCTAATATTTAGGGACTCATTAATGACAGGAATAGTACCACTGGATTGGCATAAAGCCAATGTGGTGCCCATATTTAAAAAGGGAACAAAGTCTTTACCTAGTAACTATAGACCTGTTAGTTTAACTTCTATAGTTGGAAAGATACTGGAACGTTTAATAAAAGACCACGTGGATGAGTTCTTGCTGGAAACAAACTATTTAAGCAGCAGACAGCATGGATTCATGAAGGACAGAAGTTGTCAGACAAACCTGATTTCCTTTTATGAAGAGGTAAGTAAAACCCTGGACAGAGGCGTGGCAGTGGACGTGGTTTACTTGGATTTTGCAAAAGCGTTCGATACAGTTCCCCACACACGGCTCATGTGTAAGGTAAGGTCTACAGGATTAGATATATCAGTTTGTAAATGGATAGAAAACTGGCTGAAAGACAGAATTCAGAGAGTTGTGGTTAATGATTCTTACTCTGAATGGTCCAAGGTTATCAGCGGTGTACCCCAAGGTTCAGTGTTGGGTCCCTTACTTTTCAATATATTTATAAATGATATTGGGTCTGAGATCAAAAGTAACATTTCTGTTTTTGCAGATGACACCAAGCTATGCAGTGGAATAATGTCCTTGCAGGATGTCTCCAATTTACAAGCCGACCTCAATGCTCTGTCTAATTGGGCGACTAAGTGGCAGATGAGGTTTAATGTTGATAAATGTAAAGTTATGCACTTGGGGGCTAAGAATATTCATGCATCATACATGCTAGGGGGAGTACAACTGGGGGGATCTGTAGTGGAGAAGGATCTGGGGGTTTTAGTTGATCATAAGCTCAATAATGGCATGCAATGCCAAGCTGCGGTTTCCAAAGCGAGCAAAGTCCTTTCTTGTATTAAGAGAGGTATGGACTCCAGAGATAGAGATATCATTTTGCCCCTGTACAAATCATTAGTAAGACCTCATCTGGAATATGCAGTCCAGTTTTGGGCACCAGTTCTCAAAAAGGATATCGGAGAACTGGAGAAAGTGCAGAGAAGGGCAACCAAACTGATAAGAGGCATGGAGGAGCTCAGCTATGAGGAAAGATTAGAGGAACTGAATTTATTCACTCTTGAGAAGAGGAGAATAAGGGGGGATATGATCAACATGTACAAATACATAAGAGGTCCATATAGTGAACTTGGTGTTGAGTTATTCACTTTAAGGTCAACACTGAGGACAAGGGGGCACTCTTTACGTCTGGAGGAAAAGAGATTTCACCTCCAAATACGGAAAGGTTTCTTCACAGTAAGAGCTGTGAAAATGTGGAACAGACTCCCTCCAGAGGTGGTTCTGGCCAGCTCAGTAGATTGCTTTAAGAGAGGCCTGGATTCTTTCCTAAATGCACATAATATAACTGAGTACTAAGTTTTGTAGGTAAAGTTGATCCGGGGTAAATCCGATTGCCTTTCGGGGGATCAGGAAGGAATTTTTTCCCCTCCGGTAGCAAATTGGATCATCGCTCTGCTGGGGTTTTTTGCCTTCCTCTGGATCAACTGTGGGTATGGAGTTGGGTGTATGGGAGGATGTACTGTGTTTTACTTTGTTTTATTTTTTTTATTTTTTTATGGTTGAACTGGATGGACTTGTGTCTTTTTTCAACCTGACTAACTATGTAACTATGTAACTATGTAGCTGTCACCAGAAAAGGCATCTCCATTAAAAAATGTCCATACTTTGATGAGTCGTCAGTCTGAAGGGGTGGGCGATTCTGGGCAGGTTGTATTTGCTTGCAGACCGCCCCAGATAATATCCACATGTGATGTTGAGCTTTCGCGATAGAAAGACTTGAAGTCCAAAAAATGATGGAAAGTTAATCTTTATCGACTCTTTCCTATGTGACACAAAAGGGAGCGAGATCTTGGATCCAACATTAAGGGGGGGGGGGGGGAGACTAAGGCCTGGACAACAATTGTGAAATGTTCATTCAGCATTCAGCACCATCACCTTTGAGGCGCTTAGAAAATACTCCTGCGATGGTCCCGGCTAGGCTTGCTCATGCTTATCATGGCAACAGTGACAGATGTTTTCGGAAATTTTGGTCGACGTGAGGATTTTCATAAATATATGGTGGTTATGCCCACGTTTGATCGGCTTCTGGTCCAGGGCCTTTGGCCTACTCCAAATGTTATTTCACGTGATGGTCCAAAAGGATGCCCAGGTGTCCCTCTTATATTGCCCTATACTGGGCCTCTTCACACCCCAGCAGAAATTGGCCTCATACCTTCGTATTTCCACCAAGCAAACCATTGCTCATAAAACTATTGGTCCAAGGAAGATTAATACCGGGTCACAGGATGTTGACCCAGGATGTTTTTATTGAGTTTATTTTCGATTGGTCTGTGTTTGGAGGATCACATGAGTCCAGCTTGTCACGTGACTGTCATGTGATGGACTCTCCTCCAATCACAGACACAGACTGGGAATTCGTCTGAGTGGCCAGTTCCACAGTTCAATTAGGAGTATCTATTATATATGAGCAGTATGGGGGAGCAGGTAGATGCCCCAGTTGAAGGGCTTGGTTTACCTACTCCCCATGTTGCTTTTATCCATTTAAATGTTATCTTGTGATCACTTTTATGTCATTTTTGTTTGGTTTTTATTATAATAAATCCCAGATTATTTTTGACCTGCACCATTGGGAGCCCCTGTTTTCTTTTTCCTTGCATGTCCTGCTGGATTAAGTTTTTTTGGATTACGTTTTTTTGGAGTTCTACCTTCGTTCCTTACTTTGTGGACGTTGGTTCTTTTTATTTGTAAACGCCTGTCGGAAGGAAAAGAGCCATCACGGTTATCCTGGTCCATTCCTGTAATTTGGATTGCCATCTACCAAGTGAGAGGTTTCCAGCGAATGATTGTCGAGTTCCAGGGTGGTCAAGCTTGTGGCCCTTCAGAATCAGCAGACCAGTCAACCTTTTCGTTTGGGAGCTTTCATGCCTGTATGATCTGCTGACGGTTAGATCCACCAGATCCGGTAAGGGTATTCCATTCATTCCATCTACTTCTTAGAGCGGGGAGGAATTTTAGTTCCATGATGATTTATACAGCATCTATCTGCAGTTTATATTGATGGACACCGTTTCACATTATTTATTCACTTCTATGGACTTTTTGTTCCATTTGTTTCAGTCACTCAGTTGATTTTGATTTTTTTACATCACCACTAGCGCTACATTTATACTTCAAGCCATTGCTCATGCCTGGAAGACCCCATCTGTTACTTTCCAGGGGGTGAAACCCAGAATGACTGCTCTGATGATTAATGAGCAGATGTCCAGTCTATTAGGGATTCACATGCAACATTTTTGAAAATCTGGGAACCGTGGATAAGTTTCTCCTTCCCGTCCCTGCCCCCGATGAGCTGTGGTCAACTTTAGAGCCTTGATTGTACATGTCCCCTGTCGGTGGTACTTCCCTTCTCTTGGTGCCCTTCGCCTCCTCTCCTATTTCCTCCCTTTTTTCTTCATTCCCGATATCAATGTAGACTGCTGTCCTCAGTGAACAGAGTAGCCGGTGATATATGCCTAATTTTTGACCGGCTCACGCAGATATGCTGCGGCTTTGCCCAGAAGAGCCGCCGGAGGTGCGCTTGCACCCCCTGCACAGCAGGGAACCCAATGCGTGTGGCCGGCGGGCGTGATCGTGTTCACGAGCAGGGGGGTTTGTGTGTGTAGACAAATCCCTGTGCTGTCTGTAGAGAGAAGGACAGACCGTTTCTTTCTACAAAGTAGATCCGTCATTTCCTATAGTTAGTCCCCATCCCCCCACAGTTAAAACACAAATAGGGAACACAGTTAACCCCTTGATCGCCCCCTAGTGTTAACCCCTTCCCTGGCAGTGACATTTACATAGTAATCAGTGCATTTTTATAGCACTGATCGCTCTGTAATTGTTAATGGTCCCAAAAATTTGACAAAAGTGTCTGATCTGTCCGCCGAAACGTCAAAATACAGCAAATAAATAAAAAATAAAAAAAATCGCAGATCACCACAATTACTAGTAAAAATTACTATATAAATGCCATAAATCTTTCCCATAGTTTGTAGATGCTATAACTTTTGGGCAAACTAATTAATATATGCTTGAGTTTTTTTTTTTCTACCAAAAATATGTAGAATACATATCGGCCTAAACTGAGGAAATGTTTTATTTTTTAAATTGGGATATTTACTATATCAAAAAGTATAAAAAAGTAAAAGTGTTTTTTTTTTTCAAAATTGTCGCTTTTTTTTTTGTTTATAGCACAAAAAATGAACTACAAAGGTGATTAAATACCACCAAAAGAAAATTGTATTTGTGGGAAAAAAAAATCGACGTCAATTTTGTTTGGGTACAACATCGCACGACATCGCACAATTGCCAGTTAAAACGACGCAGTGCCGTATCGCAAAAAATGGCCCAGCCAAATCTTCGGGGCTGAAGTGGTTAACCTGGTCCTCTATGGTCCTGGTAACAGTTTGTTTACGGATATGTTACTCATTACACATTCATATGCCGCTTCTTTACATGCCTGTTCGATACCGCCCCCGCGTAGGCAAACCACAGCTTGTTATGATTCTTGAAACTTCAATAAGAATATTAAAACATAAATCCAAAGAAAGGGGGGTGGGGAAGGGGCAGTCAGGCTGGGAAGGCATGGCTCTGACTTTCTGCAGCTTCTAATGCACATTGTGAGAAACTCACAGTGTGCTGCGAAATCCGAGTAAGCCATTTCAGCAGAGGAGCGGAGCCTGTACAACTATACATGACTGAATGGATGGCTGGCTTACAGAGTTGGGCTTTAAAGCAAGCCCAGGTAAAACAGTGATGTGTTCCTGGAGCATTTCATAAAACACATTTTTAAATTGAGTAATTACCATAATACAGAAGACTATTGCATTGCTGTCTTTATAGGCCCAAGGCATATTCAATATATAGTGCAAGGAGCAAAACGCTCTTTCACTGCAATATGAAGTGCCTATACCAATCAGAAAGCATCTTTCACTGGTCCGGCTTTAGCTAAATTAAAGGGTCACTAAAGGAAAACATTTTTTTAGCTAAATAGCTTCCTTTACCTTACTGCAGTGTGTTTTCATGTCCTCATTGTTCGTTTTTGCTTTGATGTTGCTGTAATTCTGCTCTGATCGCCACATTTCCTGCTTGTCTGCTTCCTTATAAACCACAGTGCTGGGAGCTTTCTCACGGTGGTCACTAATCAAGGAGGTGTGATTACTGTGTGTAAACTTAAACTGGGTTAGTGCTGAGGGGTTTTAGACAAACCATCAACTGTAGGTTGATTATATGATTGATTTTTATCTATTTTTAAAAGGAATCAATTAACTTGTATGTCTCTATACCCTGTAAAACAGTCATTTCAGCCCAATTTTTTTTTCCTTTAGTGACCCTTTTAATCTGATTGGCTGTGGAGGGTTACCGCACTTAACAATTAGCGCCAAGCACTATTAAGTGGATAAAGTCAATTTTTTTTGGCTGAACCCAAAGGTAAGAGTTAACTATGAAATATGAAGGCAGCTTGCAAGAAAGCGTGATAATGCCTTATGGGAGGTAAAAGGAGCCTGTGTTTTATTTTTCTTATTAGAGAAATGGGATAGTACAGTCATGAGTCACTAATAACCTGGGGGTGAGTCAATCACACCGAGGGAAGTTATGCAACAAAGATCATTTTTATATTAGTAATGTATTAACTGTACAATTATCTCCATGTTTCACATAACGAAAGGGCTAATTAGATCTGAGAAATGATGGCGATCTTCCATCACAGCTACGGCACATTTACAAAGAAATTGCAAATTACCCGCGATAACCAATTACATAGTCCAGAGTGCTGGCTAAATAAACAGGATGCCGAAACCTGCAATCCAAAGCAAGCAAAAATATACTCCAATCATTTCCACACAGAAGCAATAAGACACCACTAATATGCTTAGGTGTAACTAAAGTCATAAAAGTAAAAAAAAAAACTGCAAGGGGGTAGAGGTTCTTTTATAATTTTTTTGGTGGAAGAGATGTACTTTTATGCCCCAAAATGTCATCCTCTTGCTCCCAGACACCCTCCCCATTGGCCACACAGGTAAGGGAGACACCCTCCCCATTGGCCACACAGGTAAGGGAGACACCCTCCCCATTGGCCACACAGGTAAGGGAGACACCCTCCCCATTGGCCACACAGGTAAGGGAGACACCCTCCCCATTGGCCACACAGGTAAGGGAGACACCCTCCCCATTGGCCACACAGGTAAGGGAGACACCCTCCCCATTGGCCACACAGGTAAGGGAGACACCCTCCCCATTGGCCACCAAGGTAAGGGAGACACCCTCCCCATTGGCCACCAAGGTAAGGGAGACACCCTCCCCATTGGCCACCAAGGTAAGGGAGACACCATCCCTATTGGCCACCAAGGTAAAAACAGGGTTTTTCTTCCAGTTGGCCACAAATATAGGGGCATCCTTTCCAACGAATTGAATTTAGCGTGGGTTCCCTGATGCAAAAACTGCTGTAGAGGGTAAGTGTGCTCTGCATGCATACACTTTATGACGACAAGAGCCCATCCATCCTGAAAGCAGTAACAGTTTGGATAAAGTAGTGAAGGGTTAGAACCCCTGTCAGATTATACATTACCGTCTGTGCCCCTTGCTGAAGAAATTGGTCCTGGGTACAATTGAATAGGTAACAGAAATAAACGAACATTTAAAAATTTGAGTTGTTACCAGAACAGAAAGACGATCTCTTCTACATGGGTCACCTGTTATAGTGACAACTGTCTACTAGGGAATTCTCTTTTCTTTGAAGATTGATCCTCAAAGCTTGCGAATGGGTACAGATAGAGAAGTTAACAAAAAAAAAAAAAAAAATCTGACATGGGTTTTAATCCTTTGAGCAGTAAAGATGTTCAGGACAATGGCATTTGCTTTCAAAACCCAATGATTTGGACCAGTGCACAAAGCAAGGTCCATAAAGAGCCTGGGGTGGAGGAACTGGACTGGCCTCAGCCGACAGAAAACCTTCAGGATGAATTAGAGCGGAGACTTAGAGCCAGGCCTTCTCGTCCAACATCAGTGCCTGACCTCATTAATGCACTTCTGGAAGAATGGTCAAACATTCCCATAGACTAGTGGTTCTCAACCTGGGGTCGGGACCCCCTCGGGGGTCGAATGATTTGCCAGGGGTCACCGAATCCTGGGCTAAACCTGAAGCTGGTACCGCTCTCCCAGCCTGTTTGCAGCCACCCAGCAGGGTTGTCCCTGGAGCCTGTGGCCGCCCAGCTGGGCTGTTCCTGGAGCCTGCTGCTGCCCATTCAGTTCACGGCATGTCTGAGGGGCAGAGACTAGAGTGCAGCTGACTGGTGAGGAATGTGAAGTGGGAGGCACTGGAGGAGACCCCATCTCCTGATTTCGGCATAGGTGTCACTGCTACGAGACACTACAAGACACAGTGAGTAACACTACCTGTGATTATAGTTGCCATTAAAAGTCCCCACTACAGTTCGGCAGATGACCTTGAATGAGTGAGAAACTTATATAGCGCAGCACATGCAAACTGAATCACCTCTGGGCGCCCGAGTTGGCCGTTTAGAACTCCCCCCCAGCATTGCCACTCATCCCAACTTCCCGCCAGCACTGCCATACATCCCATTCTCCCCCCCTCCCCCACCAAGGAGTACCAGAGGGACTAAAAAGAGAATATATGGAAGGGAGAGGAAAAGGAGGGGGGGGATGGAATAAGAAATTAGGCTAGAGAGATAAAAGGGAAAGAAAAAGGAGAACAAAGTGAAAGAGTGGTACACCATAAAAATGTACCATAAGGGGTTTCAATACTGTACGAGTGGAAAGGACTCCTAAATGTCTGTGGGTTAGGGGCGCAAATTACTTGTCTTGCCTTGCCTTGGGTACCGACAACCCACGCTACAAATTTGTTTTACCGTTAGGGGTCAACACAACTTGGGAAATTTTATCAAGTGATCACGGCACTAGAACGGTTGAGAACCACTCCCATAGACACACTCCTAAACCTTGTGGACGGCCTTTCCAGAAGAGTTAAAGCCGTTATAGCTGCAAAGGGTGGGTCAACTCAATATTGAACTCTAGTTCATCTGCGTGTAAAGGCAGATGTCTCAATACTTTTGGTACTATAGTGTATATGCAAATTGGATGCGGCTTCCCTCCCCCCTCTCAATGGAGACGGTTCACACATGTCCGGAGCGGCCTCAGTCCCCATTCCAAGAGAGTCCTGTGCGTCTTTGGGTGTTCGGTTCAGGTGCGAATTCAGGCAAAAATTAGGACCTGAACCGGTGAACACGGACCCCATACTGTGTAAACGGTGGCCGCACATATGTGAGCCCAGCCTTAGAGCTTTGCGTTTCAAGCTACATGAAGGCCTTCGCATTCCTCCCAGTTCAGGTTTTCTTCGACAAACCAACTTAATTTTAGGTCCAGTAAGTGTCAGGAGCGCATCCAAAACCCCCAAAAAAAATCTTTGTGGCACACATGGGGAATCATGTTTATGTTAGCTGGGTCACAGCGGCCTTTCTCCACACCAGTTCTCAAGCACTAGGAAGGGACTCAGCTGGATTCTAGTCCCATATATTGCCGGTTTTCTTATGGAATTCTCAGCACATGTACAGAATGTAAACAGGATGTTTTATAGTTCACCAGTGACCTGGAAAAGAATCTTCCAGGGAATGCTTTTCCCAAAGCAATTAGCTCATGTCAGGTTCTGGTGATCTTAAAGACACAGCAGTAACCTTTTAACTTGGTCTTGTGGTTACGGCAAACGGTGATGGTTAACTTCCTGCGCCGGCTTCCAAGAGTCATATTTTCACATAGCTGTCATCTCATGACCCTGCCGAGAAGCTGCTCAGAAAACTGAATGTGGGCGGAATTCATTACAGGGTTGGTGTTGGTGGGCTCTCTCATGGGCAAGTGTGGTACGGCTTCTCGCACCATAGTCTATGCCTGTCTGTCGTTTATAAATGGGCAATACTTTTACCACCACCCAACCGCTAAGCCTTTAGTTTCAGAGGCAGAGCCCAGGGGTGTATGTATGCTGCAGCCACAAAGCTTTGCTGAGGCCAAGGTAGGGGTGCTAGGCCATGCTTTCGGCGGGCATAGAATTCACTGAACAAAACCCATTCAAATGAACGGGGGGCGCTCTGCGCAACAGCATGCATTGCATACAGTTATGGCACGCCAATGCGGTGACCAAGGAGTTTAAGCAGGCAGCGAGCAGGGGATAGAATCCCTCCTCACCCTGTCAAATGCCCTCTAAAAAGCAATCCGAACACAGGAGTAAAGGACACATGAACAAGCCATGTGTGTGTGTGTGTGTGTATATATATATATATATATATATATATATATATATATATATATATATACACACACACACACACACACACACACACATATATACATACATACATATATATATATATATATATATATATATATATATATATATATATATACACATACATACACATACATACATACATACACACACACACACACTCTCTCGCTCTCAAGAATATATATATATGTATATATATATATATATATACACACACACACACACACATATATATATATATATATATATATATATATATGTGTGTGTGTGTGTGTGTATATATATATATTGTACAGGTCGCCGTGGCTGCGTCCTGGAGGGACGCTATGTTTCCCCTCTATTTGGGCTATGGTCCTTTTAAGAGGACAAAAAGGGTTAATGCACCTGTCCAGGAGATGGTTTAAGTGAGGACAGGAAGTTGCAGGTGAGAGAGTGGAAGTGTGTAGCAGAGCCTGTGTATGGCGATGCTAGACAGGTGAATGCTGCAAAGCTCTGAGAAGCTGGGAAGAACTTTAAAAGGACTTGTGTCCTGCCTGAAAGCCTGCAACTGGGGAACTTTACCTGCAAGGACTGTGAATTGCAATGGCAGTGCTGAGCCCTAAGAGTCGGTGAGACTGATTATTTGTTTTGCTTTTGCTGCTGTGAAGCCATTTGTGTTCAATAAACCTCAGTTTTGATTTAAAAGCCTGTGTCCTGCGATCAAGCTGATCCCCCAAACGTTACACTGGTGGAGAATGCGGGCAGGACATAATAACAGGCATAAGAAGAAAGAAATTTTTTTTTTTTTTTTTGGACTTTATATTGAACTGACATTTAAAGAGACAGTGCATTGGATTTATGTCCTGGGTTAAAGCTGCACAAACATTGAAAGCCGAAGCTATGGAGGAGCTAATTAAACAGCTGACCCTGGCTAACATACAAGCGCAGACCCGCCATGAGGAGGCGCTGACGCTGCAGCAAGAAAATACCCGCCTGTTGGTGGCTCAGTTGGTAGCCCAGCAAACAACCCAGCAAGAGGTTATGCAGACTCAGGTGACTGCTTTAAAGGAAGCAGTGCAGCAGCTGTCTAAGGTTCAGGGACAAGCGGCTGTTGCCCCTGGCAACCAGGTGACTGTGAGGGCAAGCCATTTTCTGCAGAAATTATCCCCAAACGATGATGTAGAAGCATTTCTTGCTACCTTTGAGAGGACGGCAGAGAGAGAAGGGTGGCTTCAGGACCAGTGGGCCGGCCTCATTGCCGAAAGCCGAAATTCTGGCTCGTCTGGGGGTGACTACGGCTGTTCGGGCCCAACGAGTACACCAATGGAAATATTGTCCAGATCGGCCACCCCGATCTCAAATGCACGACCTGGTGCAACTAGTGAAAAAATGGCTGCAGCCTGAGGTGTTGTCTGGCCCCCAAATCGTGGAGCGGGTCGTGCTGGACCGATACCTGAGGTCCCTGCCAGATGACCTTCAACGGTGGGTCAGCCATGGAGATCCCAAAACCGCAAACCTCCTTGTTGAGATGGTGGAACGATTTACAGTGGTGGAGGACCTGCTCGGACCTACCAAGCGCATAGGGCCCAGTTTGCCACGACCTGTTCGACCAACTGCTGACCTTCGAAAGGATGTTCCAAGGGGCCTGGGAACAAACACCCCGGAAGGCCAAGAGTCACTCCCGGTACCTCCCCAGCGTTCTGTTCCTGTTCGGAGAGGAGTGGATGTACAATGTTGGCGATGTCATTCCTGGGGTCATACCCGGGCACACTGCCCACTGCAAGAGGAGCCCATGGAATGCGGGGTTCTTCGGAGGGGGTCTTTCTGTGCCCATAAAGTATGCACCACACATCTCGACATGGATGACGATAAGTTTGAGTATGAAGTCCAAGTGAACAACCTCCCTGCCTGGGCTTTGTTGGACTCTGGAAGCATGGTAACCCTTGTTCATCCTAGAATAATTGGGAAGGTCGGTACGGTCAGCAAAACTTTACGGGTGGTGTGCATACACGGGGACACTAGAGAGTACCCCATCATCACGGTGTCTATCTCCTCAGCATGTGGCACTTGTACTCAAGAGGTGGGGGTGGTAAAGAACTTGGTACATGATGTTATAATAGGACGAGACTGTCCATTGTTTACCAAACTGTGGGAACAAGGAGAACAGTTCAGAGACTGGGGAGAAACTAGCCCCCCTGTTCCTGCTGCTGAGAGGAATAACCCTGAACTGCCAAATGTGTTTAATGTGGATCCAGATGAGGAAAATGCTCATGATGTGGTTAATGGTGATAAAAGTAGCATTGATACTGTTGAGAATGTCAAGACATGTGGTACACAGACCTACCAAAACCCTCAGGGGGAGGAGCCTTCCCCACTTCAGGTAATGCTGGGGGAAGAGGATGAGGAAGTAGCCTCTACTCCTGCCCTGCC